>JARHVA010000523.1:3772500-4282500 GCA_037957365.1 Torreya grandis | reverse complement strand
CACAAAGAAACACAAATCTAACTAGAACACAAACAAGCTTGCTTAATCCACTCGGGAAGGGTTGTCATGCATAATGAAAAAATGTTCTCTGCCAGACACAAGCTACTAAAGATAGATATGAATGTGATCACAACTTTTATTCTTAAGAATTTTCAACAACACACAACTAAAAAAGATATTTTAATGTTAATATTTAACATGCAAAATGTAAACACATGCTAAGTATATAATATTTATGCATGTACAGGTAAATAACAGTTTAGATATATGAAGGTCCTTCTATATCTATGGTAAGATAGGGTGGGACAAGATTATCAGTTAATATGAAATGAAAGTGGAGGGTTAACGAATGAGCACAATTAAATTCAACTAAACCATTATGTCGTCTTTACCATCAAATGTAATACAGATCAGAAACAAATGAAATTGAAATCATGAACAAGTGATATCCTTCAAGAACCCCCTCTAATTGAATCTGTGAGCCCAGGACTACCCTTAAAAAGGTTATCAACACCTTATTCCAAAATCTCAAAGAAAAAAGGATTTTATGATATAGATATATACTCTAAATGACTACCATAAAGATGAATACATCATATTACCAATCAGTTGAGCATGTAAAATAGAGCATTGTACTTAAAAAACATAAAGAGAAAGGATACCATTAATAGATTTCATTTATCAATTGAATAGAAAATGAATACAATGTGTTCAAAACAAAATAATAGACTAACATTGTGCAAAACAATTTTGTGACAAGGGAGACATGTATAATTCTCTCAGAGCTTGCCAACGATTCTACAACTGAAACCAATTTGGCACCAGAAGGATCACACAAAGAGAATTCTTTGAGGCTATAGCTCTTGCCTCAAAAATGTAACTAAAATCTATAAAGGGAAAAAACCCCTTTACTTATATAATTGAGCTAAGCCTAGCATTTTCCTAAAGATGGTCCAAATGGGAGATTCCTTCATGGGCCTAGAGTTTGTAACAAACATGATTCCTCAGATATGGTCATGATATTTTGATGATGACAATATTGATCTTCCACCTTGGTGGAATATTTTATAATTATCTACATGGAGGAATATATCACAAGGGAAAAAACAAAACCTTTGTCCTCTTCCACAATGGAAAAAAACATCCCTTTCCTCTCCTCGTGATTACATAAAAAATAACTAAAAAGATGTGTCACTAATGGGCTAATTTCAATGCTTTCCCAGTAGGAAATGAGAGGAAAGATGAAGGGATGGAAGGGAAGACATGAGAGGTGCCATCTCAAAAAAACTAGAATATTTGGTTATGCTCTAGAGTCAATCTAGATGATGGAATATTTTTCCAAGTTGTTCGTATACCTTGTGTACCCTTCTAGCATCGACCTAAGATTTCCTTGATCCAGACCTGCTTGATATTTGAATTTTACTTGTTACTCTTCAAGTTAGGTAGAAATATCCTGAATCATGGTCTAATTTCATCCAATGAGCTCCTTAAGATGGTCACAAGATTTCTTAAGTGACACTAATTACTTTATCTTATCAACATCAAAGGACTCTTGTGGTACATCAATGAGGTTTTTTAGAGCGGTACATATTGGCTCTTCCTCTAAATCACTTGCTCTATCAAGTCTTACCATCTTCCTAAGTTCAACATCTATTTATTTTATTATAGTCTTGAGGGACTACTCTTCTCCTTTCAAATATAATATGCCATCTTTGAGCATCGTTAGTCAATGTTTGATTATTAATTGATATTCCCTAGGCCTCTATTAATCATTTTGAGTAATGATATTCTTAACTATCAAAGTATCGGTACCCATATTACAAATCACATCTATATTTTATTGTATTCTCCCAATTCTTAATGTCTACATCATAAATAAACATTAGGCATCAAAATCCCTCTTATTATCCAATGTTGTTTAAGCATTTCAATGCTAAGTGGAATATTTCCTTAGCCCTCGTGCATAAATATTATTTCCATTTTTATATCACTCTCCCTCTATATTTTAGGTCATCAATTCATCCAAAATCAAATAACTATATTGAGAAGTGAGGATGCTCTAGATTAATACTGGAAGTTGGAGTTATTGCCTTGGGCTTATTCAATATATTTTGTAAATATAGATCATATCCTAATTTTATGCCTTCAACTCCTCCATGGTGGCTCTATCTTTAACCATTTAGTGAGCCACCATGTTTTCCAAAACTTATAAACTATGCCTCAGCTCATTCCTAGATGGATCCCCCATATTTTATTACTAAATAGTGTAACTCTCAAGGGGAGCATCTTTCTTCAAAGCATCTTGTGGAGGAATGGATATCTCCACATTAATTTATACTATAACCTGAGTGATCTTCACTACATCAATCTCCCTAATTTTTCTCATAATTTCCTTATTTTATTTGACCTATTCCTCAACCCAAAGAAGGGGTCTAGTCTAAAATCCCATGGATGTAGTGGACATCGATGTAGGTTGTGAAATAGTAAATGATGTTGTCATCAGAGTACTTGATTCAAGAAGTACCACAAGAATAGGATATGGACTCAACATAAACTACTAAATCTCTTCATCACTTTCCAACTCTTCACCACCTTTATTTTCTCTAGGTTACCCTTCTAGGTTTGGCTCTATCTGCTCCAAAACTTCAAAATTTGGTCCAAACTGGTGAGACTCCTCGAATAAATTTTTAATGGTGATCCCTTGTCCTAGTGACTAATTGGAAGGTTTCATAACCATTTCACCTTCTTTATGTACTTGAGATTTAGGTATGGATGAGGATATGGTGACCTCCTTGTTGCCTTCTAAAAACTCTTCACCAATCATGGCCTCCAAACCTTTATTATGGATTGGATCATAGACCCTGATGTGAGGAAGGAGACGTCAAGGTACTTCAATTAAAGTAACATTTCCTGAAGTACATTCCTCGGCATCTTTATTTGACTTATCCAATTCCATATTAACCTTTATTTGGGTGGGGGTACCCATTTTATTATTAGCTCCCCCACTTACCTTTGTACTTGCATCTTGTTTTGGTTCTAAACTTGACACCTTTGGAGGGGAAGGGACAATTTGTGATACCTCTACAGTTGCTTGTAGTCCTTCTTGTTCAACCACCGCTTTAGGGTAAGTGGTGACTTGAACATCTTACATTGGCTCCACCTCAATTATCTCATCATATTTATTTAATTTTTCAACTTCACCTTAATTAACCTAGCCTGGGGATTACGTGATTACATTTTAAATAAATGTCACTATATATAATGAGACTGTCTATTTCTCCTAAGGGGCCTAAACTTGAGTGAATGCCTCAATCCTCATCTACATAACATATTCAAAAGAGAGAGGATCATTTCAAGCCAAAATTTATTCCTCATTACCCTTACTTTCTACTCTTTAAGGACCCTCTTATACAAATAATATAATTATCAGGACCTTCACTGGGGTCTGGGGTCTTTCCCTTGGATTTATATGTCTAGTTTTTAGTTAAGGAGCAATGAATGTTTCCTACTTATTCATCACCTCTAAAATGGGATTATCTTCATCTAAACCTTCATCATCACTCGTATCTCTTAACCTTTGAGCATATGAAGATTGATCCACTTTCATTTTCATGGGGATTTCCTTGGAAGGTTGTTCTTTGAACACAACCTCCTTACCCTTCTTAAGAATCCCCAATCAAGGATGAAGAGCCCTTTTGACTCTTTTTTTCTTGGATTTTTCTACCTGTTCTTCACCTCCTTTATTCCTTAAATATATCTTTGGGGGAAGGACAACTATTGGCTATTGTGCTAGTGGAATAGGTGGAAGATCAGTTGAATTGACTATTAGGATGGTTGCAGGGATGGCTGGTATTATTTGGGCCACTATATTTTGGGAGGAAACCCTTTAAATCCTAAACTTGTCTGAGATCCTAGAGGGTAGGGGTATCATAAGCTCTTAGATCAACCCCATGTGCCTTCAACCACCTAAACTTTTTCCTCGTGATTAAAATTGCTCTCCATGGAATGAAATCATTTTCCTTAGTAGTGAACTCCATCTGTGAAATAAGTATGGCTTCACTATTGAACTAATTATACACTATACACAATGTCATGTTTTTGGGGATTGGATTAATGTTGTAAGCAATGACTTCTTTAAATTATAGCCTCATATAATCTAGCTTTATGACATCCTCGGTATTGCAATCAGACCAAATGTCTTCCATTGCTTGTTGTGTTCACCAACCATCTAATATCATAGTTTGGCTTACGTGAAATCTTATCAATAACATAGTAGCCCATCTCTTTTTCCAATCCCTTCACTTTGGAAAATAAAGGACATGAATAGTATCCAATGTCAATAGGAAAATTGTATGGATTGTTTATATTTTTTTTTGTATCATCTCATGTAGGGGCACCATCTGCCAGCTCAACTCCATCACTGCTAATCTATCATCTAAGTATCTTGGTAGCTTATGTGGAGACCCTAATTAGCCACTTATTTTGATATAAGTGAATGTCTTGAATTTATAATATGAGGTTCCATACTTATTAATTTTGAATCTAGCCACTTTGGACATTTTATTGAGGCTCTTTAGAGGAAAAAAAACACTCGTCATATTATTAAAGAAACAATTATAAACCTTGCAGAGATTATTCTTGAAGCTATCTAGAGTAATTTCTAAATAAATATCATATATTCTAATTCCACTGGGATTCTTGGTGAGCCCTTGGAATGTTCAATTATGCATCAAGTTATACATCAAGTAGGAATACATTTAAAAAGTACTTATGAATGCTTTGTTTGAATACATTGCACCCTAAAGTTGCATCATCTTCCTGTGCAGGTTGTCAATTATAATGGTGGCCTAGTCTAGCTTCTTCTATTGATCCAACACACATATTAATATTATGAACATCCAAGGCTCAAATTTCTCTATAGTGGGAATCCCATAAAATCTTACCACCATGGTAATCACATATTTGGGTAATTACTTTTTAGACTCTTAGAGATTCCTGAGATCTTTTGTCTTTTCTTAACTAGCCAACATGAGTTGACAATGTGCCATATTATTTTTTCATTCTTTTCTGCATAATATTGGCATTCCTCTAGGGAAGGTGTGATACTTTTAGGATAGGGAGGACTCCCAAGTATGGTGCTAAGGGCCAAAGGAGTGAAAGAGAATACAACTAATTAGCTACCATCAATGACAGTTCTAATATCAGGTTGATATACTCAAGAACATGTAATCACTAATTTTGGGTATGGGGTGTCCAAGTGTAATGCCACTACAAGGGTGATATAAATCATGCCTAGGTTAGAAACTAATGGAATAGGGTTGGGTTGTTTCAAGACATTGAATAAGGCTATAAACTCTAACCCTTGAACATATATGTCTTTTGATTCCATCCAAAATAGATATAATGTTGCTCTTTATAGATTCTAAAGATGCCATTTTTACCTAACTCTGTAGTGCAATAATTTGAATTCAAACAAATTATTCACTCAAATTACCTTTGATATCATTAAAACCCCCTTCAAAGAACACAAAATATGGAGCTAGAAGAACACTTACTAAAAATATAGAGGGCTAGGTGTAATTAAAACAAAAAATCTTTGAATAATTCACTGTAATCAATCTTTCATGTTGCATGTAGCTAGGGCACACAAATAGTTCAAAGATGCAAGTAAAAGTTTTGAATACAAAACCTAATTATGAATGAAGACAAAATGCTTAGTTATAATCCTGTGCATTTTGAAATTAGGGATACCATTAATGATTTGAATCATAATGGCTAATTACCAACTACCCCTTTTAGTCATTTGAGCTTCTTTCAAAAAAAGAGAGAGAAGGTGAAAATGTTTCTTTCATGTTGGGTGATCCTACTTGAGACATGTAGATCCATATAAACAAATTTTTGAATTCAATGATTTTTAGGTATTCATGGACTTTTTGCACCTTGCCCGCCCAAAGGTAAGTGGGACAATCTTCAAAAAGGGCCTAGATCTTGAAAAACCTTGAGAACCTATCATGTGTCATTAATTTACTTTAGAAATCTATATGTTCAAGCCCTGGAGACTTTTTTCACCTTGCCCACCCAAAGGTAAGTGAGGCAATCTTCAAAAAGGGCCCAAAACTTATAAAACCCCAAGGACCCACCATGCGTCTAACTTAGATTCTATCTTAGACTCTCAACCAACTTTTCACCTTTGCACCATCCTTCATGATATAGAGAAGGGTGCAGGATCCTTCTGACCTACAAAAATGTTCTCATTACTTGTAAAAGGAAATTAACAAGTCATTGCCTTATAATTTTGACAAATCTAACCTAGGCATTTTCTCAAGATAAAGTCTTAGGATCCCCCTGAGATAACCACATGTCTTTCATTTAGCTCATCAGGAAATTCCTCACCTCAATCACCAAAACACATTGAAGGTATAATTTGGCAATTTCATCTAGGGCCCCAAAACATTATTTCTTTGAGCACAAAGCAATAAATCAATTTATGCAAGGAGACTTGGATACATTTATATCTCTTCCTAGTGAATCTTCTCATAGTGAAACCTTTGGCCGAACCTTATAATTCCTTCAAAAATATTAAAAATGTCCTCCATCTTCCAAAAGTGCCCTTCAAACCTTTTAGAAGACACCCTTTCATAATTTTGCAAGGGAAAAATTTCTGAAAGAAATAATCCTTCAAACATTTTGTAGAGGCAAAATGACCCCTCAAAAGTGCCCTTCAAGAATTTTGTAAAGGTAAAATGCCCAAAAGAGATGATCCTTTAGAGATTTTTCAAGGGAAAAATAACCCTCCAATTCTTTCAGTCTTTTTTCATGGGAAAAATGTCTAAAGTCAAGTGCCCTTTAAACTTTTTTCCATGGACAAGAAGACCAAAATAAATGACCCAAAAATAGTTAAGATTGAGAGGACAAAGTATGGAATTATTTCAAAATTTTTGAAGTAGATAGAATGTCCAACAAAAATAATTATTTGATCCTTTTTTCCAAGATGAAAAATCTTAAAGACATATTTTTGTCAGGGATTGTGTTCATGCAAAAGGCCTAAAAATTCTAAGGGAAATAAAATTTTCCCTAGGTAAAAATAATATAAAGAAAAACATAGAGAAAAAACTATGGATAATGAATTAAACATTGATAGTCAACCTAGTCTGTACTTAGGCATTTTCACTGACAAGGGCCCAATTGCTTTAGTGAAACTTTAGACACTAACACAGGCTCTCATAAAACATGGAAAATCAATAAAATGCCTCAGATAGAGATATCAAAACATAATAGATTTATAACCTTCCAAATCTTATAACATTGAAAATGGCATAAAATACTTGGTGTAGATTTAGATTCCAACATTGGCTCTTGATTGGGGACATGTGCCAATAGTGGATATATAGAGAATACCAGACCATATGCCTGTCCATTAGACCATGGATTCAAAGAATTTACAACAAAAGCAAGGAAAACACACCATGGGTGAACAAAGTTATAATAAGGCATTTGAAGATAACCAGGAAGGATAAGGAGAGAACACAAATTGTACAAACACAACCCCAAAGAGGGCAATAAATAAGAAGGAGACTATAAAATATGTACATATTTACATAGGCTAACATAGACTTAATACAAAAAGTGTTTGAGCAGTCTATCATTAACTAGCAGTTTCAAGATTTCACCATCAATATCTCTATCTAATAATCAATGGTGTAGGGACCCATCCATAGGGAATAAAATTTACCATGTTTCCCTTATCTTCATGTTTTCTATCTCGGAGTAGGACCAGATCACCAACTTTAAAATCTCTTAGGGTGACCATCTTGTCAAAAATAAATTTGAGCCTCTCCTTGAACTTTAAATGCTTTTCATGATATTATCTATGAGATTCATCAAAATCTAAGATCTAGTTGATCCTTTCCTTATAATGGTCTATTTCTTCTTCATCCTCAACTATATGTTGCATATATTGGTAAGTAGGTAACTATAGATTAAGGGGTAAAACAACCTGAGATTCATAAACAAGTTCAAAAGGGCTTCTTCTAATAGACCTCTTATGATTCAACCTATCAACCCAAACAACAAACTTCAACTACTCACCCCATTTACTTTTATTAACATCTAGAGTCCTTTTCATAATCTTCAATAAGTTTTTATTACTATAATCACCCTTCCCATTTCCTTATGGATTGTGATTGGAAGCATATGCTATATCAATCCAATACTCTTCACATAATACAAATAATTTTTTTCCTCTAAATCACATGGCATTATCACATAATTTTAATTGGCACTCCAAATTGACAAATCACATTATTTAAAAGGAAATCAATAACTATCTAGTGGGTTGATTTCCAGGTAGGGATTACTTTAACCCATTTCATGAAGTAATCAGTGGCTACTACAATCTAATTTTGACCAGCATTTGAAGCATCTGATATTTCACCCATGAAGTTCATTCCCAATTTCCTAAAAGGTCCCTTAACAAAAACCAATTGTAGGGGAAGTCATCTGAATGCTTTCATTCTCCTATAGAATAGCTAGCATTCTTCACATCACTTTATCATAGTAGTAACATATTTGAACAAAGTGGGCCAACAATAAATTACCCTTAGAATCTTATGTGTAATGTCTTTGGGATCAAATTGACCATCACACACACCACTATGAAACTGTGTAACTAGTTCAAAAATCTCATGTTCCACTAAACACATCAAGAGGACACCATCTGGGTTCCTCTAAGATAGATCATCTTGTAGAAGAATATACTTCTCAAATATTAAGTTTAAGGTCTTCCTTTGATTTTTTTCTAAGTGAGGAGGACAATTCAAAGTATTCAAATAATAAACTATATCTTTGTACCATGGTGATTGGATGTACTTAGATTCAGGGTCATCAACAACCCCTACTACATTATTCACCTCTACCACTTGGAAGTTGGCTTTAGTCATCCGCTTGATGAGACCCATGTCTCTTAACAAATTATTAATTTATATCTCTAAGTAATATTCTTTAAGCTTACTAACCCATCAACATCTTTTGTTATTAGTTTCATTCTAAGTTAATATGTCCTTCACCAAAGTATGACGAACATAGGCCACAATCTTCAAACTTAGAATGTAGGATATGAATTATTTGATAACCTTTAAGAGAGCAAAATATTATTTTTACATTATGGTATATTTTATCTCAGAACCCTTTAATGCCTTCATAAAAAAGGTAATTTGTTGCTTATGACCATCATTATTTTTTAGTAGCATTTCAACAATATTATGTTTAGATGCAAACAAAAATATTTTGAAATCTTTTCTATAATCAGGTCTGGGAAACACCGAGGAAGTTTTCAAAGCTACCTTGATGTCCTTAAATGATTTGGTATCCTTTTCCTCCTACCTTATAGTTTAATCCTTTTTTAACATTGAAGTAATGGGTAGAGTAATTTTTACAAAATTGAAAACAAGCCTTCTAAAAAAATTAATCTGACTAAAGAAAGATTGAATACATTTCTTGGTCTGTGGGATGGCTATATTGTCAATGGCCTCTACCCTTTCAAGATCTATCATTACACCTTGTTTAGACACAATGTGCCCAAGTAGCTTTGCCTTTTGTACTCCAAAGTGGCACTTCTTAGGATTGAGGGAGATTCTAAACTACCTACATATGATAAGCATCTGTTATAAGTTCCCTAAGTGGTGATCCCTTTTCTTGGAGTATATTAATCATCCTAATATATCACAATAAATTGGTTGATTAACGTAGAAAAGTCTACATCCATTTCTCTCTAAAAGGTATTAACTACATTCATTAAGCTAAAAGGCATTTGAACATACAGATAGGCACCCCATGGGGTAGTGAAAATAATGTTAGACCTTTAAAACTCCTTCACTAATACCTAGTTATAGCCAAAAAAGCCATCCATAGTTGAAAATAGCTCAGAACTAGTAGCATCTTAAAACATGTTGTCCATATTAGGTAATGGATAATTATCCTTTAGTGAAGCCTTGTTTAAATTTTAGAAATCAACATAAATCAGATGTCCCCATTCTTATTTCTTATAGGGACCAGATTGGCCACCCATGATGAATACCTAATGGGTTGTATGATCCCACCATCCCTTAATTTATTTAGTTCCTCTTGCATCTTAGTGGCGAAGATGGGATTAATAGGTCATTGTATTTGGTAGAATGGTTTCATACCAAGTTCAAGGGGGATAGCATGCTAGAATAAATCCTCCCTATACACCTTTAGCTCTAAATATGACCATACTAAAGAATCCTAGTGCTTAACTAAAATCTTGATAAATACTTCCTTCTCTTTCTTTCTTAGGTTAGTGTCGACAATAATTTTCTTTGGAATATCCTTAGTCTCGATGTTAATCTTAGTCACATCCTTTGATATAGAATTTTTTTTATATTTATCTCTGTCAGCTCTATTAAAGGATGCTTCCAGAATAATTAATCCTTCAGGGATAGTATTAGGCTTCAAAGGGATAACTTATCTTCCATATAAGGTTTATTTTACATCAAAAACTTTCACCATAGAGTCTAGATCTATAATGGTTCCTTCAAACTCATCTATACAACATAGAAACCTTTTTATTTGATCATCATCATTAAAGAATTGCCAATGATCAATGTTGTTTGAGACAAATGGACTTATCAAAACCTCTACCTCATATTCATAAGAGTGATTTCTATGTTCAAATTTAAACTCTAAAACCCTCTTTGCAAGTATATATACCACCTGATTAAGATCTTGAGCATGATACTCAATATTGCAATATCAAACCATTCTAATCAGTCCCATATAACATTTAAATACTTATTCAGTCTATTATGTTTCATGGTGTAAATAGATTGGAATTTCTTGACCACTAATTCTAAATCACCCTTGACCATAATTTTTTGAGCATATATTCATGGGTGATCTAGAGACCAATCAAGAGTGCTTCATATTCTGCAATATTATTCATGCACTCGAAGGATAATTGGATGGAGTATCTATCAGCTTGGACATTAGGGGCATAGAAGATAATCCTTACTCCATTTCCAATGTTTGAACATGATACATCAAAATTCATAGTCCAAAGGGAGTCTTCATCCATATTACCAAATTCAGGAGGCAATTCCTCATACTCAACACTCCCCAAAAAATTTCCTACATTTGGATCCACATATAATACTTCATTAAACTAATATTAAGGATCCTCTAGGATATGAAGCATTTTTGGCTCATGATTTAGGTGAACCTTCTTCCCATCCAGAGGTATAGTGGCATAGGAAAATTCCATCTGAACACTACCCCTAATACTAACATCCAATTTTCTAAATAGTAACATACCCCACTTTGATGAACAATGTACAATAACAACATCCATGCTCAATAATTTACCTAGGTATTATGTGAGCTACACCACCAATCCTTTAACCACACTAATAATAGGTACTTATCTAGAATTAATGACAAGGAATTTTTTGTATGTTGTAGTTATTCTTATACTGAGCTTATTCAGCATAGTCAATGGCATAATGTTACAAGATGCACTGGAGTCAAACATGCAATTATGGATAATTAAACCATTTATCAATAAGGTGGTATAGAATGGGTTGACATCCATCTGAATCTAAACCAATGTTGTTCCTAAATACACCTCCAAGTGATGTTTATGATATTCTAATGTGTTCTCACTTTCCATAGAGGAAGTGGGATAAGACTCAACTTCAACAATCTCATTAGCAAAACATTTCTCAGTTAATCCCAAACACTCAAAGGATCTTCTCCTATGTTCTATAATTTTTGAGAAATTTCATAAAGGGTATCATGACCTTCAGTTGACTCAATACATGGGCCATGTCACAAATACTATATTTAGGCAAATGAGTATTAACAGGTAAACTTATAACACTTTCATTTAGGATACACCTCTCATGTGTCAG
The DNA here is from genome assembly GCA_037957365.1 of Torreya grandis. NCBI lineage: Eukaryota > Viridiplantae > Streptophyta > Pinopsida > Cupressales > Taxaceae > Torreya > Torreya grandis. Next base: position 4,270,576 of record JARHVA010000523.1, on the reverse strand, counting down.
TGGAAGAAAATTAGGACAACCAATAGTTTTAACTTTACTCTTCAAGTGAGGCTTCATGGGTTCATGCTTCTTGGGAATACTAGACAATAAATGATTTCTATTCTTGGCTTGGGTACCTTTTAAATTAGCATTGTAAGGTGAAAAAATATGCTTAGTAGAATTTGGGACCTCCTTATTCCTCTTGGTCTCTTTCATCTTTGCTTTAGGACTAACAGATTCTTTATCCTTCAAATGAGCATTTGGATCTTTACTTCTAAAATTATTATCCTTATCTTGTGTAATTACTACATGGATAATCAATTTCTGGTCCTCAACTAATGGAGGTGAATCTCCATATTTCACTTTCATCATTGATCTTATAAATTCAAAATCATGAATAGACAATTCATATTCATGCATCATATTTATCTCATAGATTAAATATGGGGTTGGGACCCTTATATTTTTACATGCTCTCTAGAAGGCTTAGGAAATATTAGCACTCATCATCTCTACAAATGGAAAATCAACCATCACATTTGGTTCACTATCTTGAAAAGTAAAACACTCATATACAGGAGTGTCTTCACAATCAAGAACATTTGAAGCACCCATAACTTCCTCTTGAAAGGTGTAACTTTCCATCTCCTAAAATTCAATAATGTAAATGTCATCTTCATCAAATTTAGATTCAAAACATTTTACACCTTCACCATCACTATCATTTGTATTACATGGAGGATGATGAAGGAAGAACTTGTCACACTAATTGGTATCACAATTGATTGTATTGACCTTTAAAACTAAAGGATATAGTATTTCCCTTCCACTTTCTTGGTTCTATTTTTCCTCATGCTTGATATCCCTTGAAAGACCCTTTCTCTTGTCATTATTCCTACCTTAAAATGTTATCCAACTTTAACCTTGGTCCCTAGGATGATTTTTTTCTTCTCTCTTGGGATCCCTCCTATCATCATGGTTAGAAGAACCCTAAGACAAACCATTTTTTTCTCTAGCCAACTTATAATAAATTTCCTTCACAACATTATCTAGAGTCTACATATTTTCCTCCATATCTACATCCTTATGGGAGGCTTGAGGCTTCTCTAGATTCACTAATTTGACACCAGCCTTATTGTTCAAATTTTTACCCATAACATTGATGTTATTCTCTATTTCTATAGCTAAATTAAAATTCATCCTTAGATTTATGGGAGATTCATCTTTGAGATAACAGGATACCTTCTTGTCTAATGCATTACAATATTTGACCAAATAAGTAACACCACTAGTTTTTCTTTCCTCCACTAGCCTTCTCAATACCTTATTGAATCTAGAATTAAAATCCTTAACACACTCATTAGGATTCTTCTTGAGGCTCTCAAACTCAACAAGAAAGAACATAAGATCGATGAGATCACCATATTACATCCTAAATGGATCAATCATGGCTTGACATGTGTTTATGGATCTATTAGGGAGGGATTTGAACCACTCTCAGGGCTCTTCCTCAAGTGTGTTTACAAAGAGCTTTATGCACACATCTTCTAGATTAATTTCATAGTCCTCAATAACATTCAAGAAATATTTTAAATTTTTCTCTGCAAACATGACATTGTTCCCTTGAAATTTAGGCAATATATTTATAAATTTAATGGGAAATTCATTAGGGAAACTAGGCATACCATCAAATTTGATAGGTATAAACCTTGGGATCACAAATGGTCTACATCTATTCCCTAGACCTTAATCATCTTCTCCATCATTGACACTACCTAAATTAAACCTCCTCCTTCTCAAATCACATTCTTTCATTTGTGAATCTAAAGATGAATATGAACTAGAGGACAATTTTAAATGAATACTATGAGGAGGAATTAAATGAGGAGATATAGAAAAAGCCTTAATGGCTTTGTAAGAGGAGAAAGACTTTTTCAGGGAGGATTTTGACTTGCAAGGAGTTCAGACCTCTCTAAAGTGATTTGATATCCTTCAACTAAAGGGATATTTGATAAAATAGGGTATATAAAATGGGGGACAAACTATTCAAGTCTTACTTGATTTCTTGATTTTTGGCCTACAATAGGCTTCCCAACTTGTCTACTTCTGGATGGACCTTTTAAATTAGGGACAAGATATTTAGATGGATCTTTCCCAAAGGAAGATATATCACCCTCTAGAGTTGCAAATCTAAATAAAACTCTTCAAGAGAGAGAATAGTACATATAATATGCATCGATCTTTAAACTTTTAATGTAACAGAGCCATCACTAGAAGCTATAAATTTTAGAGCAGAATAAACAAAACTATTAACAATAACTAATAGAATGAAATACTTTAAAATACTAAATATAATTCTAAAAATGTTGTAAAACATATTACAACACAAGGTTGAACATCCCTAGTGTAGTCACGACACCAAGAAACTAGTGGGTTGTGGATGCACAAAAGATATTAGGATCAATGTAGTAATAGTAGATAAATTAACAAGGCAAAATAGTCACAGCCCTTTATAAGAGTACTGAACAACACAAGTGACCAAGACTTTAATTTAATCCCCAACAATAACACTAGAAAGATGTTGGTTCAAATTTTTAAACCTCTTTCACTCGGCCTTGCACACTTGAATAAAATGGAAAGAAAAGATGGAAAACTTGCTAGAATATCATTATAACTAGTAGGTTGACATCAAAAAAGGATCAAATGAAGAAAATGATTGGGAGGAACTTACAAAGGGTATGGTCAGTTCCCTACTACTTCTGGCTTTACTTGAACCAAGTTGAGAGTACCTAAGGGGTATCGCATTCACATATAGAGATTCTAAAATTTGATTTCTATGGGGATTATTGGCACAAAGAAACATAAATCTAATTAGAACATAACCAAGCTTGTTCAATCCACTAGATAAGGGTTGTCATGTAGAATAAGAAAATTTTATACACTAGACACAAGCTACTAAAGACATATATGAATATGATTATAACTTTCATTCTTAAGAATGTTCAATAATACATGACTGAACAAGAGATTTCAATGTTAATCATTAACATGTAAGATGTAAACACATGCTAAGTATACTATATTTATTCATCTATAGGTAAATAACACTTTAGCTATGTGAAGGATGTGTTATATGTAGGGTAAGATAGTGGAAAATATTATTAGATAATAGAAAATGAAAGTGGAGGGTTAATGAATGAGCAAAAATAAACTCAACCAAATAGTTATGCCATATTTACCATCAAATGTACTATAGATCAAAAACAAATGAAATTGAAATCATGTGTAAGTGATATCCTTCAAGAACCCCCTCTGATTGACTTCATGAGCCTAGGACTACCCTTAAAAATGATATCAACACCTTATTCCCAAATCTCAAAGTGGAAAGGATTTTACAATATAGACATATACTCTAAATGACTACCATAAAGATGAATACATCAAATTACCAATCAATGGAGCATGTAAAATAGAGCACTGTACTTCAACAATAGAAAGAGAAAGAAAACCAAAATAGATTTCATTAATCAATATAATATAAAATAAATACAATGTGATCCAAATAACATAATAGACTAACACTATGTAAATAATTCTATGACAAGGGAGACATGTATAATTCTCTCAAAGATTGTAAAATGATTTTAGAACTGAAACCAATTTGGCACTAGAAGGATCACATAGAGGGAATTATTTGAGGCTAATCTCTTGACTCAAAAATTTAGCCAACCTCTATAAAGGGACAAGCCTTATTTACTTATACAATTGAGCTAAGCTTAGCATAATCCTAAAGATGCTCCAGTTGGAGGATTCCTTTGTGGGCCTAGAGTCTATGGAGTCTGTTAAACCTTGTAACAAACATGATTCCTCTAATATGCTTATGATCTTATGATGATGAAAATATTGATCCTCCACCTCAATAGAATAGTTTCTAGTTAATTATGTGAAGTAATATCTCACAAGGGACAAAACAAAACCTTTGTGTTCTTTCATAATAGACAAAAACATCCCTTTCCTATCCTAATGATTACACAAAAACTAATTGAAAGGGATGTGTCACTAATAGGCCAATTACAATGGTTTCCTAGCAAGAAATGAGCAAAAATAAGGGAGGGAAGGGAATAAAAGAGTGGTGCTAGCTAAAAAAAATTAGAATATTTGGTTATGCTTTGGAGTCGATCTAGATGATTGAATCTTTCACCAACTTTTTATTATACCTTATGTACCCTTCCAGCATCAAGGTGAGATTTCCTTGGTTTAGGCTGACTTGATATTTGAATTTTACTTGGTACTCTTCAAGCCAAGTGGCAATATTTTGCATTATGTTCTGATTTCATCCAAAAAGATCCTCAAGATGGTGATGATATTTTTTAAATGACACCAATTACTTTATTTTATCAACATCTAAGGACTCTTGTAGTGCATCAATGACATTTTTTAGAGTGGTGCATACTAGATCTTCCAAATAACTTTCTCCATCAAGACTTACCATCTTCCTCAATGAAAAATCTATCCATTTTATTGTAGTCTTGAGGGAGTGCTCTTATCCTTTCAAATTCAATATTCCATCTTTGAGCATTACTAGTCGATGCTTTATTACCAATTAATATTCTCTAGGCCTTTATTGGTCATTTAGAGTAATGATCTTTTCATCTATCAAAGCATTGGTGCCCATATTGTAAATCTCATCTAGTTTATGCTAGACTCCTTCCTAATTATTAATATTTTCCTCATAAATAAGCATTTGGGCATCATTATCCCTCTTATCATCCACTATGGTATCCAAGCATTTCAATGCTGAGTGGATTATTTCCTTAGCCCTGGTGTGCAAATATTTTTCCATTTTTATGTCACTCTCCCTCTAGATTTTAGGTCATCAATTTGGCCAAAATCAAATGACTCTATTGAGAAGAGAGGATGATTTAGAGTAATAATGGAAGTTAGAGTTAATGCCATGGGCTCACTCAGTATTTTTTACAATTACTAGATCGTAGCTTGATTGTGTGCCTTTAACTCCTCTATGGTGGCTTTATCTTGGTCCATTCAGTGAGCCACAATGTTCACCAAAACCTGTGAGTTATACTTTAGCTCATTCTTGGATGGCTCCTCCTAATTGTAGCTATAAATAGTGTAACTTTCAAAGGGAGAATCTTTATTCAAAGCATCTTATGGGGGAATGGTTATCTCCACATTCCTTTCCCCTATAGTAATGAATGTGGTTCTAGAGTTTGTCTTGGAATTTTATTTTATTTTTATTTTTATTTTGGGGGGTGGGGCATTGGCCTTATATGTCTGATTGATCTTCACTACATCAATCTCCATAATTTTTCTCATGATATACTTCTTTTCCTTGACCTATTTCTTGACCCAAAGAAGGGGTCTAGTTTGAAATCTCGTTGATGTAGTGGACATATATGTAGGTCATGAGAAAGTAGATAGTGGTCTCATTGGAGTAATTGATGTAGGAAGTGCCACAAGAATGGACTATGGACTCAACACAAACTACTTAATCTCTTCATCACTTTCTATCTCCTCACCACCTTTTTTTTCTCTATGTTCCCCTTCTATGTTTGGCTTTATCTAATCCAAAACATTAAAATCTAGCCCATACTGGTGAGACTCCTTGAGTAACCTTTCAATGGAGCTCCCTTGCCCTATTGACTAAAAGGTTCCACAACCACTTCACCTTTTTAATTTACATAAGCTTTAGGTATGGATGAGGATATGGTGACCTCCTTATTGCCTTCTAAAAACTCTTCACTAATCATGTCCTCTAGACCTTTTTTATGGATTAGATCATGGACCTTGATATGAGGAAGGATACCTCAAGGTACGTTAACTAAAGAAACATTTCCTAAAGTATCCTCCTCAACATATTTATTTGACTGGTCCAATTTCTTATTAACCTCTATATGGGTGGGGGTACCCATTTATAGGTTTGTTCCCCCTCTTACCTCTATACTTTCCTTCTCCTCTGGAGCTAAAATTGACACATTTGGAGGGGAAGGGATACCTTGTGATACCTTTGGAGCCATTTGTAGTCCTTATTCAACCACCCATTTAAGAACAAGGGTGACATAAACATATTACATTAGCTCCACCTCAATTTTCTCATCGTATTTATTAAATTCTTAAATTTCACCTTGATCACCTTGACTCAATGATTGGGTGCTGAGATTTTCAAAAAATATCTCTATATTTGATGAGATCATCTCTTTCTCCTGAGGGGTCTGAACTTGAGTGGCCACCTCAACCCCAGCCTACACAACATATTCAAAAAAGAGAGGATAATTTGAGGCCAAAATTTATTCCTCATTATCCTTAATTTATACTCTTGAGGGACACTCTTTTGATAATAAACCAATCGTTGGGACCATTACTGGGTTTTAGGGTCTTTCCCTCAGAGTTGTCTATCCAATTTTTACTTGAGGAGTGAATGTTCACTGCTTCTTCATCACCTTTACAATGGGCCTATATTCATCTCAACCTTCATAATCATTCATATCTCTCTGTGCCATCCAAATGAGTTCACACTCATGAATATGCTCCATGACATTTTGCACACCTTGATATTTAGGTAAATGGATCATCATTTCATAATACAAAGTCAACAATTGAGGTACTTATGATGGTGGCTATTTAAAACTCCTAAGTCCCTTTCTTGAGGGTGGGATTCCACCACTTCCTCCTATTCTACCTCCTAGTCCACCTATCACACCTCCAATAGCAACACCTAAAATGTTGGGCATGATCACAGGCTGATTTATAATACTTGGACTAGTAGTGTATGCACTACTAATGTCAAGTCCATTAGGCATGCCAATTTGGGCCATGAAATTTCTTTGAAAAGTTAGAGAAAGTGTCAATTCAATTAGCCTTAAAACTTGCTAAAAAAAATTCCTCTTATAGGATCAGTCTTTGAATCTACACTATCCATATCCTAGTTATGTATAATTAAATTATCTAGCTCAAAATCATGAGCTTGTACTATGGTTAGGGAACTAGGTTTGTTTAAATGTGGTTCTTCAATATCTACTATTTGGCTATTTTTTCCCACATATGACAAAGTTGTCATTGGTCATGATTTGAAAGCTGGTGTGTCTTCCTTGTACCCTTTTACATTCCTACTAATCCTAACAACACTTCTTGAGTCATCCCATCCCCTTCCTACTTTGCTTCTACCTATAATCCTTTATCGAGCCTCATCATATTTATGCTTTCACAATGCTTTTTGACCGACTACCATTCCAAACCAACAATACTTTACCAACACCTCTGCTTTCTAATGGGAAATTGGCTTCTTCATCAATAACATGGTTTTAATAGAGATTAAAACTTGGCTTCTTTAGAACAAGAGTAAATGGTTACAACATATTACAAGATATAGTTATTCAACACCCCTCTCCACCAAATATTAACAACTTGTGTCCATGGTGTTCCAAAATGTGCAAAAGCTCTTTGATGATCTATTTTCCAAATTTGCCTCCTTCCAAAATTTCATGACCAGTGTTGAGCATAGGCAAAGAGCCAAGCATGCAAATGAATAGGGACTTCGACAAAAAAGGTTTCATATAATGAGATGTAGAGACATTGTTCAACCCATGCATGTGTAGAAACTCCTAGTTCAAGATAAGTAATTTCAAAATTATCTTTGACCTTGGTAAGCCATTGTTCAATATTTTTAAGGAATAAACGTTTAAGCATTTTCCATTACTATGCAACAAGTACTATGGGTCCTGATAATAGAACCAAAATGTTAGGTTTTTCTATCAATTTTTCTTTAGGGAACTAAAGTGTCTAGATCCTAATAAGCTTATGTGATGGAATTTCATGCAAGATCAAACTCTTGTGCGCTCACTCGAAGCATGCAACAAGAAACTAGTTCCCATGGGTTATGTTGTGCAGTAAAACACTTGTCAAATAATAGTGTTTACTCACATAACTAGTTACTAATTACACATAAAATAAAATATACTATTGTGGACCTTGTTTTGACTATGTACACAAACATGATTATTAAGATTATTGCCATTGAGATTTAAAATTTGATTATGCAAGCTATTGTAATGCATATTTTATTTATTATAGTCAAATACATACCACAGTTTACACAACCAAATATATTGATAAATCAATATTACAACTTAACTAACATCTATAGCATAAGGCCAAAACTAATAGTAACTTCTATGATTTTTCTATCACCATAATAAATCATTACATAATACCAATGTTTAGCCAACCTTACACATCTTTACATAGGGGTATTTATACTTGTTTTCCTTGAACAAGTTGTTAAATTATTTATGACACTTAGGTGACTAGCCAATGATCTCCAATAGACTGTGAGTCATGGAAATCATTTACTTATTTTCTCTTAAGGACCTGGGCCTTTGCTTCCCATATATTCTCATTTGGTGCTATATCTTTGTTTCCAAATGTCCTCCTTTTTAAAGGATGGTGTAAAACTCATGTGATGCTTAAAGTCTAATTTATCCTTGAGAATTTCTCCTCAACCATTTCCTACTTCCCTCACACTCCCCAAGTTTTTCATTGATATACTGAGTCATTTTCTCTTGGGTCCTCCATTTGTTATGCTTCTTCTTTGATTGGGTCTTCTCATGCTATGATATTTCATGTCATTATCTTTTCATGCTGATCTGGTTCTGTGCCATGATTTTCTTGTGCCATGCTCCTCTCATGCCAAGTTGGTTCTATGCCAAAAATCCAAAATACCTAGTCAAAATTTTGGGTCCAACATTATTTCACCAAGATTTATTCCTTAAATTACTAAATTACATCCATTCTGTTATAAAATACAATTGCGTAAACTACAACCACATGCATAAATGTTCAAGCAAATTATTAATAAGCAGGTTACAACCACATTAAAATGTGTTCAAGCAAACTAATAAATTATTGATAACAGATACTTCCTAGTATCTTTTATATACAATAATTATAATGCCTTCTCAAACTATAACATAACATAGTCTAATAATAACAAACCCTTCCAATTTAAATCTATCTCAATGTATAACCACCATTTAAATACCAATGTGTATGGTTATGTTACAACCAAAATAAAAAGACTTCCACATACTACAGCCAACTTAAAGTAGTCAAATCTCATTTTAATGTAACTAATATTACCAAGTTGAGTTTGCTACAACTAAACTTAATAGATATAATGATTATTTATACATATATATACCTATTATATTTGTTTTAAAATAATTGTTTTATATTTTATTAGAACCTAAATGTTAAATAACATTATGTTGTGCTAGTTGTTTTATAACTTTCATAATATGTATAATGACAATTTTAGTAAGTAGTTAATATATAAATTTACCAAAAATAAGGTAAACCCCCTATAGATTGGTTTCTTAAATCTCTTTCCAACACTATTTTATAACTAGAATAATGTCTTGTAAATTGATATGAATCTAGGTATATTGTGGATCGATGTGTTATACTAATGTTGTTACTAGCATTAGAGCTTCGTATAAACTAATCTATATAACTTCTAGCTACAACTAGAAATATAGACTCAAAACAAGGAAGGATAACCTATGGAATTTAAATCCATTATGTGGAGAATACCTCCCATCCATTACAACAAACTTAGATCTTATTAAAAATACATAATATACCCAAACATAAGTGAAATAAATTACACATATTTTTAAAATCATATATAATTTGTCATTCCCAATTTATCCATGTTGAAATTATTCCCTAAAAGAACTAATAACACATTTTGAGTTTTGGGTGCTTAATTCATAAGGATTTCATAAGGTTATTACTCTTGTAAAGTTGTGCCCTGAGCCCCCTCTTGCACTCCCTTTTCTTAATTTTGTCCTCCACTCTTTTGTGTATCCTTATTTTTCTACTTACCCTTCATTTTATCATTTCAAAGAACCTTTTTTTTGTTAGAGTAATTGTTCCTTGTTATCATATTCTTTCTTCCACCATTATCTCATGCAAGACTACAATGATGCCCCCAAAAATAAGCTTAAAAACAAGTTTTAAGACTCAATCATGGGATTCCCACTCTATATTATTTTACCAAAACTTCTTACCCACACAAAATCTTTATTTAATTGCATGTTCAAAACCCTAAGCATAACCCTCTATCACTTCATTGTAATACAACAAGTCTTTTGACCCTCTTGAGGTCTTCAAACATTAATGTGATGATACCATGGTTACATGGTGGTTGAAATAATCACTTTAAATCCAAAATCCTTACCAACCAAGTTGGTTAATAATTTAAACATGTTAGGACCCCATGCTTATTATAAAGGTAATGAAATAAAATGCTCTTAACTTTATAGAAAGGTTACATGAAAAATAGGAGATGAATATGTCACTATACAAAAAAAGATTTCAAGGACACCCAACAAACATGTTGGAAAAGACATGAATAATAAAACTAATAGAATAACCCACATAAATAAATAAATGACAATGTCACAATCATTGATAATTTATTTATCTCTAACTCCAAAATAAAATAAAATCCAATATCCACCAAGTCAAGATGGCTAAACACTCACTGTAATACTAATTACCATATAATATTATCATGATCAAACAAATATAACACATAATAAATACATGCATTTATGATACCAATACAAAACTAAAATTAAGTTAAAGTAATCAAAATTAGGAAAATCTCTGTGTGTGTGTGTGTGTGTGTGTGTGTGTGTGTGTGTGTGTGTGTGTGTGTGTGTGTGTGTGTGTGTGTGTGATGGTTCTGGGTAGGCTCTATGTACATCTAGTTGTCATGATCTTCCACCCTCTCCCTTATGATACTCTCCCATTGTACTACTCTTTGAGGTTAAAATTGTCCTATATCCACTTGATCCAAGGAGAATGTAGTTAGTCCATTATATCAAAATAGATGGAAAAATTAACTAATAATATACTATATAAATACCACTATATTATCTATGCCAAAATGCATAAAAGTTAACCACAACGATACATTTTCTTCCAAATAGATGTGCTATAAATAGAGATTCAAAATGGAAAATACAATAGTCCAAGTAATACATCTAATTATTCCACACAAATCAATAGTCTAACTATTTATTTAAAATAGGTGTTGTTTGTTAAGGATAAAACATTAGGTAATAATTAGCCCTAGTTTCTCTCTTGCTTGTTTGTTATGATGGTTTATCTTGAATTCATCTTTGTTTAGCCTTAGCCACTCATTTTATTTTAAAATATGTATATCTATGCGTATCTTAGCATTTTTTATGGACATGAATATTCCTAAATATGATTCACTTATGACATGCACTTTAATGTTGGTATCATCATAGAATATTCCTAGTTTGTGTGTATTATGTTGTATCATGATGTTTCTACTATAGAAATATTTATTAATGTTTATATGTTTCTTTTAAATGGTATGTCATATAATATTATAGTAACCTAAATTTGGTCATGAATACTTGATCATGTTAGTTTTACCCCCTTTTATCTTTAATTAATCTACACACTTAATTACTACATATTTTACCACTTCACCCTATCCTGAACACAAGAGATGACCTATTATTATATTCAAACTATAACCTATTACATATAGAAATGTTCTAGTTGTGAAAAACACCATTATGCATCTGTATGCCTTAACCCAAATCCAAAACTTAACACTTTTCCTTAGGGGATAGGAATTCCCAATAGGGACAATAATAGTAAATGTTATTATCCCTATCCACAACAATTATCCTTCTCCCACCAATGATTAGTTTTTAAAATAAAATCCTACCTTAGGTTCTCTTCCATGTTTAAATAGGATTCTTAGCATGTGGTTATCCCTTTTTAATTGCTATAAAGTCACACTCAAGTCACTTATTACTTCACTTGGTAATTTTAATATAAATGCTTATTTGCACAGGTGCACATTAAGAAAAAGTTCCATATTCTTCCTAATTTAGGTTCTAATCATATCAAGTAGTCCCCAACCAATCATAAGCCTATTTTATGCAACCCTAAGTCAAGCATGATTAAGTATTCAAGTTTATTATAAGTGCATTCATATAGTCAAAAGAGTATAATTTCATAAAACACTTTAAGTGGGAGAAATACATTGGGCTTGATTTCCCTCCTTGGAGTATTAGATATGTATGTAATATTTAATTATTGTGGGTGTGATTGGGGTCAACTAAACCCAACTACACTCCTCATTCTCTTATTTTTTAATCTTTCAATCATTGGATGCCCTACTAGGGTTTTCAACTTGGAGAAGATATATGTATGTCTTCGACACACTTATGAAGGAAAAATCAATGCATAAAGACGTAATTCTAATTGTCATAAGTGATCATGCCCTAATTTTTAGTTTTATACAAAAAAATAGAATTGATAAGCATGGTTGATAATGGTAAATGTTTATGTCCTTACTCAATGTTCTTGTCCTTGCATAACCTTAGATCCAACTTCTTGGTGGTTTTTATGTTCATTCTTATTTTCCTATTTTTGCATTATACTAGTTAACATAGTTAATCCAATGGACAAAAATAACTAATTTCATCTTTCATTTGAATAGTTAGCCTTATTTGCAATCATTTCATTTTTTCTATTTCATTCATTTAATTTTAATCTATTGTTTGAAACTGTGTGTATAACACTTTGATTTTATATATTCTATTTATCAGAATTAGGGTTAATTCACATAATTAATTCAATTCAAGATAAAATAAATAAAATTTGTGAACTCGATTTATGGATCGAATTGTGTCAAACCCTAAGTCTTCCTTAAGATTTCAACCTTCTAAGGTTTCAAAATCCTAGCCATTTCATTATTTCCTATTATTTACAAATATTTTTCCTATGTTACTGTCTATAGTCTTTTTCCTTTTAGGATTTCACATTGCATCTTTTTTGTTTTTTGGTTTTCCAAAAATATATGGCTATATGGTATAAATATTATTTGTTTCAAGTTTTTTTAAAAATAACTCAAATCACAAGATAATATGCAAGTACCATTTATGTAAAATTTTGTAAAATTAAGCATAACATATGACCAAGAGCAGCTATACATTTAGAATGTTATAAGTGTTGCTCATAAGCAATGTTAAATGTTAGTGGGTCCTCACTTCTTAAATATTAAATCATAATTTTTACTAGTTAAACTAGATGACAAAGGGCATCTATGACACCTTTATTTGTTCCTCCTAGACTTCAAGGTTCTAATAGTTACCATCCCACTCATATTATTCACCCATGTCTTATGTTTAATTTTGTATTCCATGCTATTAATAACCAATGATATATGCCATCACATCATGGAGGCATTCAATATGTTCATCCTCCTCCTCTAAGACAAGCAAATCAGTCCAAAGTGTATAATATTATAGATCAATTAAATAATACCCATATAAAAAAATTAATTTTGTATTTAATAAAGAGATTATTAGTTTATAAAGACATCCTTTATGTTGAATTAAGAGATAATACTATTCTTAATGATACATAATTGGCCACTTTTACTTTTATCATGAATGACTTTAAGGATACTGAGATAAATATCACTTTTGAAAATGAGTAATTGCCAACACAAGGTATAATCAGATAAAATATCCCATTTTCAATTCAAGTAAGAATTCAAAATAAATGAATTAAGAGAGTATTCATTAATGAAATTGAGTGTTAACATTGGTAGTCTTTAATAAACAAATCAAACTATCAAAGGATTTGATGATTTTGCAAGACAAGCTTTAGTATTGATCACTTATGAAATAACACTAGGACCCAAAACAATATCTAATATATTTCATGTTATGCCTAATCAAATGCACTAAAATTTACTATTATGGATCCCATGGATACACATGATGGCAACATTACCATCTAAATTGAATAGAAGTCTAAAATTTGTGCATGAAGGATAGTGTTGTGAATTTACTATAAATGATACCCCTTTCCAATATTGTGGGATTCAAACATCTCAATAATAATTGGGTGATCCATAACTATCCCTCATTTTTAAATTATTCCTTGGGATAAAAAATTCATGTATGAAATTTGAGAGTCACATACTACTAACAAGCAAATAGATCAATAAAAATTATATAAGGATCAATAAGAAATATATCAAACACAAAAGGAACTATCAAAAATAGAAATTAAAAAAAGTGCAAAAGGAACTTCAAATATTATAATAAGAATAAGTAACATTGCATAAAGATTTTTTATAAGAATAATAATTAGAAATTCAGAAATTACAAGCATAATGCATTGAGAAAGAAAAGGTACAAAAGGAACAAATATAACTACAAGTGGAACAAAATGTATCCAACAAGAGCATCAAGATAAACAAAATCAATAATAACCTATAATTGATCCTCCGTTATTCATCAATACATAACTGCAATATGGTCATGTTTCTAATTATTATGATAGTTATGAGGATAAAGCAACATGGTTACTATGATAGATAATAAAATACACAATTTAAACTTAAATCCTTTAGATGACTACATATCTTGTACTTTATTTACACTTATTTCTTTAGGAGTTTACCATGATAATTCAAATTAATAGAAATCAATTAGATTCAAAAGGCAAATAAATCTTAGGCATGCCTAAATAAGGTAGTTTGAGTAATGATTATAATAATAGCTATTATATCAAACTTGTGAGTAACTTAGTGAAAAAAGTGGAAATATCAAATATAAATATTTCACAGTTATTAAAAATCAACCTCGTCAAGATACACCCACAATAATTTTAAAAATTCTATTGGAAAAATATGTTGTAACATTACCTACTAATAAACATCAATCACAAGCACATTTTTTGCATACAGAAAGTAAACCATTTTGTGTTCATCATAGAATCACATGACATGATAAAAAACATTGTAAGGTATTATAAGAGAAAATTTAAAATCATGACAACATTATCAGAATAATAAAGAATAAAAAAAGTCTTCTACTACAAAAATCCAAATAATAACACCTATAACTAGAATAAATAAAAAGAGTCCTTGACAAGATAATTAAACCATCATAATATATATACAAGGATCCTATTTTAAGAATAATTACATTGACTCTACTCAAAAAGAAACTATGTAGTGTAAGAGGATTGTCACAAATTAGATACACTATTGTTGATTCACATTGGTAATAATCTATTAGATATATCATATACCTAATTACTTGTGGACCAAAAATCACTAATACAATGGTCTGGGTTATGCTTCATACACAATGCCAACCATTTACATTGGGAAGATCATGGTTAAAATAAATGCAAGAAAAAATATATCCTAACCAACAAGGAATAACATTTCCACACAAGGAATTAAAAATACAAATACCACATGATGGTAACAATGACCAAGATATGGATGGAGAAGAAGAGTATGCTATGTACTTATATAATTCTAAGATATTCAATCCTAATGAAGATGATTATTTGATGCTTGATGATTACTAAAAATCTCAAAAACATTCAAAACATTAAAAAAATAAAAATCTAATTGTATATAACTTTTAGACTTTTGTATCTTATTCTTATATTTGTTTACATGTGTGATATGTTAGGAATGGTAAAGGCATTCCAACCCAAGATTCCAAAGTGTTAACAACAAAAATATCACACAAAGAAGCTATAGGCAAATGAGATGTAAAACAAGGCAAGTCAAATGTTATTCAAAATGAGATGCTAGTACAATAAGAAGCCCTTGCATAAGTAGGAAAGGCAAAACAAAGAACTAGCTTAATTAAGCAATGTGGGATAAATCCTCACATAAGACAAACTAAAAAATATATGAAATACATAGATATATATATCAAACATGAGAAATACATACTCTAACACCCCCTCTCAAGTGAAGATAAGGGCTAATAATATCTAAGAAAGAAATAGTGGCATATCCATAACATGAGTCCTAATAGCTAGGCCTGATAAGGTACTCATTTAAAATATGTATCCATGAAATGAAGAAGAAAGATGTCCTCATGAACACCCCCATGGACAAATTCTTAAACATTAAGCATGCCATGTAGCTCAAGGAAATGAGGTGATGCAAAATGCTTAGTGAAGATGTCTGCAACCTATTACTCAGTCAGAATGTACTCTAAGCTAATAACTCCATTCTGAATGTGCTAATGAATGAAGTGCATATGTACCTCAATGTGTTTGGTCCATTGGTACTCAATTGGGCTGTGAGATATGTGAATTACACTCTAATTATCATAATAAAGTAATGTAGGTGAATCTTATGTGAAGCCAAAATCTATTAATAATTTATGAAGCTAAAGAACCTACTAACTCATTGTAACTGCTGACCTGTACTCAGCTTCTATTTATGAAAATGAAATAGTATGTTACTTCTTGCACAACCAAGTAATAGGTGAAAAACCAAGACAAAATATGTAGCTAGAAGTGGGATACTTTTCATCAAGAGAACTTACCCAATCAAAATCATTGTACCCAGTAAACTGAGCAAAACCCTTGGTGTAGTGTAATCCAAAATGAGTAGTGCCTCACAGATATCTTAAAATAATCTTAGTAGCCTACTAATGACTATCTGAGGGGCATGTGCAAACCTAGATACAATCCCAACTACAAATGAAATTTCTCCCAACCATCTACCTATATAATTTATGATCATAAAGTGGAGTAGTACAAGTGGTAGTGAGAGTTACTTCAGACTAAAAAGGAGAAGGACTTGGCTTATAATCAACCATGCCAAAATGTTGAAGAAGATCAAAGGTGTACTTATGCTAACTCAAATAAATCCTTGTATTTGACTTTTAAATTTATAAACCATAGAATAAGTGTAAAAGACCAAGATCTGTCATGTTGAACTATGATAAAAGTACCTACTAAATAATTGAATCTAAGAAGAGGGTCTACTTGTGAGAAGAAGATTGTCAACATATAAGACCAGTATAACAATGTCCTCACCAATACACTGAATATACATTATAGGATTGGAGTGGTTGTGAACAAAGCCAGTGGATAGAATAAATGAATCCATCTTCTCATACCAAGCCTAAGGGGATTATTTAAGATCTTAAAGAGACCTCTTAAGTTGACAAACAAGAGAAGAATCATGAACAAACCCAACAAGCTACTCCATATATATTTCCTCATGTAAGTCTCCATGTAAGAAGACACTCTTAACATCCATTTAATATACTAGCCAATCCTATGATGTAGTAAGAGAAAGTACAAGGTAAATAAAATGCATCTTGGTAACAGGGGCATAAATATCAGAGTATTCAATACCTTTAACTTGTGAAAACCCCTTTTCAACAAGACATGCCTTATACTTATCAATGGATCCATCAGCTATATACTTAGTGCGGTAAATCTACTTGTACCTAAACAACTTTCTTCCCTTAGAAAGAGTGACCAAATCCCAAGTGTGATTCTTCATCAATGAAGAATACTCATATGTTAGCACATCATCCCACTCTTGTATCCCATAAGCCTATGAAAAAGACTGTGGATCCAAATATAGTACTTGTAGAAAGTGTAGGATGATGTTGAGTGGGTGGAAAATCCTGTATGAAAGGAGATGCCTCAAAAACTTTGGTATGAGCCCACCTAGGTATAGTGGTAACATCAGTGGGAATAAGTATTTGTATAATATTGCACTCTTAGTGATAAACGTAAGAGTAAGGTATGTGTAATACTTGTAAAATTTCTTGATATGATCGATGGAATTTTCATAAAAATATGTAAACTATTAAAATGTACCAAAATGCACCTAGTGTAAACATGCCCCTAGTGTAAGTACCTAATATAATAAAGGTATCATTTGGGTGTTAGAATATATTTCATATGTATGTCCATGTCATATATAACCTATATGTCCTACATCCTACTCATCTATACTATGAAACATATGTGCATAGATAAATTAGATATATAATATACCATATGTGATAAATCATAGATGAATCATGTAAATTAGTAACACATGTCATGCATAGCTGGTGGGTTTTTATTTTTTTTTGTATTTTAGGCATTTTTGAATTTTGAAATATGAATGATGTGAAGCTAAGAAGTATAAACTTTCATCCAATGGATGGATGTAATAATTTTTTGGAGACTATAATGATAAAGTATTGAACTTTGGGTATAATATTTCATCAAATTCCCATATGTCATCATCATAATCATCATTTTAATTATTTTCATCAATCAACTTTGCCTTTCATTTTTCCCTTTATCAAATTTATGCATACATATTACATTTTATTCAATTGTATATGACAACTCATGATTTGTCTTATGAGATAATGTCATCTCACTTATCTTTAAGTAATTTATCTTTTGGTGCTTATTGTAATCATAATGTTGAATATTGATTATGTATTTTATACAATAAAGCTATGTATTAATTTGAAAGTTTGATTACAACCTACATCTATTATAACCAATTTTTTCAAGTGTAACACAATCAGTTTGTAGGGTGCATCACAAATATCAATGTATCAATAATCTTAGGCTTGTAAGTGATCAGTAATATAATGTGTCTAATTAATCAACCATAATGTATATTGTGTTATAATTCATGTGTCATGGTGCAAGTATTTTAAGAATATAATATTATGCATGCTTAGCCCTTCTTTCTCATCAATATAAATATATTTCTAATAGTTACCCATAATTTGTACTGTGATAATCAAGATGGCATGTCTTGGATGCTTAAACTGTCTATGTGCTTTATTTCTAGATTGATTCATGTTAGAAACCACTAGTGCTGGCTTTTGTTATATCTAAGTTACTATGATATTCCCTCCATCTTAAAACTTCTAAATTTTTTGTGATAATTTCATACAAGTGTTTATTTCATGTCCTATTATTTTGAGATAAGTGAAATTTTATTTTCATTCATGAATAGACAATTTATTCATGGCACTATTGATTTGAAATGGTTAGTTTATATAAATGCTCACTACTTCACCAATTATGAATACTTAACAACTTTCTCTCAATTTCCCATAATTCATGTTAAATTTTGGATTTATAATTAAAAATTAGTGTTAAAATGATTAAAATAACAAGAAAATGAACTATATATATATATATATATATATATATATATATGCAAACTAAATTGATAACATATTTCACCCTTATTGGGCTATGTCTCTAGGTTTGAAAAGCACTTGAATTGATCTATTAAATGATGTAAAATCACTTTACATACAATCTTTACATCAAAATATATCTTTGGTCTGCAAATAATCATGCCTCTATCTCTAATAAACTTCTAATGCCTTTGTGTTTTCCCTCAAATAGGTCTCTTGCCTCCAAAATGCTCTTTTTGCTTGTTCTCATTTTACAAAGGGATAAAATTCATCCCTTTCAAATAAAATGTTCTCCCTTTTATAATACTTCAAACCTCTTGGTCTATTGGCTAAGGCATTATCCCTTTTCCAAGGATGGATGGAAAATTCACCCCTTTTGTCTCTTGCATATGCCAAAAATCCCACATTTATTGGGATTTAAACCAATTTTATTTAAAAAATGTATTTGACCCTCATTTTAAGTCAGCCTTGGTGTTTTATCCCGCATGGGTTGTATTTACAACAAAATAAAGGTTTAAAATAAAATAGTTTATGCCTTTTGAGTAGGCTTAGCTAACACTTTATCCCACATTGCTTGGGATTTAACATAAATAAAGGTTTAAAAGCATTTTTCTTGCCTTATGAAGTGGTTTTATGACTTGTATACACCTAAAAATTATACAACATAACATTTTTGATACAAATTTGATGATGATGCAATGCCCTCTTATTTTGTGCTCCATGGGGATCTCTCTATTTATAAACCCCCTATGCTTCCACATTCCTCTTTTGAATCCTTTTAGTCCCATTGATCATGACCTTCTTAGCCATTTCCACACTTTTTTAAAAATTGGCCATGAGTGATAAAACTACTACCCCAAGTGACAGAACTACCCCCCTTAGTTATGAAATTGCATCTTAGTTTCCATAGCCACCATGATGGTTTTGAAACCTAAGAGGTGGTCTACTATAAAATGGAGATTATGCATTAAAAGAGAGGTGGTTCCATTATCTTATAGGGTAGTTTTGAAAATATAAGTGGTGGTTCTACAACTGCCCCTGCATAAAGCGGCAGTTTCATGACAATGGAAATGCCTTCTAAAATTAGCTCCCGTGACTCCCATTTTCACACATTTTCACAATTAGCTTCACATTTCTTATTTTTATCACTTGTATTTGCTTCCAATCATGCCCTACTCACTCATTCTCCTAATTTTATCTTTCTTTAGTTCATCTCAAGTTAAACTCATTGCCACACTTAATTGAACTCTCCCATGCAAATTCCATGCTCTTCCTATAAGAAGGCCAATTTAGACCTAATTTTAGATCCAAAAATTACCATTAGAGATCGTTATCAAGAATATTTTGAAGCCAAAACCTTGATACAATTGATATAATATTTAACCCCTAGTATTTTTGAGTCAACTACATAGTTTCAAATGAAGAAGTGTCATTGGTGAGAGCAACATAGACCTTGCAAGCTAAGACATTATCCAGCCTTAGTTCAATTTCTCTTCTTTTTATGGATTGTGTCTTCTCTCCTTTTCTATCTTAATCCAGATTTTTTCATCCTCTAACTAAAAAATTTTCCAAATATACATAAGAGCATATAGAGCTAGCATGATGAGGATTCATCTATCAACACACTACTTCCACTTTAGTTGATTTATTCTAGAATTAGGTTGGATTTTTTTTTATTTCTAGTATTTGATCTTTGTTAGATTAGATTTAATATAGTTTTTTATTATGGACAAATTATTTTCCCATTCAAACGAGAAAAGAAGCAAATTTTATAGTGAAATAGATCTATCTCTTTTGTTTGTTATTTCTACAAAAACATAATTAGTTTTGATTTATGCTTGAAATCAATAGATTAGTTTCCTTTCAAGTTAAAAATATATATTTTCAATCATTCCAAATATATATATTAACAAATATTCAATTCATTTCTATCCAAGACAACTTTTCTTTTAGTCAAGATCTAGACAAACTTCTTGCATCTTAGACAATCACCTAGACAAACATAGAAACATAGACAACAATAGGTGAATGTATGAAGGTATTAGATTGTTGATCTTATTGGTTTTAAAGGGGTAAAATCATTTTAATTTATTTATTTCAAAACAAAAAATATTAACTTATATATTTTTCTTTCATATTATTAATTCATTATAAAAATATTGTTTGTAGCAAGTTAGAAAGGTTGAAAAGCTAGCCTAGTTTACTTACAAGTAAAATTCATAGAAAGTTTTTTATTGCTATTATTTTATATTAGATATCTTCTCATATTAATTTTACCTAATATATTCAATTAATTCATGTAAACCAATTAAAACAAATAAAACATTTCATCTAGTTTTGATAAAAATAGATCTAAGAAAAATCAACATCATGCATAGTAGTATATGTTTTTTCCCTGTCCTATTACATTCATTTTAAACATTGAAAAGGATAAAAAAAGATTTTTGGTTTAAGTTGTTTTTAGTTTTTATATTCTTTACTTTCAACACTTTGTTTTCATCAAGCAAGCATTCATTGGTTAAAAACCTATAAAATCCAAAAAATAATCATCATATCAAAAGCCTTGACATCCATGCAAGCAAGCATATACTACATAAGCCTTATCTATTTGCAAAAGTAATACATATCAAATCCTTGCTTCAACATTAAAACAAGCACACTTTTTAATCCATTGACTAAATAAGCTCATATGCTTTTTCTTGGATTTCACCTAGTATCTTTGAGATGACCCTTCCCATGACACCAAGTCTTATTCAACACAGTCTATTCCCTAGAGTTAGAGCACTTGGTACAACCATTTTCACATAGACTAACATTAGTGATAATTTGGGATGTGAGGTGTTTCAAACCACTCCAATTTCCCACCAAATTATGGAGTCCTTAGCATCTTTAGAAGAATAAGAGCACATCCTCGATCTACCTATCATTGTTCTCTTACAAAACATGGGACATCAATACAACACTATCCAAGCTTACTTACCCATCCATCCCATATTATTCTCCTTGGGTATAGCCTCATATTATATCATTCACACTTATTATATGACCTTGGTTGGGAAAAGTCAACTTGACAGAGTAGATCTTCTCCCGTGAGTCATTCAACCTTATCTCCCTCATTTCCCTAAGCCTAGCAATGACCAAGAAACCTACCTTCTTATGATATCAGAGATCGAAGGGCCTTGGAGTTCTATCTCCATGTAGCTTGATGATCTCAATTAACATTAAGATGTTATTAAGGTATTTTGGTTCCATCATGAGAACCCATTTCCACCACCTATCCCAAATCCCATTCTATTCAATAACCAACCAAACCCCTATCCCATCCATTACATCAATTTCCTTGGCTAGACTTCAGGGAGTTGAGTGCATAGGTTAGCATATGCTAATTTGTGTGCATACAAAAATCCCACATTTTTAGTGGTTTAAACCAAATTTATATTTAAAATTCATTTGACCCTCCTTTTAAGTTGACCTTGGAGTTTTTTCCCACATGGTTGGGATTTACAATGAATTAAAGTTTTAAAATAGAACATTTCATGCCTTTTGAGTGGATTTAGCCAACACTTTATCCCAAATTTATTTAGATTTAGCATAAATAAAGGTTTAAAATCATGTTTCTTTATTTATAAAGGGGTCTTAGGACCATCTACTGTGTTGAACTTGTCTTGGTGTTAAGGCTTGGATGAGTTGCCACATTGAAGGTGATTGAGGTTGCCATATTGGTTTTAGGTGTTGTGCTTTGAACACAAAGGAATTTTAAACTCACATGCATCATGGGGAAGGATCTAATGGGGTTTATATGTAAAATCACTTTCTTATGCATTCTGAATATGGTGGTAGGGTCCTCCTCCATATTAAAAAAGGACCCCACCGACTAAAGGGACCCACCAAAAATAACATGGGCCTCACCACTTGACCATCAAATACTAGAGGAAGTATACTGCAGGTCACCAAAAACCCTTTATCCCACATGCCATGTGTCAACATCTAATTATTCCACATGTCAAACTATGATAGGTATATTTAAAGCACAATGACTTAGGGGGGGTGAATCAGTCTATAAAACTTTTCATTCAATTCCACTTAATCATATAGGAACCATTCTAAAAAGCATCTTCATCTTAGAAAGCATAAGCACCAAATCATAAAAGCATGAAACACATGAACACATTATATATGTGGTAAAACCTTAAAGGGAAGAAAACCCACCAATGAATCAAATGGACTATATTCCTATAATACAAACATCAATCTTTAATGAAGCACCAACTCCACATGGAACACCAACCCTAACTAGCTCAACACCAACTCATCTAGGCTTTAACAAACACCCACTTACAAGGAGGCACCAAACCCATAGATGACTTAGAACCAAATCAGCCACCTGATACACCTGATCACCTTTATAATATTTTATTTCTCACACAACATATTATTATCTTCTCCTTCAGCTCTTTGCTTACTTTTGTCCCTCTTAAATTGGCCTTCAACCTTTTCCCCTCAACTAACACTCTTCATGGATTGATTAAGTATTCTAACCTTGATACTCATATTCAAAACCTCTATTAGATATTCATGACACTTATTTTATGGTCCACATGACCTCATTCTAATCACTAATGATCTATATCATTCACTTATTTTCTTCTACTCTCACACTCTAAACATGCTCAAATAGGCCTAAATTGCCTTACTTTTATTTAAGTCACTTGATCATATCCTTCTTAGTCTTAAAAATAATTATATTCTTAGGTAATACATCAATTAGGTTTTATAATATTTAAAATAACATGCCTTAATCATGAATCAATCAATACATTAGGTTGGGCATAGCTCAATTAGCCCTTACTCCTCTTTTAGGCTTTAAGGAGACCTAATAGGTCTTCTTATCAACATATTACCCTTTGATATTTTTTGAAGCATATACAAAAAACTCACATGTAAGAAAAAAATTATATTCCACTCTAATATATCTAATCCAACTTCAATTTAGGTCCACAACACCTTTTAGGTCCAACCACCACTTGAACTCTTTCTCAAAACACTGTTCATAAAAGGTTTGTGCATATATAGAAACTCTATCTTAAACAAATAAGGCATATACTTAATTTTTATAAAACACCATGGATAAAATTCACATATTTATAAACCTAATAACCTTAGGGTCATTACCAACTTCATCATATGATTCAACTCAAGGTATACATGCTCAAACTCTTCTCTGCATGATGTTCACTCAGAACTGCTAACTGACTTCAAAACATAGTCAAGGAAACATGAAATTTTGACACATGGTTGAAAATAATCTAGGGATTTAAATACATTAAAAATATATTATATCATCCTTATATAAACTTTCATTAATCATATCATAAGCTCTAATGAAAACTATTGGTCTTATAGACCAATCTGTTGATCTTCTCTCTCACAAACTCTACTCAGTGAGACAAGCCATTTTGGATTCAATGTTACAACCTCTTACAATAACTTATAAGATTATTAAAATCATGGATAGATTATTAAAGTCCTAAAAAACATCATCATGCATTTCAATGCATCATTCTTACATGAAAACACATTAGGAATCATCTTTTCACTTATGCTTGATTTTCTTATTGTCTGTCCCACTAGGTCTATTAGTGATAGTCCAACTTGGATTAAAAAATTTACACTCCTAAGATATGGAACCTATCTATAAAAATTCATGAAAAATAACAAGTATCACACTCTAATCTTCATCCACTTAACAACTTTGACTCAACCAACTCTATCTGCTATAGCAATTCTCTAAAAGATAAGAACTTTCATGCAGGGTCTGCTCACTCACCTGAGAAACCAATCACAGTTTGAGATGCCTAGGAGAGTTTAATTCAACATCCAATTACCTATCTATCCACATCAAATTTTTATGAGCTCCTTAGAACAAGATCTTTAACATCAGGTAATTGTTAGGGTTCTTTGAAGGTTTATACCAATGCATGTAACTTTGAGATATAACCCTTTCTTATCTACCATGAACATCTTAGATTATCATGTAGATGTTTCATGTGCCAATGAGCACTTGAAAAACCTTCTCAAATAGATACTCTTCATTCTATGCACTTGAGAAACCTTGAAACACTTTTTCAAGCCTTTTCCTGCAAACCATGACCTAAAACTTCATGAACATACTTAAAAAAAAACTTGAATCACCTTTGTCAATGATCATCTGATCACCCATATCATGGTAATTGATCCAAATACTTCATCTAGCCACGATCTCTCTTTTACTTTCTAAGCCTTGACTTGTAAGTCTCATTAGGTCTTGAAGTTG
Source organism: Torreya grandis (assembly GCA_037957365.1). NCBI lineage: Eukaryota > Viridiplantae > Streptophyta > Pinopsida > Cupressales > Taxaceae > Torreya > Torreya grandis. The sequence continues at coordinate 4,245,205 of JARHVA010000523.1, read as the reverse complement.
ATCTTCTAACCACTGTCCAAGTTCTTAGCACATAATGGACATGTTATACAATATCATATCATGTTTAACTATTTTCATCCATTCTTCATATGTCTTGTCAACAACTCATGATGCCTCATTAGGCCAACAAGATCTAGAACTAGTCTAGTTGTAGACTTGGACTGAAGTACTTACCCCTATAGACTTCACCTTGAAACTCTTCTGAGTGATTCAATGCCTTTTATGCTCAAGAAACCTCATACACTCACTCTTATCCAAAACTTCAATAGATCATATTTAGTGATTATTACATATATTCAAAGTTTGACTAAGGATATTCATAATATCTTCAAAGTTGCATACACATATCTTTAGAACTAACCTTTTAATCATCTACAAGGCCCTCAACACCTCATGTATAATATCAAACAACCTCTCTCATACTCAAACACTTTGAATCTTTATTCGAAGCATGCTCATATTTATATATCATTTAGATCATCTTCAAAATTGCTTACACAAATATTCAGAGCATACAATTTATTCTTTAGATCTCACTCATTTCATCATGCTAACTCAAGACTTACTTGATCATTCACCTTCACAAGAACCTTTGACATCAATGATATTAAACTGACATAAATGATAACAGTTATTCCAATAATTTAACAATCAATTATATTTATTAACAATCTCCTCCTTAATCAATGGCAATGTATAACAATCTCTCCTTTATCATTGATGGCAAACTTAATCAAAAAATTGTTTCAACCACTCTTGATAGAGATCATCTCTTAGACCTAGTTATTTCCTTTTATCATCTTTTTCCCCTTTGACATCAATGAAAATGGTCTTCCTCAACTATCATCTCTTTTAGAATGAACTCTAATTATAAGACCATTTCAACATAGATCAAGCTCAGTTAATAATACTAAATAGCTCCCCCTCAAACCATGCATACCTTCTTAAAATAACTCACCTATTCTTAAAGGTAATGAGCATGATTATCTTCCCCTCAGTACTTGCCTATTTCAAGGATTTATAGGGGTATGAATTACTCCCAATTCTTGTCTTAGGTGTTCAAAAGTTACCTTTGGGAGTGGTTTGGTTAGGATATCTACAATTTGATCTTGTGTAGAAACATATTCAAGTTTGACATTTTGTTCACTTACCTACTCTCTTATAAAATGGTATCTTATGGGAATGTGTTTGGTTTTTGAATGCATGATAGGGTTTTTTGAGACACTTACAAAACTTGTATTGTCATAGTAGATAGGGATCGGACCATCATACTCCACCTTATAGTATTTTAGGGTTTGTCTCATCCATATGATCTATGTGTAACATGAATCTACTACAATGTACTCAGCCTCACAAGTGGCCAAATCTATTGATGGTTTATTCTTGTTTATCCATGACACTAGGCATTCTCCTAGGAAGAAAGATCCTCCACTAGTACTCTTCCTATCATTTATACTTGTTGCCCAATTTGCATCTATGTAGGCTATTAAATTAAACTCCTTGATTTTTAGATACCATAATCCATATTCTATAGTCCCTTTGAGATGCCTGAGTATCTTTATGACTATTTTTAGATGATTCTCCTTTATATTTGATTGAAATATTCACATAATACCTATTGCTTACATGATGTTAGGCCTAGAAGCAGTGATATATAATATAATTTTAAGCATTGACCTATATGATGTCTGATTGACCTTTGAAAACTCATCTTACTTGCTCAAATTACATCCTATGATCATGGGTGTACTAACTACCTTGAAATATTCCATCTCAAAAAAATTCAACATACCTCTTATGTACTTGGATTGTGAGATGAATATACCTTTTTTAGATTGAGTGATCTGTAACCTAAGAAGTAATGATAGTTCTCCTAGCATACACATCTCAAATTATTTATTCATCACCTCTGCAAAGGCCTTTGCCATGTTTTAATTATTTCCACCAAAGGTGATGTCATCCACATAAACAACTACTATCAATTGATGGTCATCTTCTATCTTGATATATAGATTATTGTTTGCAACTCCTGTTATGAATCCTTGATGTAGAAGATACTTGTCTAACCTAGCATACCAAGATTTAAGATCCTGATTTAGACCATAGAGATCCTTTTTCAATCTAAAAACATAGTCTTTATTATTTTTTAGAGAGAACCCTTTATGTTTTTCAATGTACACTTCTATATTCTCATTCAAAAAGGTAGATTTAACATCCATCTAGTATACCTTGAATCCTTTGAATCTTACATAAGCTAAAAATAATCTAAATTCCTCCAATCTAGCTACTAGTACAAAGGTATACTCAAAGTCTACCCATTAAACCTATGCATATCCCTTACATACTAATTTATCCTTCCTCTTAGTAACTTCTCCATCTTTATTTAACTTATTTCAAAACATCGATTTTGTGCCAATGACATTTTTGACTTTAATCCTAAGAACTAGTTTCCAAGTCTCATTCTTCTCTATTTAAGCTAACTCCTCATTTATAACATCTATCCAAAAAATTTCTTTGCTTACTTCTATAAGATTCTTATCTTCAATCTTGTATAATAGAGCAACATTATCTTGATTTAGATTACTGACCAATCTTTTCCTTGTTTGCATACATGCATTCTTGTTACCAATGATTTCAGATTCAAGATGATCTCTTTGAATATATCTTGAAGGTTCTTTTGAGTCCTATCTTTCTTTAATTTCTTCCTTCTCCTCATCAATTTATATAATTTCCTCATCATTATTGAATTCCAAATTCTCTAAAGTATTCTTTGACTCTGAGTGAGAATTCCTTATCTCATTAATTTTTACATTGGTACTTTCCCCTATTTTTTATAGTCTCTTGTTATAACATTTATAAGCTGAGCTCATTGATGAGTATCCTAAAAATATGTCTTCATAAGATATAGAATCAAACTTACCCAAGTTTCAATCATCTCTTTTGATGAAACATTTACTCCCAAACACTCTAAAGTGTTCTACATTTATAGATCTGCCCTTTCATAGTTCACAAGGAGTCTTGTTTTCATTGATCCTTATCTATCCTCTATTCAAAATGTAGGTAGTAGTGGTATCTATCTGTCTCTAATATCTATTAGATAATATAGAATCATGAAACATAGTTCTATCCATCTCTTGAACTATTCTATTCTTCCTTTCCACTACCCCATTTAGCTAAGGTATCATAGCTATTGAGAATTGTCTCTTTATTATGTAAACCTCATAGAAATCAGAAAACTCATTGGAATAAAAATCTCCTCCTATATTAGATCTTAGGCACTTGATTTTCCCATTTTTATCATTCTCAATAAGGTCCTTGAATTCTTTGAACTTGTCAAGAGCTTCTAATTTCTCTTTCAAAAATGCAACCCAAGTCATTCTTGTGTAATCATCAATGAGTAACATGAATTAGATGTCTCCTTGAATAATTTGAATTCTCATAGGCTCATAGAGATCAGTGTGAATTTACTCTAAGGGTTTTGTGTTAGATTACTCCTTGGACTTAAACCTTGTTTTAGTTTGCTTACCATGTTGACATGTTTTGCAAAGAATGTTTGTAGGCTGATGATCTTGGGCATGTTCTTCATAGACTTCTTAGTATTAATTCTGACTAGATTGTTAAATTTTAGGTTTCCTAGCCTTATTTTCCACAACAAAATTTCATCTATCTTAATCATAAAACATCTCTCCTTCTTTATCTCATTCAGTACATATAAATTGTTCTTAGTTCCCTTGGAATTAGCAATTAGACTTTTTGATTTGGCTCTTCTTATCTCACATCATCTATCATGAAAGGCTAGTGTGTGCCCTTGATTGCACATTTGACTTACACTGAGTAGGTTAAGATTTAAACCTTCCACATATAACACCTTTTGGGTTTTTATCTTTCCATTGTCTAAACTCAAGACACCCTTGCCAACTATATTAGCAGTTGTGTTGTCTCCAAATCTCATTCTACCTACAACATTCTTCTTTAACTTGATAAAATTATTTTTATCTCCTATCATGTGGCTTGAGAAACTAATATACATATATATATATATATATATATATATATATATATATATATATATATATATATATATATATATATATACCATTTCATGCCTTCATCTTGAATGTGAAATGCAGTCTGAGCTAGCATAAAATCCTCTTTGGTTTTCTATTCCTCCTTGGCAAATGGCCCATCTTACTTCTTGAGCTCAATATGACCTATCCAAACTTGATTTGGCTCCACATTGATGTTTAATCCTTTTTGTGCTTTCTAGGAGATTCATGTGTCTTATTGAATAGTGTAGGCCTTTCAACTTTATTCGATCAAAATCTCTTAATGAGTCCTATATTATGATAGATGTAGTAAATAACATTCTTGTACTTACCATGGTTCCAAGATGACTTATCCTTTATTGCATTGGGATACATGATTGGTTTTTTGATAATCTTTAATTGTTCTAAATTTTCATGATCTCTCTTAAACTTGTTCATTTTCTCTTTCAAATGGTTATACTCAAATTTATTTGATTTGAACCTTGTGTTGATATATTCTAATTGACTATTGAGATCATGGATATTATTCTTTTGATTTTTCAAATCATCAAGGGATTTTATGATCTCAATTTCAAGGTTAATGTTAGCTTCTCCTTCTTCATTTTCATATAATACTTATTCATCATACATGTTGTCTTTTCCTTGGTGATCACAAGACATCTTGTGCTTCTTATGATCTCCTTCAAGTTACTAGGCTTTATCACAAAGGAGTAGGCTCTGATACCAATTTTTGGAAGCATAAAGAATGAGAGGGGGGTGAATTAGTATTTAAAACTTTTTTTTTCAATTCTAATTAATCATATATGAACAATTTTAACAAGCATGTTCATTTTAGCAAGTATAAGCACCAAATCATAAAAGCATGAAACACATGAACACAAAATACACATGAGAAACCCTTAAAGAGAAGAAAACCCACTAATAAATCAAATGGAATAAATTCATATAATATAAACATCAATCTTTAGTGAAGAACCAATTCCACATAGAACACCAACCGTAACTAGCTCAACACCAACTCAACTAAGCTTTAACAAGCACCCACTTTCAAGGAGGCACCAACCCCCTAGATTAGTCAACACGAAATTATCCACCTGATAAAATTGATCAACCTTATAATAATTTTTTTCTCATATAATATATGATGATATTATCCTTTATCTCTTGACTCACTTTTATCCCTCTCAAATTGGCCTTCAGCCTTATTTGCTCAACTAGCCCTCTTCATGGCTTGATTAGGTCTTCTGAACTTAATCCTCATATACATAACCTCTATTATATATTAATGACACTTATCTGATGATATACATGACCTTATTATTCTCACCAATTATCTATATCATTTTCTTATCATCTTCTGCTCTCACACTCTAAGCATGATCAAATAGTCTTAAACTACTTTGCTTTTATACAAGTCACTTGATCATATCATTCGTAGTCATCCACATAATTATATTATTATGTAAGCCATAAATTAGGTCTTATAATATTTAAAATATCATTCCTTCATCATGAATAAATCTATATATTAGGTTGGACATAGCTCAATTAGCCCTTACTCCTCTTTTAAGCTTTAAGGAGACTTAATAGGTCTTCTTATCAATACATTACCCTTTGATATTTATTAAAGCATATAAAAACACCTAAAACAATAGGAACACAGCATATTACACTCCAATAGACCTTATAAAACTTAACTATAGGTCCAAAACACCTTTTAGGTCTAACCACCACTTGAACCCTTTCAAAAAACACTATTCATAAAAGGTCTATGCATATATAGAAACTTTGTCTTGAACAACTGAGGCATATACTCAATTTTTACAAATAAACATGTTAAAAATTCATATATTCATAAACATCATGACCTTATGTTCATTTAAAACTTCATAAAATTCTTCAACTTAGGGTATAAAGGCTCAAACTCTTCTCTACAAGATGTTCACTCAAACTACCAACTGACTCCAAAACATAGTCAAGGAAACATGAAATTCTGACACATGATTAAACATACTCAAGGGATTTTAATGCATGAACATGATATTATATAATCCTCATAATAACTTCCATTAATTAGATCATAATATCTAATGGAAATTATTGGTCTTAAAGACTAATTTATTGATCTTCTCTCTCACAAACTCTACTTAGTCAGACAAGTCATTTTGGCTTCAGTGTTCCAACCTATTACACTGACTTATAAGATTTTAAAAAGTATGTATATATTATTCAATTCCAAAAAACATCATCATGTAGTTTAATGCATCACTCTTAAATGAAAACACATTAAGAATCATCTTTTCACTTTTGCTTGATTTTCTTACTATCTGCACCATTAGGTTTATTAATTACTAGCCAACTTGGGTCACCAAATTTTCACCCATAATATATATATAACATATATATAAACATTCATGAACAATAAATACAAGTCTCACACTCTGACCTTCATCTACTTAGCAACTTTGACTGATTCAAATCTATATATTATAGTAATTCTTTGAAAGACAAGCACTTTCTTGTAGGGTTTGCTTACTCATATGAGAAACCAATCACACATGGAGATTCCTAGGATATTTTAATTCAACCTATAATTACATATCTATACATATCAAACCATTTTGAGATCTTTAGAACAAGATCTTCAACATTGGGTCATTGTTAGGGTTCTTTGAGGGTTTAGACCAACTTTTAGTCTTAGCGACCATTCATAAAACTTAACTCCTCTTTCCAAAAACCAATGATTTTAAATTTTAGTTAAAAACCTTACTTATCTACCATGAATATATTATATTCTTATGCATATGTTTTTTGTGCCAACGAGCACTTGAAAAACCTTCTTGGGTAGACAACTCTTTATTTTATGCACTCAAGAAACTTTGAAACACTTTTTCAAGCCTTTTATTGCAAACCATGAGTTGAAACTTCATGAAAATGATTAAAAAAAGTTTAGTCACCTCTTTCAATGATTACTTTCTCACCCATGTCATGGTAACTTATCTAGATACCTCATCTAGACACCATCTCTCTTTTGCTTTCTAAGCACTGACCTGTAAATCTCATTAGGTCTTAAAGCTAATATTCTAACCAATATCCAAGATATTAGCACATCATGTACATGTCATTAAATATATATCATGATTAACTATTATCATCCATTCTTCATATGTTTTTTTAACAACTCATGATTCCTCATTAGGCAAACAAGATCTAGAACTAGTATAGTTGTAGACTTGGATTGAAGTACTTACCCTTGTAGACTTCAAATTTAAACTCTCATGAGTGATTAAATGTCTATTATGTATGCTCAAGAAACATCATACACTCAATCTTCTTCATAACTTCAATAGATCATCTTTTGAGCTTCTTACAAATCTTCAAAGCTTGACTAAGGATCTTCTTATCATATTTAGAGTTACATACACACATCTTCAGATTTGACCTTTAAATCATCTATAAGGCCCAAAAAAACTCATGTATAATTTCAAATGACCTCTCTCATGCTCAAACACTTTGAATCATTCTTTTGAGCATTCTCATATTTGTATCTCATTCAGACCATCTTTAGAACTACTTACACAGATCTTTGGAGCATATAATTTCTTCTTTAGAGCTCACTCATTATATCATGCTACCTCAAGGCTCATTTAATCATGAACCTTCACAAGAACCTTTGAAATCAATGATATTAGATTGACATCAATGACAATACTTATTCCAACAACTCAATAATCAATTATAGTGTTTAACAATCTCCTCCTTAATTAATGTCAATGTCCAACAAGGTCCATGTGGTAAAAGGTGATTGGTCTATGTCATCTAATGACATCATCACTATACCATATCATATGTTTTTTCACCTATTTATATTAATATTTATAGACCATAAATTTTACATATAATATCAAAAAAACTCTATTTAAATTACAATGGAAAGCTCTTAATAAGATATTTGATGTGTATATAGTTTTTTCAAAATTTGGGACCATCTGATTGGATTGGGTGTGGGGATCCTCTTGGATCATCTATGTTGATTCATAGGGAAATCCATCAAATGATTATCAAGAAAAATTTGTAGTATATTACTCAATTCATCTTGTGCACTATCAATTTGTTATAAGATAGCTAACAAGTATTTATGAGCTCTATATTGTTCACTGGATTTTTCATAAATGCTCGATGTTCAACTTTTATGCATTATACAATTTTTCGTGTCTTACTACCTTGGAATCATCTTTGTACTCTCCAAGACCACTACATTTAAAATTTAGGTTATACATATACTCATATATGTTTGTTGGGATGTCATTTTTATCATCATCACTATCATATTTCCATGAATATCTAATTTGGATACTTTAACTTAACTAGTAATGAAATATATGGTATCTTCTTTTTTTATGTGTCCATTATTGTCTTTTGTTGCCTTTATATATCTAGAGTTGGTTCATTTTTGTGAGTCTTTATTTACTCTCTAGTTTCATATGTATGTATCATTTTTAGTGTTATAATCCATGATGGGGGTATTATAGTACACTAAATGCATTAGATTATGGATTGTACCCACAACCAGGTTCCACTACTTTACGATACTTGAAAGGTTAATAATATATAGAAAATGTGTACAAACATCCATTATGGATAATATTTATGCACTGATGAAAGTTATAAGGTAAAACCTCCATTGCATGTATCCATGATATAATTAAGAATAAGTTATAATGAAACTGATTCAACATCACATGAAACATTGTAGATGGTGAAACCCATAATTTTTCCCCATATAGCTACTTAGTTTTACTAAAATTACCACCCTATGTTTTTATCCACACAATTTTGTCCAACATTATGATGATATATGCACATATTATATGAATGATGTATATGCACATTATTTTAGTTAAAAATGTTAGGTATTAGTGCTTCATATGTGGGTTATTATATTACATGAATGTGTGTGTTGAGTTGTATTAACAACTCATTTATGGAATTATGTGAGACTAAAATGAGTTATATATGAGATAAAACAACTCATTAGAAGATATGCTTATGAGAGAGTCTTTAGTAGATAGATTAGAGTGATCTACGGTATTGAAGATGAGTGTTGACTCCTTCCTTATAAGAAAATAAAACTCTATATATTTTAATGTGCTTGATCAATAAAAATATGTTTTTGTGATCGAACAAATTATTTTATGAGTAATCTCAACTAGTTTTCAACATTGGTATCAGATCAAGTTCCCTTAGACCTCTCTATAGATTTTTTGCCTCAAGCATATCAATACCAAGTAGTGCAGACCACATACAAAAGTTTATTCATTTCATAGGCCATCCTTCATTCATTATGAGATTGGAATAGCAATGTAGACCATATGCCATTTTCATTATCATTCATCTATCTATTCATAGTTTAAATTGTGGTTCTACATTAGGATTTGATCTTATTGGTCATCAATTGCATGCACCTAGTTTTTTTTATATCTGGTCACATAGTTTCATACTTCTATATCATCTCGTGTCTCCCTCTAAATAGTAAACATGACTCACTAAGCTCACCACTAGGCTACACCATCGATATTATCTCTTCACACATGACATTTCTCTTAGACCACTATCTATAGCTCTAAGAATCCAAATGGAGCCATGAGGTTTTGGTAAAGGGGTATACTAAGCAAACACCTACTAAGATATTAGAGATCTATAGAGGCTATCTATTTTTTTGGATTGCACCAAGCTATATATAGACTTGTAAAATAGGTTATGGTTAGCATGATTAAGTACACAAAGGACATTGATATCTCTAAAAGATATAACCATAGTAAATCAAATAGCTAAAGGAAAGAGACTAATGCATAAAGAATAGGAAATCAAGATATATAATTAGTAATCACCACCAATCAAGGAAAATAATTCATAAACTTGCATCTCTAGGAAGTGAAAAATATTTTTGAAATGAAATATGTTTCCAATGGGGAGAGAGAGAGAGAGTATACAAACTTTGATAAATATATGATAATGCTTATTTAGAAATGAAACTAACCCTAGCATGTAATCTCTAACCCTATAAAATATACTACATTAAGCTAACTAAATAATTTTCATGTAATCAAGGTGCCCTCAAATCAATCTCAAAATAATAGTGTAGATATTATACCAACCAAAATTCCAATTGTGATTCATCTATGGAAGAATATTGGGCTATAGTGGAGAGCCTTGTCAAAATGAATGCCCAAAATCAAAGATAAGGTGAAGTAGGAGTATGTAGGAGTGTAAGAGACCAATCCATGTACATAAATGAGGTATAATTACAACTGTATAAGATAGGAGAAATCCATAATGAATCAAGAAAAACTAGGAGTAACAATGGAGTCACCAAATCAATCTATAAATGTGTAGGCAATCCTCTATCATAATGGAAGCTCAAGATCACCAATAATGAACTAAGAGAGATTCAATAAGTTAAAAGAGACAAAAGAGTGAAGAAGCTAATGAACTATAATGAGGAATTATTTGGAGTCATATAGGGCATCCCAAGGCATAAATATCCTAAAAAGAGTCATTTATGATCTTTATAAAAAGATAAACATTCCAAAACACTTTTCTAAAAGAGTTGCAACCTAGGCTATAAAATTTAGCCAAAAATGTATCTTAGGTCATGGGTTTTTATAAAAAATATGTTACTTAGGCTAAATTATGCTAAAAAGGTTAATAACAACTTTAGAATGGGCTCCATTGAAAAGGCCTTGAGAAGTGTTGGAAGGTCCAACAAAGTGTGAGAAGGCTTAAAAGGTGATTAAAGACTGGAGAAATACCCAAATGATTGATTAGGATAAAATAGGACTCATAGTGACTAGTAGTATGCATGATGAGTAGATATGTAATCATCAAGAGGAGCAGAGTTAGAGGAATCATAATTACATGTACCCCTAACATAAAAGTAGTAAATGTTCAGCCAAAAATGACTTCCAGGCACTGCACAACAATGCTACTAAGTCCTCAAAATATTATAGATGGTTAGTAGCATTGTTCATCTCAATGGTAAATAAGTAACCATATATAACAATCTCATGGACCCATGGTTAATTGATAGTCTAAGTCACAATGATGGGTCCCAGGTTACCTTGACTATCACCATTGATGTGGATCATTATAGAATAGTGCACCATAATGTGGGTCATGGATGAAAGACACTACCATGATAGGAATAGCTCAATATGATGTGGAATAGGTAAGATACATAAGGGAGATAGAAAAACATGACTAAGGCAAAATCATGGAGGTGAGTAACATCAACCATAGTGAGCGGTGAAGAAGGGTGGTAGAAGGCTTGTGAAATACAAAAACTATCCAGAAAAGACTAGAGCAAGTCCTGAACAACCACAACCATGACTCAACACACCTATATAATCCATGAGGAGAGAGGGAGAGGGATTCAATAAAGCATCCATTACAAACAATTAGGGAGTCTATTTACTAAAATAAGCACATAAAGCAAATTCTATACTAAGTGCATCTGAAAGGGAGTACATAGGCCCAATAAGAAAAGGGACTTGAGCATCTAAGAGATTGGTATAGTCTAGAAATGGGCCTATATAGGCCTAAATGATGGAAATAGATGTTGCCATTATGTTTTGAATGGGATAAAACCCCCAAGGTAGAGTTTTCATGGACCTACTAGTAATGGTAACCAACCCACCCAAAAAGGGAATGACAAAGAGAAAGTGAAAACCTAAAAGGAATGAAAAACTCTTTTCAAACCATTTTTACCTTGCCACAAACATTAGGAGAGACAAGAGAACCCATAAAACCACACAAAGGGGACATAGGATCATGGGAGAACATGAGGATTGATCACCATGGTCTAGGTAATTCCAACTATTAATTTTCAAAATTTCTAGTTTTAAGGGTTTCTAGGAGGCCCTATAGGTATTTTTATAAGATTTTATTGGACTAAACAAACATATTAAAGCAAAATGTGGGCCAAAATGTTTGGTATGGTAATCCTCACCTTTAGGAACCAATGGGAGGCTAAATGAAGGCATGGGGTGGGTGTTTTGGCAATCCCTTGGTGGCTTACATAAATGACCATGAGCCAAGTTGTGGGTTTTTAACATAACTTATGACCTAGCCTATGTCCCATAGCCTGATCCCAAAGATCTAAAAAAAGGATCAACCTAGTCCAAAAAGGGTCCTACATGGAAAAAAATTGGTGAAATAATAAATTCTAAGCATCATTAATATAAGAGTAAAAAATGTCCCTCCTCAACAAGAGGGAGAGAAACTTAATGCAAATGAATATCTAGACCTTGGTGAGCTAAGACATTGTTAAGAGTGAGTTGGATAACAACTAATTATAACACATGCATAAAAAATGTTCATTAGTCATGGATACAAATATTATTTGATACTTGTTAACATTTCTCATCTCATTGGTAAGAATAAAGTAGTTACAGTAAGATTGTGGCCTCGTGGGTCATCAATAGTCCAATTCATATCCATAAGTCTTGGGTTACATTGACTATCAAAATTAGTATGAATCACCAATGATTGATGTACCATTATGGGGTTCAAGGACACAACACACAACCAAGAGGGACTATCTTAGTGAAAAGCAAACCAAGAAAGTTGCACAAAGAAGATAAGGAATGTGACAAAGTTACAATCATGGGAAAGAGACCAATGTTGACCATGGTGAGGGGAAAAGAGGGTTGGTAAGATGATTGTGAAAGATGAATACTAGTCATATAATGCCATAACAATTTAAAAGTAACTAAAACCACTAAACCACATCACCAACATGAAACTTTAGTGAAGGAGAAAAGGAGTCAATATAGGACCAACTACAAGAGAGCAGTAACACTATTAACTGAAAAAAGAAAATACTTTACTTATATCCTGATGTGAATTTGAGGAAGAGTGCATAATATAAATGGCTAAGGATACTCACAAGGTCTAATAGAAGACATTTTAATATGGATAATCTACTGAATGAGGGCATAGGGAGTGTATTCTTACAAGATTCAGGGCTTACTATGACACCACAAGCCCAAGCCAAGGCCTACCTCAAAAGGTAAACTACCACACAAACCTAACTAGTGGCTTACCCATAAGTTCAACTAATACTTGAATTAATTTTCTATGACATGACCTTTGGGGATAAAAATAGCCCTAGGAAAGCCCAAAAATAGGCCTAATAGAATGGAAAAGTTAGGAGGAAGAAAATGAAGCATTCAAATCCTCTAAGTCACCAATCATGACCTAAAATGTAAAGTTTCATAGGTGGGGTCATCATCAGTGAATGATATCTCTAAACTTAGGTAAATAATTGAGTGATGACATGTGAAAAACATGGGCATGAAATTCTTGTAAGCCCTCCTTTCACTGACTAGGTTGTATGTTATATCATAGATGGAATAACACTCAAGATCTAAATCAACAACTCTAACAACCTCAGTAGGAGAGACATTAAGAGTTCCAATACCATGATTGGATAATTATGATATAGAAAGAGGATATAAAGTTATGGAAACATATCAAAAGAGGTCTATGAAGAGTGAAGAGATATCTTTATTCCTAAAATAAGGAGGAGGTGTTGAAGAGCCATAATGAGTGAAAGAGAAGTAAATATTGATCAATACTTATTAGGTTCAAATCATTCATGTTTGAGAAATAAAAATTTAGAAGTAAGAGCCTTAGGTGAAACCACAAAGCCCCATGAGGAGACAACCAAATATAAATTAGAGGGATTTATCTTAGTGTAAATTAATTCCCAAGGATCTGACTCTACCACTAAGGTGTGAACCTCACCTTTATGCATAAATTGGACCATGAAAAATGTTGTCAACACAAAAACTTACATGGAAGAGGTCTAGGGATGGCCAAAAATCATGCTATATGAGAGATCTAGGTCTAACACACAAAACTTTGTCTTAATTATCTTGGATTCAAACTTGACTTGAAGTTTCACATTTCCCACTGACACAACCATATCATTGTTGAAACTAATACAGTTGTGGAGAGCATCATAAATATTCTTGAAGCTAATCCTAAGCTTGTTGAACAACCTCTATGACATGATGTTCAATGCAGCTCCCTCATCAATAATGCATATCTTAACATGACAATCATCAATCAAGATCTTGATATAGAGTAGAAACCTAATACTCTTTATGAGAATAGAAGCATCTAAAAAAGAGGTAGGGTCAAAGGACAACATATAAGGATGAAGGTGACTAGTGATGTTAGAGTTAAACAAAAATTCCATGTCATTATATATAAGACCCTCATGAGAGAGGCCAATCTCATCAAAGCTAACTCCCCTTTACTCAAGGTAGAGATGAAGAAGCTCCCAAATTTAAATCCCAACAAAAAGGGATTGTAGCTCCTCTATAATATAATAAGGATGTTGTTTAGCTTGAGAAGGAATATTATGCTGAAATTCAAATTTGACTTTGGGGTTTCTTATTCTTATGGTTAGGGTTATAGGCCTCATACCTATAGTCTTTCCAATGGGGTTGGTGGCCCAACCTAAGTGCATGTTGATAAAACACTCATACCTAGTAGAAGCTATGTAAATAGCAATAATTAACTTGCTACTTTCATGCTTGGCTTTCCCTTTTGGGTCAATTGAGGAAGAGGAACTAGAAGAGGTAAAAGAGGGAGAAGTAGAATGATGGGCATTAACCTTATATTTCTTCTAATTTTTCTTCTTCTTCTTCTTCTTCTTCTTCTTCTTCTGCTTCTTCTTCTTCTTCTTCTTCTTCTTCTTCTTCTTCTTCTTCTTCTTCTTATTTTCTTTGTCATGGTTAGGAAGAGGATCCATGAACACATTAAAATTATGAATGGGTCTATAATTGGAGATCTCTAAGGGGAAGATGGGGTCTTCACATTAGATTATTGAGCAATGCATTCCTTGTTAGAATTCCCATTAATCTTGTGTAAGTTTTATAATTTAATGAGGTTTTAAAGATAAGACACTTGCTTCCATTTTACACTCTTTTTATGAGCATTATTTTTAGTTGGCATCTTACTTAGAGTGTCAAAATCATGGTCATATTTATTATCCTTCTTCTCTAGTGGAGAGTCTGTGACAACATCACCAATCAGATTGTATTTATGATTGCATAATAAGGATGATTTTATGGTAGTTATGGGTTGAATTCTTGCATGTACCTCAAATATATTTTTATTTATAATCTCATTGATAACCTCATCATAAGATGTGTGTTCACTCTTGAGGACATCAAGGTGAACTTCATGTCATAGAGTTGATCATTTGATAACATTGATCTACATATATGGATAGTTGAATACCACCTATGAACAAAGTTGAAGTTACAATCCCCTTGGCCTAAACCATAGAGGTTAGTGATTATATGTCAAGGTTAAACCCTTTGGAGATATCAAAGTATTAGAGGAAGTCATCTAGAAGATATAAACTAGAAAGAGAATTTAGAAAAATATAGGGAAACTAGATAAGATCTTTAGCTCAAATGGAATGAGAAAAGAGATTCAACATCATGCCTTCATCATGTTCCTAATCCATACATGCCATCATAAATGTCATGATATACTCTATGGGATTAGCATCCAAAGTTCCATTAAACTTGGGAAGTTTAGGGATTAAACTAGGAAGGGAAATAACATACACCCAAGGAATTAAAGGGTTCTTATGGAGATCCTCATAGGTAAGGTTGATAGTGGGTTAGTGATGAGATCTATAAGGAGGCTATAGGTGTCATGACATTGCCTACACAAATAATGGTCATTTTGACTATGGTCATGTGGGAGATGGTGTCAAGGCAACTACCAATATGGGGGACACTCATGATGGGGATCGTCCAAATCACATGGTGGTAAATGGCCATAGGAAGGTATTGTTTCCTATGGGGATGATAAGATGACACAATATACACCAAAAAATGATCGTGAAAACCTAAATCCTCATGGTTTTGTCCACACATAAAAAGATGAAAGTCCACATGAGGGCATTGATATTTGAGATAGGCATCCCATAAATCCCTAGTCCATAAATGGTGGTCAAAATTATGGTTCTCATCCAAAACCCTAAATCAAGGACTAGGATGATGGGAAGGCTCCATAGGATATGGATTCTAAGTTGATTCAGGGGACCCATGCCTCTCAATATGGACACGAGGTATTTCTCTCCATATAATATCCTACTAGGAAAGAGTGAGGGGACTCATATAATAACTAGTTGAGGTAATTGAATCAAACTTGGTGCAATCTATATCTCCAAAGGAAGCACACTACCTACTCTTATGAGAGGAAAGGTGTTCTTCATTCACATGAAACTATCTGTGATAATCATAAATGATTGTAAATAACTCATCAAGCTTAAATAATTAAAGGTGGTCATATTCACCCCTAATGGGTGAGTTAAAAGTTATCTCAAGTCTTAGGGAGGTATCTTTAAACAAGTAAATCTTAGCCTTTTGAAAAGGTGAGTGAGATTTTTTATTGTAAATTTGTCGATCTTATTCCCTAAGTAATATGAGAGGGTTAAGGTCACTATGAAGTGGAAAGGTAACCTCCTAGGTCTTATGGTGTCTATGAAATTCCATTGTAGCCTTAGCATGATTATGAGTGAGCTCAGGGATAAGACCCTGAATCTGGAAGGAATGGCATACCAAGGGTGGGAGACCAACCATAGATGAAATGAAACAAGAGAAACAAGGGAAATGATAGAAAAGGTAAATGCTCAGTGAACTAGCAGTTAAAATAACACAAAATCAAAGTAATATCAAATGAATTAAAAGGGATCCAAGACAAATAAAATAAAAGCCTTGCATTTATCAAGGGGGAATTGGCTAAGAGAGCTATAAATAGGCTAGAACTAGCATGAGACCATATGTGAGGTCCCATTAAGCATGTCAGAACGTAGTTCCAAGAATATGAATAAAGCCATGAGGGTTTGATAAAGAGGTACACTGGGTACTAAAAAACACCTACTAGGCTCAAAGGCACTATGGGCCACTAGATATCTATAGAGGAAATTTGGTTTGTCAACTTGTACCAAGCTATAGATAGACTTGTAAACTAGGATAGATTTAGCATGATTGATACACAAAGGACAAAAATATATCTAATGTGTATAACCATAGTAAATCAAGTAGTTAAAGGAAAGAAAATAATGCATAAATAGTAGGAAAACAAGTTATATAAATAAGTAATCATCACCAAGAAAAAAATATTTCAGAAACATGCATCTCTAGGAAGTGAAAGACATTCCAAGGCGAGGGAGAGAGAGATTGCATAAAATTTTAGAAACATATGATAATTCTTGTTTATAAATAAACCTAACCCTATCATGTAATATCTAACCCTAAAAATATACTACACTAAGCTAACTAAATGGTTTTCACCTTGAAAATAAGGTACCCTCAAATCAAGCTCAAAACAACAGTGCAGATTTTATACCAACTAGGAGTCCAAGTTTGATTTAGCTATGAAGGAAGTCTATGTTGTATTAGATATTCATGTCCAGAAAAATGTCCACAAGTAAGGATAAGGTGAAGTAGAATCATGTTTGAGTTTGAGATCCCAAGCCAAGTGTATAAATCAGGCACAATTCCAAATTTAGAAGCTAGGATCAAGCCATAATAAAGCATGAAAAATTGGGAGCAGTAATGGAGTCACCAAATCAATCTACAAATGTGTAGTTAATCCTATATCACAATGGAAGCTCAAGATCACCAAGAATAAACCAAGATAGATTTGTTGTTCCCAAAATATATCACTCATTTTTGGGGACAACATATGAACTATTTTGGTCCTACAGGCCAAAATCCTCTCTTCCCTTCTCAAAAATTATTTTGAGCATTCAAATTCTTCATTATTCAAGCTTTTTCAGCTAAGGGGCTAGTAGGTTCAACAACTTCAACAACTTCAATAGGTGAGTTCTCATAAAATAACAAGTTCCCAACACTTATGGAATTTCAAGACAGGTTCAACCAAAAATGTTCATTGACAAGCTTCAAACAAAAGATTGAACCATTGAACCCCGCTTCCAAAAGGTTCACAAGTTAAATGGGTTTAAAGGTTCGATGATGTTGACAAGATTACAGAGTTAAGTGCTTCAACAAAAGCTCAAAGTTCAACTGCTTCAAAAGACTTAATGAAAAGAAGAAGGCTTGAACTGTTGAATCATTGAACCTTGAACCAAAATGGTTCAAAGGTTCAACGGGTTCAACAGTTCAAAGGTTCAAAGAATGGTTGGTTCAAAGAGATTGGTTCAAGTGGTCAATTGAATGAGCAGAACATAAGATTAAACTATTGAACCGTTGAACCAAACATGGTTCAATCGGTCAGTTCAAATGATCAGTTTAAAGGAGTGCCCCAAAGCCCAAAGGCCAAAGTACCCTTGCAAAGGGTAGTGAACCAAGGGCAAGTGCCCTTGTGGAGGGTAGGGAACATTTGTTCAAAGATCAAAAAGAAGGCTGAAAGGGTAAGATTTTCTTTGTAAAAATGAATAAGTCAAAAAAGTTGGAATTCCTTCAGATTTATTTAAGGCAAAGACAAGGCGAATTCTTTCAGATAAAAAGTTCAAAGGAATTCCTTTGGACTTTTGTTTGAAGGAATTCGCTTGAAATAAAAAGGCCCAAAGGAAAATGGCTAAGGCAAGGGAAAGGTTTTCTTTGGACAAAATGTTTGAAGGAATTCCTCTAGACATTTTATCCGAAGGAATTAACTTGAGGTCGCCCAAAGGACCCTGAAGGGCAGGTACCCTTGTGGGGGGCTCTTGGCACCCAAAAAAGGAACTTTTGCAAAGCCCGAAGGGACACCTCCCCTTTGGGGTGTTTCAAAGACATAAAGCTGAAGGAATTTCAAGGCTTCAAAAGACTTAGCCAAAAATAAAGGATTTTGAGAAAGACATTGAATCGTTGAACCTTCAACCAAAAGGTCAAAAGGTTTAAAGGTTCAAAAAAAGCTCCAAGTAAAGGAAGGAAATGGATGATTCTAGATACTAGTTCAAAGGGATGGTTCAACCAAAGAGCAAGGAACAGATTGAACCAGGGAAGTGATAGAACCAAGGAACTGATAAAGACCACCTAAACCATTAAACTTTTGAACCAATGAACTAGCAAGTTCAAAGGTTCATGGTTCAATATGGTTCAAACAACCAGCAACCATTGACATCCCCATGAACATCAAATTTAAGGAAATGAAATATTTGTTGATTTTTAAATGTGATCCGGAACTTGAAAAATAAACCAAGCGACTAGATGAAGAAAAATCCCAAGAGCTCAAATTGCTACAGGGAAGAGAGAACAATACAAAAAGATCAGAAATATCTATAAGGGAGTTATTTCCAATAGGTGAAACAGTCTAACAAGTAGACTTTTAAGCATGCCAAATCAAGGATGTGACCTATTTTTTTCCATGAAGTAAAGGCAAAAGTGGACAACTATGCATATAAGAAGGAAAGGACTAGGTGGCCTATATTTTTGAGGAGACATATGAGATAAATTGGCACACCACAGTTAAGGTCAATGCACTGTTCCAAGCATGGCCCCTTGAAAGAATTGAAAATGCATTCAAAGAATTGAATGTAGCATGGGTCGTTCCATGGAAGAAAGTGCCAAGCCTTTCTTGGTTTCTATATATTGTAATCTCTTATTTGATGCAAGGGAGATCTTTCCATTATAGAAGTGAAACTCTACCAAAATTGAGAGGCGATTACTAAGACTTTGAGCTCAGATTGTTCATCATATTTCTTTGTTTGAATGAGAAAGTAAGTTACTTTCAGACTTTGTGCTATTATAGCTTGTGTCATTTTAGGATATTTTTCTTATGTTTGTTTCCTGAATGCATTCTTGTTCATTTTATTAAAATAAGCAAAACTAGTAAAAGTAATCGGGAAGGTGTCCTAAAGCCAACTATGGAGAGACTTTGTGTTGTCTAAAATTGCCTTTAGTGTGTTTGTCTATTTTTTATTTCTATGTAAAGGACCTTGGGATGACTTTGTGCCCTCATTTTCTTTCGTATTTCACTCTTGGGAAGTCAAGGTGGAGACTTTGTGCTACATCTCAGTTTGCTGGTTACTATGCTTTTTGTTACCAGTTACTTATCACTACTTGAAATAACTCTTGCTATTTCCTGAAGATCACTTCCGAAAGAAGAGAAGTGCCTTAAGTGTTTTCACCAAGATTTTATCCTTTGTTTATGAACATCATCTCTAAAAAGAGAGATGGATGGTGTTACCCTACCCCTGAGTGTTATTTTTGCATATATGTATAGTAAATAGCTCCTCATATTTATAGGGAACCTCCCCTTGATGAGAGGAGAGATTTGTCCACCTCTGATGTGGTAAACCTGCACATTTGGCTGACCAATATCCCCATGTTGTGGTTGAAGAGACCTATTTTTCTCATCAATTAGCTGGTGACAAAATATTCACCCAATAGTTTTTTGGTGACTCCACTAGGGAAGAGCGCACAATTTGAAGCCTCAAGCTTCAAGCTAAAGTAGGGCCAGTTCTTTCCCATTTTTATTCTACAATTTGGCAACTTCATGCTATACTAAAAGCCAGAGAGCCCAAGGTGTTGTTGACCCTATTTTTGATTTGGTATAGCAAGGCAATTTCAATTTGTTCCTTCCCTAGCTTTAATTTCAACGATCCAAAAGTGTTCCTCCTACCCATACCAAGTCACCAACACAAGGTAGAGCTTCTTTTTCTACTATTAGCAGAGCTTTGCCTATACGTACTCCACCTAGATTTGTTATCCCCATTTTACATAATCAAATCATGGTGGTTCAAGGCCCCTGGGGTAACTCTTTTGGCCCACTCAATTTAACTCTACCTCTACATGAGCTACCATGCAATTTAAGGAAGAATTTCCCCAAATTCTTTGGGGATGGGAGAGTTCATCCTGATGAACACATTACATCTTTCAACATAGCTTGTGGTGTGATAGATGTGGAGTATGAGGATGTAGCAGTTAGGCTATTTGTGGAAACATTGCAAGGTGATACTACAGACTGGTTCTACCATCTACAAGCCCAGACTATGACCAACTGGAATACTCTTAAAGCTAAATTTGAAACTAGGTTCAAGCCTAAAAAATATGCACATGCCTTGCTAGTCTAGCTCACACAGATGAAGAAGGAACCTCATGAACCTATGAGGGACTTCATTGCCAAGTTTGACAAGCTGAGAAACTAGATTCCTATAATTACTCAGCCAACACCTGAGAACCTTAAATGCTTCTTCATCAACTCACAGCTACCTGAAGTGAGTTTTTTGCTAAGACAGGCTGGCCACATAGACCTTACTACTACTTAGGATTTGGATACTAAGGTAGAAGATGACCTTATCTTCAAAAAAAAGATAAGGAGAGATCCTAACAGAGGTAAATTCTCTCCATCTTCTAAATACTCACCTATAGTCACCACTGATGCAATGGTGTAGAAGCTAGAAAATGAGTTGCTAGCTCTTAGAAAGCAAATGGCACAAGGGATGTCATTTGCTCCTTCATACAGAGATATACCAAGGAGGACATTCCATAATCAGTTATACCAAGGCCATGCTGCTAGGAATCAAGGGTAGCCAAATCATCTTCTTCCCCCTCAGGGGAAATTGGCCATTGAAGCACCTCCAACCAATTTAGCAGTCAAATATCTTGAATCAGCATCATATTTCTCCTTCTAACCTGAGTTAAACCTAGAAGATGATGCTAATATCTTCACAAAGGGAGAAGAAGAGTTAGATGATGACTCCAACATTAGTTTCCTAAATTACCAAGATGAACCCAAAAGTGAAGGCAAAAAAGTTGATGTAACATACATTGTATTCACTCAGTCCAAGAACCAGTTAGCCCAGCAAGCTGATAAAGAAAAAATAGAGTAGAGACCTCAACCTATAATTTCAATTGCTAAGCGGGGAACCACTCTGCCTTTCCAGCCAAAGGACCTAGTGATTGCAAGAAAGGTAAGTACATCAAACATCCCTACACCTTATACTTCAAATTCATAGACTAGTCCTCTCCCTCCCAAAAACTAAAAGGATAAACTCCCATCCTCTATTCCTATTTCATTTTAGACATTTAACATAATTGACCATATAAAGAAAACCAAAATCCAAATGTCTAAATTTGAATTCTTGTAATCCAACCTTGAGCAGTTAGATAAGTTGATTCAATGTGTAAAGAACCAAGCTATCCCTATAAGACAAGCAATTCTAAAGGTAACTCATGATCCCGCCAAGAACACATCCACCAAGAATAACCTTGTCATTACTCCTCATGCTGCTCCTAAGAGGACTAAACCATTTTATGTCTCCCTACTGATAAATGGACATCAACTAAATAATTACATCATAGATTTTAGTGCATCTGATAATGTCATGCCTGCCAAAGTGGTAGAATCCATTGGTCTCACACTGACTAAGACATTTGGGAAATGTTTCTCCATGGAGAACAAATAAGTGCCACTACTAGGATAAATCAATGATGGCTAATTTGCATTTATAGCATTTCCAGACAAGAGAATCAAGATGACTATCCTGGTAGCTGATGTCCCAACATCATACGGCATCCTTCTTGGGCAAAATTTTTGCAAGGATGTTGGTGGCGAGTTGAAAATGGGCTTATCTGAAGTGAGAATCCTTGTTAAAGGCATTATGCAGAGATTGCTCCCTGAGAAGGAAATAAAATATGTGGTCACTCAAACATCAGCACTTGAAGCTCAAATTCTGTTTGAGTCTTTAGGCATGGGTAATTAATTTTTATCTACAGAAGAAGTCCAAGAGGCATCTGATGAGATTCTTGAATGTGTCAACCTAAAAATTAGTTTAAATGGAACAACAAAAAGACTGGTGGAGTGTAGTGCAAGTGTTGAAGAATCTCTCCCTCCAAACAAAGAAGAATCTAAAGAAAAATTAGTGTCTAATGAGGTATGGATTCTAAAATTTGATGGTAGTTGCTCCTCTACCAATTTAGGAGCTGGGATTGTGTTGATATCTCCTCAAGGAAATATTTTTCCTTCTTCATACAAGTTGTAGTTTAGCAACACCAACAACACAGTTGAGTATGAATCTCTATTACTTGGGTTGAAGGCTGCTCAAGACAAAGGCAACAAACTCTTTCATGCCAAAAGAGATGCTAAACTGGTGGTTTATCAGGTAAGGACCTATATCAAACCAAAAATGAGAGATTGTGCCACTAACAAAATCTAGTTTGGGATCAAATTGAAAGCTTTGATGCTTTTAGCATCTCTACCATACCTAGAGAATTTAATGATAGAGCTGATGCTTTGGCCATTTTAGCAACCCTCTTTATTCCTCACCCTAATTTTAAGGGAGATAGGTACACTATTGAACTAGTCTTTTGACCAAGTGTTCTTGATAATGCCAATCATTGGCAAGTGTTCAATGGTGACAACCAAATCATTACCTTCCTGGAGCAAAAAGACAGCTTTGAACAACTTCATTTTGAAGGTAGTAAGCCTCAAAAGCTTGAACTAGCCCCTAAATCAAGTGCAGATGCAAGTGAGGAATTCCTTCAACTCAAAGGGAATAAAATCCCAAAAGGCCTAGTTTCCCTTGAGAATTTATTTAACAAACATGATAGGTTCATCAAATAGCAATAAATAGATTCAAGCTCCTCTCAAGAGTTTGATTAGGTAAATTTGGGTAACAAGGAAAATCCCAAGATGGTGAACATTGGGAAGTGTTGCACTTAGGAAGAGAAGTTCAAGTTCACTTCTCTACTTTTCCACTATATGGATGTCCTAGCATACTCCTATGATGATTTGAAGTCACTCAGGCTTGAATAAATTCACCATGAAATTTCTCTCAAGGGTGATTCTATGCCTTACAAGCAAAAATCTAGGTAGTATAATCCAAATATATCAGGTACTATTCTATCTAAAATATAGAAAATGTTGAATGCTAGGATAATCTTCTCAATCCATCATTCCACATGGATTGAAAACATAGTCCCTATGAGGAAGAAGAATGACAAAATTTGCCTCTATGTGGATTTTAGAAACTTGAATCAGTCATCCTTAAAGGATAACTATCCTCTACCTATCATGGATCAAATACTTCAGACAGTGATCGGTTCAGAGATGTTATCAATGCTAGACAATTTCTTAGGTTACAATCAAGTTGAAGTTGGTGAAGTAGACCAACAAAAGACTGCCTTGGGGCACATTTGCATATCGAAGAATGCCATTTGGCTTGATAAATGCTAGCACCACTTTTTAGAGAGCAATGGACCTTGCTTTCAAAGATGAAATGGGAAAGTTCATTATAGTGTACTTGGATGATTTAACAGACTTTTCCAAGCATCGTCTTGATCATGTGCACCATTTGCATCAAGTGTTGGAATGATGCCGCTAGAATGACATTTCTCTAAATCCCAAGAAGTCTATTTTTGGAGTAACAAAAGGAAAATGTCTCAAACACATTGTATCCTGAGAAGGCATAAAGGTTAACTCAGAAAGAGTCAAGTTCATCCAGGAGCTTACTCTACCCATGAGTAAGATTGTAGTTCACTTTTTCTTTTAAAAAGTGAATTTTTTATGAAGATTCATCCCTGAGTTCATTGACAAGACTCGCCACATTATGAATATGATGAAAGGGAAGGCCACCTTCAACTAGACAAAAGAAGGCAAATTGGCATTTTGGGACATTAAGATAGCTATTGCCCACGCCCTAATTATGGTTTATCCAAATTATACCAAGGATTTCACTATATATAGTTATGCTTCTGAGCACACACTTTCAACAATTTTAGTTCAATAGAATGAAGAAGGTATGGAATCTCCCATATCCTTCATGAGCTATCCTCTCAAAGCTCATGAGCTGAAGTATTCAAACATGAAAAAGCATGCTTATGCAGTGGTAAAGGCAGTGAAGCATTTCCACTTTTACATCCTGAATTCACACACTATTGCACTAGTTCTTGACAGCACAGTCAAATCCATATTAACTCAGCAGGAGTTTGGAACCAAAAGAGGGAATTGGATTGCTAAAATCTAGGAGTTTGATCTAGTGATTAAACCAATGAAGCTGGTGTGGGGAAGGGGCTTATGCCAATTTATTTCTAACAATAGACTAGAAGAAACAAAGCATAGAGAAGAAGAAATTGAAGACACACCAATAGTCCTCTTTGTCTCCACTATGAGTGAGTGGAATTTGAATATTGCTCATTTCTTTACCTATGGTGAGTGTCCTGCTCACTTGTCTCATAAAGAAAGGAGGACTACCAAGTTAAAAGATATCAATTTGATCCTATGGGATAACGGCCTGTATAAGAGGAACCTTGATGGAGTGTTCTTTCGCTACGTGGATAAAGAGCAACAGAACTAACTTTTGAAGTCCTTCCATAATCTAGCCTGTGGAGGACATTTTTTTGCTCCTGTGACTACCCATAAGATTTTGTGAGCCAGGTATTACTAGCCTACTCTATTTCAAGATGGATACAAATGGGTAGGAAGATGTGAACTATGCCAACAGTTTGTTAGAAAACCCAAATTAGCTGCTCTACCTCTTAAGCTAGTGGTGATAAAAGAGCCATTTCAGCAATAGGGAATCAATTTCATTGGTGCTATAAACCTATCTTCAAGTGCTAGACATGATTATGTCCTCACAGCCATAGATTACTTCACCAAGTGGGTGGAGGCTATTCCAACCAAACATGCTACTTTAGAAGTAGTGTACGATTTCCTCAAGGAGAACATCATTTCTAGGTTTAGGGTCTCAACCAAGATTGTCATAGACAATGTAGCTTGTTTTTCTTCCCAAGAAATTACTCAGTTCTATTTTTACTATGGGATTACCCTCTCCCACTCTTTTGATTATTTTCCACAAGCGAATGGCCAAGCTAAATCAAGAAACAAGAACTTGGTGACTATCATCAAGAAGCTCATAGATGACAACCAATGAACATGGCATAAAACATTGGTTGATGCTATATGGGTAAACAGAATTACACCCAAGAGGGTAATTGGTATGTCACCTTTCCAACTTCTTTATGGTCTCAATACTGAGATACCAATCACCCTAGAATTGCCAACATTGAAATTGGATAAGGCATTTGAAGATCAGACATATGAAACCTCCATCGATAAAAGGATCATGTGCTTGACTGAGCTAGATGAGTAGTGAACTATGGTGGTGGACTGAATTGTTGCACATCAAAGTCTGGTGAAGAAGCTCTTTGAACAAAAAGCAAAAAACCATGATTTTTAGATTGGAGATCAAGTCTTGTTGTGGGAAAAGAGAAGAGAACCAAAGGGAATGCATGGGAAATTTGATTCCTTTTGGAGAGGCCCATTTACTATCCATCAACTCAATGGTGAAAATAGTTTCCTATTGAAATATCAAGATGGCATGCCCTTTTCTCTACCTCACAATGGGTAGCATCTAAAGCACTTCAAATCTTGAAGTATCAAATAAGATCACATGTACATATGTATATTTGTATAGTCTTTGGTTATATTTTATGCTTTTCATTTTTATTTTTGGCACCTTTCTTTTTTGGGTAGCATGACTCCATAGCTTAATGACATACTTAAAGGCATTAGAGATTCTAGTTTCTACTCCCCTCAACTATTCCAATTTTTCAACTAAAGAAAGTTCCCCAATTGGATCAGGCTGTTGTTCTTGAAATATATCACTCATTTTTGGAGACAACATATGAACTATTTTGGTCCTACAGGCCAAAATCCTCTCTTCCCTTCTCAAAAATTATTTTGAGCATTCAAATTCTTCATTATTTAAGCTTTTTCAGCTAAAGGACTAGTAGGTTCAACAAGTTCAACAACTTTAACAAGTGAGTTCTCATAAAAGAACAAGTTCCCAACACTTAGGCAATTTCAAAATAGGTTCAATGCCTAGGTTCAACCAAAAATGTTCATAGACAAGCTTCAAACAAAAGATTGAACCAATGAACCATTGAACCCTGCTTCCAAAAGGTTCATAGGTTCAACGGGTTCAAAGGTTCAACAACGTTGGCAAGATTAAAGAGTTAAGCACTTCAACAAAAGTTCAAATTTCAATCGCTTTAAAAGACTTAATGAAAAGAAGGCTTGAACCATTAAACTGTTAAACCTTGAACCAAAATGGTTCAAATTTTCAATGAGTTCAATGGTTTAAAGGTTCAACGAATGGTTGGTTCAAAGAGATTGGTTCAAGTGGTCAATTGAATGAGTGGAACACAAAATTAAACCATTGAACTATTGAACCAAAGTTAGTTCAATCGATCGGTTCAAATGGTCAGTTCAAAGGAGTGTCCCAAAGCCCAAAGGCCAAAGTACCCTTGAAAATGGTAGTGAACCAAGGGCAAGTGGCCTTGTGGAGGGCAGGGAACATTTTCTCAAAGATCAAAGAGAAGGCCGAAAGGGTAAGATTTTCTTCAAAAAAGTGAACAAGGCAGAAAAGTTGGAATTCTTTCATATTTATTCAAGGCAAAGACAAGGCAAATTCTTTTAGACAAAAAGTTTGAAGGAATTCCTTCAGATTTTTGTCCAAAGGAATTCGCCCAAAATAAAAAGGCCCAAAGGAAAATGGCTAAGGCAAGGGAAAGGTTTCCTTCGGATAAAATGTCTGAGCAAATTCCTTTAGACATTTTGTCTGAAGTAATTAACCCAAAGACCATCCAAAGGACCCTGAAGGGTAGGTATCCTTGCAGGGGGCTCTCGACACCTAGAAAAAGGACCTTTCTCAATGCCCAAAGGGACACCTCCCCTTCGGGGTGTTTCCAAGACATAAAGCTAAAGGAATTTCAAGGCTTCAAAAGACAGCCACAAAAATAAAGGATTCTAAGAGAGACATTGAACCGTTGAATATTGAACCAAAAGGTTCAAAGAAAGCTCCAAGCAAAGGAAGGAAATAGATGATTATAGAGACCATTTCAAATGGATGGTTCAACCAAAGAGCAAGGAAGCAATTGAACTAGGGAAGCAATGGAACTAAGGAACCGATAAAGACCACTTGAACTGTTAAACTTTTGAACCAATAAACTAGCAGGTTTAAAGGTTCATGGTTTAATATGGTTCAAACAACCAGCAACCATTGACGTCCCCATGAATGTCAAATTTAAGGTAATGAAATATCTATTGATTTTCAAATGTGATGTGAAACTTGAAAAATAAACCAAGTGACCAGCTGAAGAGAGATCCTGAGAGCTCAAATTGCTATAGGGAAGAGAGAACAATACAAAAAGATCAGAAATATCTACAAGGGAGTTATTTCTAGTAGGTGAAATAGTCCACCAAGTAGACTTATAAGCATGCCAAATCAAGGATGTGGCCTATTTTTCTTCCATGAAGTAAAGGCAAAAGTGGACAGCTGTGCAAATAAGAAGGAAAGGACTAGGTGGCCTATACTTTGGAGGAGACATATGAGATAAATTGGCATGCCACAGTTAAGGCTAATGCACTGTTCCAAGCATGGCCCCTTGACAAAACTAAAAATGCATTCAAGGCATTGAATGCAGCATCGGCCATTCCATGGAAGAAAGTGCCAAGCCTTTTTTGGCTGCTATATATTGTAATCTCTTGTTTGATACAAGGGAGATCTTTTAATTATAGAAGTGAAACTCTGCCAAAATTGAGAGGCAATTACTGAGACTTTGAGTTCATATTATTCATAATATTTCTTTGTTTGAATGAGAAAGCAAGTTACTTTTAGACTTTGTGCTATTATATCTTATGTCATTTTAGGAGATTATTCTTATGTCTATTTCCTGAATGCATTCTTGTCCATTTTATTGAAATAAGCAGAACGAGTAGAAGTAATCAAGAAGGTGTCTTGAAGCTAACTGTGGAGAGACTTTGTGCTGTTTACAATTGTCTTTAGTGTGTTTGTCTATTTTTTGTTTCTATGTAATGGACCTTGGGATGAATTTGTGCCCTCATTGTCCTTCGTATTTCACTCTTGGGAAGTCAAGGTGGAAACTTTGTGTTACATCTTAGTTTGCTGGTTAATATGCCCTTTGTTACCAATTACTTGTCACTACCTAAAAGAACTCATGTTATTTTTTGCAAGATCACTTCTGAAAGAAGAGAAGTGCCTTCAGTGTTTTCACTAGGATTTTCTCCTTTGTTTATGAACATCATCTTTGAAAAAAGAGAGATGGATGGTGTTACCCTACCCTTGAGTGTTATTTTCTTCATATATTTATAGTATATAGCTCCTCATATTTATAGGTAACCTCCCCTTAATGAGAGGAGAGATTTTTACACCTCTGATGCGGTAAACCTGCACATTTGGCTGACCAATCTCCCTATGCTATGGTTGAAGAGACCTATTTTGCTCATCAGTTAACTAGTGACAAAATATTCACCCAACAAGATTCACGAAGGTGAGGGAGATGAAAGAGTGAAGAAGCTAAATGAGGGTAAATAGGAATGATTTGGAGTCATATAGGGCAGCCCAAGGCATGAATCTCCTAAAAAGAATCACTTACAATCATTTGGAAGAAGACAAACATGCCAAAATAGCTTTTTAGAAGATTTAATGCTTATTCTACATAATTTTGGCAAAAACATGTGGCCTAAGATGTGGGTTTTTGTCAATAATCTATAGTTTGGGTTAAACTATGCCAAAAAGGTCAAAACAAGCTCTTGAAAGAGCTCCATAAAACCCTGAAAGGCCTTGGGAAGTGTTGGAAGGTTTGAAAAAGTGTGAGAAGTCCTATAAGGGTGTTCAAATATTGGGAAAATATAAAAATGATTGAGAGGATCAAATAGGACTCACAATGGCTAGTATTATGCATGAAAAATAGATATGTAATCATCTTGAGGAGTAAGGTTAGAAGAATCACAATTACACCATTAGCATTTCATCATCAAACTTACCTATAACATAGTGAGTTACCTTCCATAAGTTTTCAAATGATTTCATTGGTGAGGTACATTATTTTTTATCACATCAACTTAGATCTCTTGTCTTGGACTCTTCCCCACACTACATGGTTTTCCTTGTATTTGGGGTTCGTTGTATTCACATCTTGGGAAATTTACATATAACATAAGATCTCTAAGTTTTATCTTGACATTTAAGGTAGACTCAACCAAACTTGGGCTCCTATAAATCTATGAGTTAGCCACTAATAACATTATCTACCTCAATTTAACATAGTCATAACCTACTCACTTTTAAATGGTGAAGATTGCATCCACTTGCCATTAGATTCCATACAACCCCACTCTCTCAACATCATTGAAGACTCTAAGATCCTATCATCCATCATCAACTATCAAATATTGTTTTAGACTTTATCTCCTAGCTCATCATTCCTCATCTAGCTTCAAATCCTCCTCTAAGCTTGCTAAACTACCGACCTATCTATCAAATCTCATTGTTGTATTCTACCTCATTGCCCTTCTCTCCTCACCATTCACCATTATAGTTTTGTTTTTATGTGGTTTAGGTTTTAAGGTTATGTTTTGATTTTATTATTTTTATGTTTTAGGTCTGAAGTTAGGTATTTAGAGTTTTAGTATTAAGTTTTAGTTTTTATAAGTAGTGGTTTTATAAAATTTGTGGTTTTTTATTTTTAGTTTGAAGTATTAGGTTTTATTTTCTATATAGGTTTATAAGTTTATATAATTTTTTTAAAATATTACATTTTTTAAAAGTTGAGTCATGGTCATGTTTAAAGGTCTATAGTGTCTAGTATTTTTTTATAA
Organism: Torreya grandis; assembly: GCA_037957365.1. Taxonomy (NCBI): domain Eukaryota; kingdom Viridiplantae; phylum Streptophyta; class Pinopsida; order Cupressales; family Taxaceae; genus Torreya; species Torreya grandis. The sequence goes on along the minus strand of JARHVA010000523.1, from coordinate 4,214,498 downwards.
TTACTTTTATAATATTATAGTCTAAATAAAAAATTGTTAAAAAAATATTTCATGTCATTATCGATTATCTCAAGAGTCATCACTATTATAAGGATGCATTATGAGTTAAATTCAATGTCCATTCAATCAAAATTATGGGGGTTGATAAAATGAAAAAGATGAATCCAATTTCCATACATGGCAAATCCAAATATAATTATTATTGATTGAAAAATATCTTTGCGACATTATTTATGACATTGTGGTAATACTAACATATGTCAACAAGCTCAAAAAAAGGAAGGGCAAAGATAATAAATCCTTAGAAATTATTGCTCTCAAATCATAAAATCCATATTTACATCATGTTGACTTCAAAAATTCTTAAAAATAAATTTGGGAATCACTCAACACACTATTTGGATCTTAAACCGATAGTATTGAAATAACTATGAAGCAAAAATTATATGGGTTAAAAATGGAAGAAGGTGGAGATATGGAATCTCAAATCATCAATTTCCATTCTCTCCTAAACCAATTGGTAGGAATAAATTAATAAATCAAATAAAATGATACAATATTCATATTTCTCAATAGCATGCCCAATAGTATGTCCAATATGGTGTTCACCTTAATCAAACTAAATCCAAGCTTGGTAAATGTTATATCCACATTATTTAATGAAGGAAACAAGGTTTTAGTAGAATAATAATAAGAAGTGATGTTCACACAAAACAAGCCCAACACTTATTATAAAAGATATAAACATGTGACCATAAAAAATAAACATGTTTTTATTGTAAGAATTGACGACATGTTCTTCTAAATTGTAAATAAAGAGCACATGACATTCTTTATGGAAAGTTTCATGACAAAGCAATGGTGAAAAAATAAAGTGGACAAGAATAAATCACTCCTCCTTCACATGATGAGTAATTTACTCATCAAAATGATGAATAATATATCTATTAATGTTTGTCCTCACCCTATTTCAACATTAAGGATGGAAAATTTAGGTATTACTGCATATGTTGGTTATTATATTACATGAGTTTGTATGTTGAGTTGTATTAACAAAATTTTATGTAATTTTGTGATAATAAAATGAGTTATACATGAGATAAAACAACTCACTAGAAGATAGGATTATGGGAGAATCATTAGGAGATATAGTAGAGTAATTTGTGGAATTGAGGATGAGTGTTGAATCCTTCCTTGTAGTAAAATAAAACACTATATATTGTAATGGGTTTGATCAATAAAAATATGTTGTTGTGATTGACCAAATTATTTTGAGAGTAATCTCAACCATTTTCAACACTAGTATCAGACTAAGCTCCCTTGGACCTCTCTATTTTTTTTGGCCTCAAGTATATTAAGACCAAGTAGTATAGACCACATGCATAAGTCTCTTCATTCAATAGGCAATCCTTCATTCATTATGATATTGGAATAATAGTGTATACCACATGTCATTTCTATTATCATTCATCTATATATTCATAATTTAAATTTTGTTTTTGCATTACGGTTTGATCTTATTGGTCATCCATTGCATGCACCTAGTTTTTTTGGATTTGGTCATATAGTGCCATATGGATATCTCAACTCACATCTCCCTCTAAATAGTAAATAAGATCTTCCTATCTCACCACTAGATTGCATCATCAAGCTCCACTCTTCACACATAATGTTTTCCTAAAGGTCCATCAACATTTCATCATTCAACTTGCCTGTAACATAGTGAGTTACCTTCCACATGATTTCAATTGATTTCATTCATGAGTTGCATTATTTTTTGTCATGACATCAAATTGGATATTTTTCCTTAGACTTTACCCTACATTACATGTTTGTCCTTGTCTTTTGTGTTCATTTTATTCACATCTAAGGTGATTTACATATAACATGAGCACCTCAAGCTTTGTCTCAACATTTAAGGTAGACTCAACATAACTTGGGCTCATTTATATCTATGAGCTCACCACTATTAGCATTATCTACCTTAGTTCCAACATAGTTGTAACCTAATTAGTTTCAAATGTTGAAGACTCCATCCACCTACCATTAGATTTCATATAACCCTACTCTCTTGGCATCATTAAAGACTCTAATCTCCTATCATCCATCACCAACTATCAAAGTTTGTCATATACACTTCCTCCTAGCTCATCATTCATCATCTAGCTTCAAATACTCCTTTGAGATTTTTAAACCACCACTCAATCTATCAAATCTCATTGTTGTATTTTTCCTCGTTGCCCTTCTCTCCTCACCATTTGCCACTGTACTTTTGTTTTTATGCGGTTTAGGTTTTTAGGTTATGTTTTGATTTTAGTTGTTTTGTGTTTTAGGTTTTAAAGTATGTAGTTATGTATTTATCATGTTTGTATTAATTTTTTAGTTATTTTAGGTAGTGGTTTTATATAATTTATGGTTTTCTCTTTATAATTTAAATTTTTAGGTTTTATTTTCTATATAGATTTATAAGTTTAGAGGATTATATTCAAGTCTTAAGTTTTTTAAAATTTGAGTCATGGTCATGTTTAAATGTCTATAATGTCTATTATTTAATTATAACTACTTGTATAAAATTAGAGTCCAAATTAAAAATTGTTAAAATAGTTTTTTTTCATTTTTGGTTATCTTAAGAGTCATCACTATTGTAAGGATGCATTATTGATTGAATCCTACATCTATTTAGTCAAAATTATTAGGGTAATAAAATGTAAAATATGAATCCAATTGACAAATTTGATGAAAATGATTTCCATACATGGAAAATATAAATACAATAAGTGTTGATTGAAAAATATCTTTGGGACATTATTGATGACACTATGGTAAACCAATAGATGTCGATAAGCTCAAAAAATAGAAGGTCAAAGATAATAAATCCTTAACCATTATTTCTCTAAGATTATCAAATCCCTATTTACATCATGTGGACTTAAAAAAATATTGCAAATAAATTTGGGAATCATTAAACACACTATTCATATATCAAACTAATAGGGCTAAATTAAATGTGAAGAAAAAACTATATGGATTAAAAATGGAAGAATGTAGAGATATAGTATCTCACATCATCAAGTTCCATATCTCATCAACCAATTAGTAGGAATAAATGAATAAATCAAATAAAATGATGCAAAATCAATATTTCTCAATAGCATGCCCAAAAATATGTCCAATATGGTGTTCACCTTAAGTAAACTAAATCCAAAATTATAAATATCCACATTGTTTAATGAAGTAAACAAGGTTTTAGTAGAATAATAATAAGTGATGTTCACACAAATACAAAAAATATATACATGTGACCAAAAACATACATGTGTTTTTATTGTAAAAATTTAGGATGTGTTATTATAAACTAAAAATAAAGAGCACATGACCTTATTGATGGAAATTTGCATTATAAATAAATGGAAACAAAATAAAGTGATAAAGAAGAAATCAATCCTCTTTAATATGATGAATAAGTTTCTCATCAAAGTGATGAAGAATATCTCTATTAATATTTGTCCTCACCCTATTTTATCACTAAAAGGGGAAATGTTAGGTATTACTGCTTCATATGTGGGTTATTATATTACATGAGTGTGTGTGTTGAGTTTAATTAACAACTAATTTATGTAATTTTATGATAATAAAATGAGTTATACATGAGATAAAACAACTCACTAGAAGATATGCTTGTGGGAGAGTCTTTAGGAGATAGGGTAGAGTGATTCATGGGATTGAGGATGATTGTTGACTCCTTCCTTGTATTAAAATAGAAATATATATATATATATATATATATATATATATATATATATATATATATTAATGGTTTTTATCAATAAAGATATGTTTTTATGATCAACCAAAATATTTTGAAATTAATCTAAACCAATTTTCAACAAAAACTAGTAATGGCTTGAATCTTTGTGGTATTATTAATGTGAAATGAACCATGTATAATGTCCAATATAACCATATATATTAAGTATAAATTATTAGTTTCATATTGTTACATGATTCAAAGAAAGATTAGTTGGGTTTTTTAACCATCGGAATAATCTATAAAGTCATTCCCTAAATTTCAATCCTAAACCATACCAATTTTGGAACAGTAGAAAAATAGTCATTGAGGACAATCCTAAATTTTAATTTTTTTTTCATATTTGAATTTTTATTGAATAGTTATGCACTTTTCAAAAAAACCCATCACTTCATTTTGAGTTTGTATACAAACTTTATGGACCCCAAATGTCACCCTTAGCAACTATTATAGGTCACCTACAACAAACTAATGTAGGACACCCATAAAAACTATTATAAGTCACCCAAAACAATTATTTTAGGTGACCAGTTAATATTTTTAAATAATTGCAACCAAATATCATAATCTAACCAACTATGACTAACCCAAAAAGAGTTTACAAGTCAGTTTTGATAGGCTTTAAGATGTTAAAATGACTTGTAATCATCTTCATTCTCATTGGACCAATTTATTCTATTTTTCCACATGGATTTATTCTACCAAACTATATTTTATTTTTCTTCATGATATTTTAATTTATGGTTGTAATCTATGAATTTTAGCATCTCCAAATAAAATGCATGCCTCCCATATATAAGGAGAAGAGTTTTATCTTGTAGAAGATAATAGAATAATAGAAGTTAGTAGAGAAGAGATTAAGAGATTAAACACTATTGTAGCATTTTGTATGATCTCCATATATCAATACCTTTAATTACTACATGATTTTTTAATGCAATTAAAGTGATTTGAAGTAAATTATTTACAATGAATAAAGGGATTGGAACACAAATCTAATCAAAGGCCACTCCCAATGAGTTGTGATGAAAATATCAATATGTTAAGTAGTCTTTATATTTATTGTGTGAAAATCTCAATCTATTGAGTAAACTTTTTTTTTTGTGTGAAACATTTCTATATTTATTCAATTTTTTTATATGTGCATCTTTTAAGTTCATAAGTTAATTTTAGTATAAGCAATCTATATTTATGTATAAGAAGCTTCCAATTATAAATTAATAAATAAATTACAACACTTCCTTTCCTATAATTTATTTTTTTCAAGCAGTTACTTTCTAGTACTTATCTTTCTTGAAAGAGTGTTATTTCAATTCAACAGGTGTGTTTCCTATGTGCAACACTTAGGAACCAAACTCCAAAAGTGACTAGTACCACATATACAATGTTGACATCTTGCCAAAACATATGATTATAGGTTAACAATTAATGAAAGTAACATTATCAATAAATCAAATGGACACCTCTTTAGGTAACTATATTTGTTTTTACCCAAGCCTTTGTTGCATTAGTTGTAATTCATGGTTTGATTTTGCTTGTCATTAGATAATCTCTTAGGGCTCATTGTGATAACTAAAGTAATTGATCCCAATACTTAATGAGGAACATTATCAAATCCTTTGATATTCTTATTTGATTTATGAATAAATTCCATATTGACACCCAATTTTTTTATAAATATTATTCTAAATATATTCAATCCTACTCCATTATCTATCAAGACACATTTGACTCCTGTATTTAATAATTTGACTTGAATGAATAATGCAAGATTTTGAACTATAGTGTGTTGCATAGTTTAATCATCCTTTTCAAAATATGTCATGTCTTTAATATTATTTAATGTATTGAAAATAGATATAAGGCATGCTGATTTGGCATAATTTGGTATAGTTGTGTCATGTAATGTTACATATAGGATAGCCATCTAGATAGTTTACCTCTTGAGAACTATAGTATGGAGATTTTTGGTTGGGTATTCTTAATTTGATCAATGATATCATATACTTTAGTTGAATTAAATGGCATGGGAGGTGGAGGTGGATGAGAAGGGAAACTCTGAATACCTCTATTCCTTCACACATGGTGGGGTACCCTACATCTTCTAGTTGTAATAGTAGAGATTGTGGAATCCAATATAAGCCTTATGTGACTAATGGGGATGGGATAGTGGTTAAAATTACCTTGAGGTATATGATGATGAGGAATAAAAGGATTCATACATGCCTTTGTCATATAATATTAACTATAATCATCATAGATTTTATATTTAAACTTTAAGATTTACTAAGGAGAACTAAGGATTTTTCTTCAATAATTTCAATCTCAGTTTTATCACACATGAGTTTGACCCATTTCATTACATGGTTATGAAATATATTACATATTTTAGGAAATAAAAATGTAATTATGACAATAATAACTTGAATTAGAAAATATAAGCTATGTATATCCATTATATCCATGATATGTTTATATGAGTAAGGGTGAATTATAAATCAAATGTCAAACCCTAATGCCAAAATCTAAAATATTAAGGTTAAATGAAACTTAGAGTTTTTTGTGTTTAAGAAGATGATTAGGTTCACCAATATGTTTTATCTTGTTTTCTATTTGGTGGTCGAAATAATATATAACTTGAGACTAGTTTAGATTTTATAATTTATGTCTAAATTAAGCAAATTTAGATTTAACTAGCAAATTATGATTAGTTTATTATAGTTAATATAGATATAAATGAATAATAGGGTATTGTATATCTTTTTGATTTTTTTTTTAGTCTATGATAGTGTATAATAATCAATAGTTGTCTTAAATGGGTCATTGGTTTCTTGGATCTATAAACTGAATATTTAAACATTCTAGAATGAATCTAATAATGTCTAGAAGCCTATGATATCCAAATTTATCTGATGCATACTATATTTTCTCTTATGATAAATGGTGGCCTAATTCATCATATAACATTATGCCTACTGTAGATATATATTATATCTAATTTTAGAGGCTCTAACTATATGTAGGTTAATATTCATCTTCCTTCACCTTAAAACTCTATATTCACTTATAACACTTTATTCAATTGTAAAAAGGGGTTTAAAAAGATGGATTAAGCTAAAAATAACCACCCCTCACCAAGTGGATAATGTATTAATACATTACAATACTCTGAAGTGGGCTTAACCAACATATATTTCTCCCACCTAATTGTGTGTGTGCTTAAGAAATGATATACTAGTATGCAATTCAATCCTATGTGGCTCTGAACATTAGACAACCTATGATTTTGACCTTTTAATAGTATTCAAAATTGTATTGATAGATGTTCCTTTAAGGATTTATATATTTGGATGATTTATGGTGGTTCCTCAAGGATGTACATTTTTATTTCTTAGTTTAATATATGCTTGCTAGAGTAGTGATAGATAGGAATACACTTAGACTTGATATGCTTATGTAGTTGAATCTTTGGGTAATTTCCCTTTGAACCAACATGGAAAATGCATGTACCAACCCAAAAGAAGATTTTAAATTTTGGAAATATCCATTAGAGAGTGCACTGATGGATTTGACTGAGTATATGGTTTTGGTAACTGGATCTATTTGATTATGGTTAGAGGTGTCTAGGAAATTAGAAACAATGATCTAAGATTACTTGAAAGTTTTCATAAGATGATAAGTTGTTTAGGAAAATACTATGGAAATCATGTGTGTGAATAATAAAAAATTGAGAAGGTTGGGACAATAGGTGAGTGAATGGTGAGGAAATAGTGTGAGAAAGAGTATTTTGTGTATGTACAAGTGATGTATACTAAAGTTGGGTCAAAAATGACATTATCAAGTGTGTACTACCAAATTTATATGTCTATAATTATATATTCATCATCATCTTCTTAATATTTTTTTAAGTTTAACTAGATCATCGTTAACATGTTCCTCTTCATCTCTATTATTTATCAACATTTTCATCAAAATAAGGAGTTTTCATTTCATCAATTTTATCCATTTTATATTTCATATAAACATGTGATTGGATCAAATAAATATGATTATGATCAATTACAACACCACTTAACCTAGAATGTTTACTTATAGGTAAAATACAAATAACATTCTTAAATGGCATAAAATATGTTTATAAAAACATCAAAAAAGTTAGGGCATAAATGCATAGATTACTTACTACTAAAGGGAAACCATAAATTAGATCTAAATCCTTAATGCAAGATAAAATTGAAAACCTATGAAGGAAATAAGAAACCCTAAGGGAGAAAAACCTAGGGTTTTTTACGCACAAAATAATGATTGGATTCACCAAATTATTTTATTTATTTTTAGATTTAGGTGATCTAAATAATGTAAAACTATTGAAATTCAAATTGTATAAGATAGGACATAAACTATACAAATACGAATTTCTAAAGAGAGATTTATTGCACTTACTAAATATAGAAACAACCAAGTAGAGAGGGAAGAGAAGGTATTTGACTGATATTAGGTTATGTATTTCTCACTTTCTATGTTGTAGTCCATAAAATAAATATGCAATATCTCTATGATTAATTGGATAAGTAAATACACTATCAAAAACATGTGGGGATGTTGTTGGCTAAGCTCAAACACTTAATGTAACTAGTAGTTTCCACTTTTTGATAGCATTATCCATGTTAACTACATCAATATGCTCTTCTATAGATTAATGAACCTACCTGTATAGATTTCTTATGTGTTTTCTTATCCTCGGTCTTATGCATAGATATTGATTTTGAATTACTTTGCCTTGAAAATATAGCACCACTTTTGAGACTTTCTTGATCTAAAATAAGGGGGTAAAATATGGGTTGGACATCCCCAACCACTCCCTGTTAAGTGGTTGAGCATTATCTATTTTTAAATAGTTAAAATAAGGATTAAACCACATGTATTTCTCCAACTTATGTGTGTGTGCATATGCTCAATTATAATCTACTCGAATATAATTCAATGCTTTGGTTATTTAAGAATTAACATGTAACATTGACTTTGTGCTTATTTTTAGACTTGGATTTATGAATATCCTATTGAAGGTTTTATAAATCTAAATTATCTTAGATAATATCTAAAAGTTTTTCAAATGGATTTATCAAGATTTTCAAGATGAGTGTTAGATAGATACAACATTTTTGGTGTAGGTATTTACTACACATTTATACTTCACCTTACTTAGGTGGATAATTAGGTCTATTAAGTGATTTATGACATAATCATGATGTCATCATACACACATGAGTGTATGGGGTCACTTCGTGGATGTTTTGGGTCTCCATTCCATTTGGTCCCCTTAGTGCTTGCACCACTAAATATTCCAACCCACATGTGTTCCCTTACTACCCTCTCCATTTACAATGACAGAGCCCACCCACTCACTTGTCTAGCTGAGTCATCTTGCACTAAACCAACATATTTATTGTCCTAACCTCATTTGTATTTGGTGAGCCAGTGAGCTGTTAATTTTGTGAAATTTATATGGTGGAAAATTTGGTGATAGAGCCATAGTGTCAGTGTACTAGATTAACTAGTGTTATTCATCTCAAAGTGATAGAGCTCCCATGTAAACCCTATGCTTGTACACATACATTTATTAAATATAATTTCTACCAATTTTTGCTCTCATTATGATTTGTTGCTTTAATAGAATTATGTGTTTGATCTTCTAGTTACTGGTCTTGGACGTCTGATTCTAGATTATTCTCATATGGTATCAAAGCTTCAAGGTTGGTAAACAAATACTAATTTCTTTCTATTGTTAATAAGAAATATTGAGTAGTATTATATTTGGTATTCTCCATATTTTGCTAAGAGGCAACTTACAAATCTGTGTGTATCATTTGTGGTTTCTCCTCTTACTACCAAATGGAACATGTTTGTTTTGTGTTTGGCCTATTCTATCATGTTTGTAGAGTTCAAAGGTAAATGCAAGATATTTATGAAGTGTTTGATTTGAAATAAGAGTAAAAATGAGTAGATAGTCTCCAGTAAGCTAGATTTTCTTCACTAGCTTCAACATTGCATTAATTCCTCATAACACTCAACTTGCTACCTAGCCACATTGGTATCAACCTAGTTTGTGTCATGCCTACATCTCCATCAAGTTACTCATTGTTAGGACCCAGAAGCACACAATTGATTACCTTTGTATAAGCAACTTAAATGCAAAATTTAACCAGAAGTAGACAAGTAACTAGAATTCAAAAATAACACAAAATATGAGAGACAATACCCAATTGTATTAAAACTCTTCCAGAAGGAAATACAACAAAGAAGATGCCATAGTCTTCTTCCTTACACACCTCTAGGGCTCCCACACCTCTAGGGCATAAACAGTAAATCTCTTCAAAGCTCTCTCTCAATTATGGTCCCAACACACAACTCAAACACAGAGCTGGTGTTCACCTCCAACCAGTCAGTATCACTACTGCCAGTACCACTGAGTATAAACACATACTCAAGTTTGAGTACACAAACGTACTCCAAGTAGATCTCCCATGAACTTGCAACAACTTGTAACTCAAATGATCTTACTTTGGAAGGAACTACCTTGCCTTCCTCTATAGCTCCAAGTACACACCATACTCCAAGTAGATCCTGCCTAATCTTGATACCTGTTGTGTTGTGATCTCCCTGATCTGGCTGCCACCTACAAATCAACTTGGTTTTGCAACACCTATAAACCTAGATCAAACACACACAAACACCTACAGATCAATGATCTTACTTACCATGTAGATCTCTCTACACCCTAAAGAACCCTTATCCTTGCCTCACCAAGTCCTTATGATTCTCCAAACCAGTACCCTGGTGGATCTTCTACCAGAACTTGCACAACCTATAGCTCTATCTAATCATACACACTCGGCACCCCTATGGAACTAGGAGGAGCTACCCTTGCTCTCTTCACACACAAAAGGAGCTAGCCTGCTCAAGTCAACTAGCACACTTTATAATATAGCCCATGAGTCTAATATATAGATCCCATGCAAAAAATAATTAGACATCTAATTACAATAATTAGATCTGTAGCTTCAAGTCTATAATTGGCCTTTGACATGCAAACAACTGGTTTGTTAACAAATTGTTCATGAACAAGTAGTTCTGGAACCGCACAGGCAACTAACGTCGGTCCCTGTCTGCCTAGAGGTGACCGACGTCAGCCAATCCCTGACCGACATCATTAGCCTTGTGCTCTGAATATGACCAATGTCAGTTGATCAGACCGATGTCAGTTGCTTTACAACTCAGCAACCTCCTTCCCTATTTGCATTAGTGAAGCTTTTAGCTCCACAACCTAACAATCTCCCACTTGGAGATAAATAGATGCACCTGTACCTATACATGTACACCATCTAATCTATTTCCTAGATTTTATCCCTCTTCAAGCTCAACCTTGAATACCAACCACCAAAAAACCTATGGTGAACCTCCTATCATCCAAGTAACCTACCGCATCAACATCTACAAATCCATGTAGAAAATAACTTGACCCTGCATAGCATGTCGACCTACTGTTGGTCCCTCTCAGATACCTAAGAATCCACTCAATTGCCCTCCAATGCTTCTTTCTTGGATCAGCTCCAAACTTTTTGACAACTCCCACTGCTTGGGAAAACCCAGGTCCAGTACGCATGTACTTAACCTCATCATGTGAATCAGGACACTGTTCATAGAACTGTCCAACCATCAGTGTGCTAACCGGTATCACACAATCATCTGGAGACAAAATCAACCTGTGATCTTCCATGTCTCTAGAACACACTTATGCCAAAGAATTTTGCTGCTCAAAATTCCTCATGACATATGACTGAACTAACTTTACCTTTAGCTCAGTAACCCTGCATGTGTGACCCTGCAACAAGCAAACACACAACATACAATAATAGGATAATGTCATGACCATCATCTACCTAGTAAAGAAACCATAGTAATTACACTGACATTGACTAAAGCCATGCTTTGTCATCCACCTATCAAACCTGTACCACTATCCTACAGCTACCTCAAGACCATATGACCTAGCCTTCCATCTCACATATCCATTCTCTCTATTCTTTAACTAAGGAATCCATTCATCTCTCAGTGCTTTCTTCTAGCTGACAACCCTACCAAATCTCCCATTTGGTTCTGCATCCTCATTCATGCCATGCTCCCACTATTTCCTAGATCCTTCCTGCTCTACAGTGAGCAATGAGTATAAAGAAGAGGAACAACAAATTTGAGGCTTACTTACCCTTTCAGTCCTCCATATGGGTGTTTGAGATTCCTTGATAGCTTGCTCTCCACCCAAAATCCAATACAGTGACCGACCTCAGTCACCACATAGTCTGCATCTGACTGACGTCAGTTCCATGTGACTATCTTGACTACCGATGCTAGTTTTCTTGACCGATGTCAGTGTCTACCTACCACTGACATCAGTCCTTCTGACTGACATTGGTCTTACATGTCACCAATGTCAGTCCTCCTGATCGACATCAGTCTTACCCTACCTGACACCATCGACTCAAGTCTACACATGACTGACATCGGCACCTGTCTGTTTGACACCAATTCCTCCTGACTGATGTTGGTACCTATGTTCACCTGTGAGTGATGACTTTTTACCCACGAGCTCTCTTTAGATCAAAACCCTATCCAAATTTCTTTGCTCAGAGTTACTTAGTCCCATCCACTAATCTCTGTCCATCATCTCCTCCATAAACACCAAGGCTTTCTAGTTCTTAAGTCTGTCAAAGACATCTGACTTCCTCTTAAGAACATGCATCTCCTTCTTGCTCTTGTGACCAAGCCTACAAAGTGATGTCTCTGCAACAAAAGAAGAATCAATAATATAAGTAGATATATAAAGGATACCTACTTTCTTACCACCAGCTAATTCAAGTGCATCCACTGTGAGAGTTCTTGTGCATCTCTCATCACCCAACTTTCTTGAAGAAATTAGCCTTATCTTCAGAATTGAGACTTGCATGACCTTCTTCAACACCCATGTGTTGGCCACCTACAATTTCAGCTTCACTTCCCCTTTGCCAATACTTTGACAAGGCACACCAGCCCCTAAATAAATCTTTTCAAAGTCTCCAAAGACCTTAACATGGAAAAATACTCTATTTTAGGCTGCATGGAAAGAGGCAATAGAATCTATAAAACAAGATTCTACTTTATCCAAGGAACATCCCAGAGCATCTTGTACAAAAACACCTACAACATCTGCTTCTTCGGTTCCTTCATGCTGATCTTCTACTAACCAGCAATCTTTCTTTACCTACTCTTTCTTTCCATAACACTGTAATTGACCATTCGTGCTTTTCAATTCCTCCATTCTTAGTGTACTTTCTTCTGCCATTGCTATACTCCCACTCAATCAGAAACCCTTGAGAGTAACCTGTAATCAAACACAAACCTGCTCCCTACAACCTTAGCTTTGATACCAACTGTTAGGACCCGAAAGCACACAATTGATTACCTTTGTATAAGCAACTTAAATGCAAAATTTAACCAGAAGTAGACAAGTAACTAGAATTCAAAAATAACACAGAATATGAGAGACAATACCCAATTTTATTAAAATTCTTCTAAAAGGAAATACAATAAATAAGATGCCACAGTCTTCTTCCTTACACACCTTTAGGGCTCCCACACCTCTAGGGCATAAATAGTAAATCTCTTCAAATCTCTCTCTCAATTACGGTCCCAACACATAACGCAAACACAGAGTTGGTGTTCACCTCCAACCAGTCAGTATCACTACTACTAGTACCACTGAGTATACACACATACTCAAGTCTGAGTACACAAACGTACTCCAAGTAGATCCCCCATGAACTTGTAACAACCTACAACTCAAATGATCTTACTTTGGAAGGAATTGCATTGCCTTCCTCTATAGCTCTGAGTACGCATCATACTCTAAGTAGATCTTGCTTGATCTTTCTACCTATTGTGTTGTGATCTCCCTAATCCTGCTACCACCTGCAAATCAACTTGGATTTGCAACACCTATAAACCTAGATCAAACACACACAAACACCTGCAGATCAATGATCTTACTTACCATGTAGATCTCTCTACACCCTGAAGAACCCTTGTCCTTGCCTCACCAAGTCCTTATGATTCTCCAAACTAGTACCTTGGTGGATCTTCTACTAGAACTTGCACAACCTATAGCTCTACATGATCATACACACTCGGCACCCCTGTGGAACTAGGAGGAGCTACCCTTGCTCTCTTCACACACAGAAGGAGCTGGCCTACTCAACTCAACTAGCACACTTTACAATATAGCCCATGAGTCTAATATATAGATCCCATGCAAAAAATAATTGGACATCTAATTACAATAATTAGATCTGCAGCTTCAAGTCTATAATTGGCCTTTTACATGCAAACAACTGGTTTGTTAACAAACTATTCATGAAAAAGTAGTTTTGGAATCGCACAGGCGACCAACGTCCGTCCCTGTCTGCCTAGAGGTGACCGACATCAGTAGCCTTGTGCTCTAAATATGACTAACATCAGTTGATCAGACTGACATCAGTTGCTCTGCAACTCAGCAACTTCCTTCCCTATTTGCATCAGTGAATCTTTTAGCTCCACAACCTAACACTCATTATTATCCTCTCATCATTTTGTCACTTTCCACTCCATGTATGACTTGGATGAGCTAGTAGTTGAATGCCATCAAGTTGTAGATGAAGAAGGTAAGGCTCGATATTCCCACTTAGGTGGTCACTGTGGTAGCCCAAGGCCCCATATGTCATAAACTACAAAATCCAGTGAAAGTTGATGAACTAAGGCTTCAAATGGCCTCACTAGTTTTCTATCATTGCCTAGTATTTAGCCTGATCTATAGCCTCCTTTTGAGCCTACATTTGGTTAACATCCTCTTAGTTACCATTCATCATGCCTACATCTCCATCAATTTTCTTATTATTATCCTCTTATCATTCCTCCTAGGCTTTTATGCAGTCTAAAAATGCCCCTATCATCCTCTTTTTAGCCACTTTCATGCATGTTGGTGGATAATCTTTTGGTGGATTTCCCCAGGCCATTAGCTTCCTTCACATGACCCATCCTCTTAGCCTTTCCACCATTGACCTATTGAGCTCACATGACTACCTCCTCACCAATCATGTTCTCTACATGTTGATATCCTCCAAACCACCTGTTTACACTAACTTACAGTTTTCTAAAATTGGTTATTTTTGGTCAAAAGGTTTATATGATTTTAAAATGAGTGAGGTTGATTTATTTTGATAAGGAAAACAATTTATTTTTAAGTGGAGAACATGTGGAGGGGCTATTTTGTTTACTAGAAGGAGATCATTGAAATGTGAAGGGGGGCCTTTGTGTTTTCAAAATGTTGGGGCCTTCAATTTATTTTATTATTTTTTGTTATAGAAACAATATTATTGAGTGGGGGACAATATTATGGAGAGGTGATTTGTGTTTCACATGGAGGGGTACATGATTTTTGTTTAATTTTTTTTATAAAAAAATCTATTGTAAATGATATATTAAGGAGATTGTTTCATTGTTTGGTTATATACCTCATATTTTCACCAAATGAAGATGAAGGGTGAGGCCTAGGTTGGTAGAAGGCCAATTCCCCCTCATAATCTAAACCACTACATTATACACTCTATGTTGATTCCAATTAGTGGCTAAAAGGCTATCTTACCCCTTGTTTGGTTGTGCATTTAAAATTTTTGTGCAAATTTAATTTTTTGTAAAAGTGCTTTATTTTTCATTCTTATTCAATTGGTCCTATTTTTACTAAAAATTCACTAAAGTTATAAAGATCCATATTCAAGGGGATTACCTATGCTATGGGACCTACTACTTTCTACATTATACTTCATGCACCTATTGATCACATGAGGATGCATTTTTGGCTATGCTTGACATCCCCATTCTGAGTGTGGATTATCCCTCATCACTCTAGTACAGATTATTCACTTGGATGCATTCTTAATTATGTCCAACATCCCATTAATGAGCATGATTTAGGGGTTCATTATAGTTTATATCATGCAATATTGAACTTCCTTGGTGTCTCCTCTTAGTCGTGACATCTCCACTAGAGAGATACTAGATGAGGAAGGTTGAGTCTATGCCAGTGGTCCTTCTTAGGAAGATCAATTATGCTTCATGACATGTATACATGGCATACTCACTCATGGATTAAGAACTTGTCCCATTATTATATGGATAATTTCCTAGTCTTATTAACCCAAGTCAATACAAATATTGGGCTGACTCTTATGATTGTGTCTATGGTCACTTATTGTTGCATATTTCATGGGATCCACACCACCATGTGAAGCACACAAAGTGTCCCTTCATTATTTGGAGCACCCTTTAGATTCTTTTCAGGGATCCTAATTTACTTTGTCACACCTCCTCCTCCTCTTTCTATTATCTCTTTTGAGATTATTGTACTCTCTCTTCCTACTTCTATTGCTTGTGACAACACATTCATCATGGATAATTATCTTCCTTTTATTCAGCCACCACTATAATATATATTATAATAGACCTTATTTATCCTACTAAAAATTATACTTTCATTCTTATATAGGATGTTTCTCTTCTAGAGCCATCACATATTTGTACTTCGAAGGACTCTACTATTTTTAGTGAGAGTACACCCATTGAGAGCATTGATAAATCATCTCTTCCTATGGATTTTCTTTCTTCATTTGGTGAGTCATGATCCACACTTCACATGGGCATTATTTTAGTGAATTTTCCATGTCTTTTTTTATTAGTCTACTTCAATGGCATTATATCTTGTTCTTACACATGATCTTGCCAGACTTATGCCATAAATCAAATTTGGACCACATTTAGATATATTCATATTGATGCCTTTGTTTTTCATTGTGGAATGGGCAGAATTTTAGTATAGACATTGATTTATTCCTTTGCCAAAGTAAAGAAGCATTATTTGATGTGAATGGAGCTTTTATATTCTTAAGGTAGAGGATCTCATCATTGGCCTTCATCATCTTGCAAATTGTACATAGAGTAATGACTAGTTTAGCATCATCATCTTGGGGTCTTTTAGTCTCCTCTTTTTTTTCCTCTCTTTTGGGGGGAGTTTTTTCTTATGGTTTTTTTCCTTTCTCCACTTTATGAGAGATTGTTTTATACTTAGGTACCTGATCAGGGCTAGTTATCAAGATCCAATTCTACTACCCAACTAGGATCTGCTTAAGGGGGAGTGTTGGTATAGGTATTTACTACACATTTATACTTCACCTTTTTTAGGTGGATAATTAGGTATATTATGTGATTTATGACATCATCATACACATGTGAGTGCATGGGTTCACTTAGTGGGTGGATGGGGTCTTCATTACACTTGGTCTCCTTAGTGTTTGCACCACTAAGACATCCAATCCACTTGTGTTCTCTTAGTTCCCTCTTCACTCATAGTGGTAGATACCACACACTCACCTTGTCTAGATGAGCCATACTAAACTCAACCAACCTATTTATTAGTCTATCCTCTTTTGAATTTGGTGATTTAGTGATTTATTACTTTTGTGTAATTTTTGTGGTGGACACTTTGGTGATAAATCCATAGTTCCAATGTACTAGATTAGTTAGTGTTATTTATTTGATAGTGATAGAGCTCTCATGTGAATCCTATTCTTGTACACCTACATTTTTTGAATACAATTAATATCAGTTTCTACTCTCGTTGTGATTTCTTTCTTCAACAAATTGTGTGTTTAACCTTCTAGTTACTAGTCTTATGTCTTATTTTAGATGATTCTCACAAGTACTAGGCTTGATTTTTATTATTTATGACTCTTTTTTATTTCCTCTCATAACTAACATGTTAGTCATGTATATGCTAACCCAAGGAAGAGATTTGAATATGAAAAATATTCATTGAGGATCTTGGGACACTACCCAATAAATTGAACTCTTTCGATAGCCACCAGTGTCTAACTATTTTTAAACATTGTCTAAAAAGAGAAAATTAGTGAATTGGAATATGGAAACATGCTTCTTCGGATAATAAAGCATTCTGGTAAAGACTAGATATATCATGAGTATGGATGATAATAAATTATTAAGATATGGTCTAGTTAGGATAACTACTAAAGCATAGCTCATATAAGAGAGAGGTGAGAAGAGGATAACTAAAATGAGAAACAATATATTATATATTTTTCACTCCATGTTCAATATGAGTGTAAATAATACAAAGGAAAAAATAATATATAATAAAGTCACCCCTTTGACTCTATTTACATATTGGCCACACTAAAGGTGGCATCTAATGATGGTGGCACATGTGAGGAAGGTAAGTGTTAAATGCATAATTGGATGTGCACACACTAACTATACATAGTGAAAAATATAACTACCTAAGCTAACTTAATTAAAGGTGCACAATTAATATTTGCACCAGCAACACCATTAAGTTCAACTTAGGGAGGTTTATAGGAAAATTCAAGATTCTTAGAATCCTTAGAAAATAGGTCCCAAAAATAAGGCCTGATGAGTTATATATGTACAAATATAAAGAAAATATAATGTGATGCCAAATTCCATGTGGATGTCAATCCATCTTGTCAGGATATATGGGTTTTAAACCTTTGTAATTTCCAATTCAAACTAAAAATTGGTGTTTTGTATGAGGTTCACTTAAAAAATAATGATCTCATAAAATTGAGTAATAAGGACACAAGGAAGAATTTTAAACCCATCCCCCCTTAATGCTTAATTGTGGAAGATGATAACAATAATGGATGTCTTCCATGAGATGATGGCAAAGTGTTGAAGCATTTGATGCTCTAGAATAGTCATGAGAATCATAAGACTACAAGGAAGGGTGATCAACACTCACATGATGCTATGTGGAATCTAAATGAACACCTGGTAATAAAACTCTTGATATATACATGAGTGGTGTGAATCCATTACTCAAAACACTGAAATATCATGGTAATTTCTAAACCATCAAAATTTGGGTAATTCTAAATTATCATAAATTTTGGGGATACCAAACATCATTCACAACATGAAGATGGTCATAATATCAAGGAAAGTATCAAAAATATAAAAGAGTACACCAAAGACTACCATAGCAACATGATAGATACTAAAATCCTCATATGGGTTTTGGATAACAAAATTCCTAATAAGATACCCATGTACATGTGATGAAACCAAACTCATTATTGTGCTAAATAAATAAATCACATGTACATGAAAAGGTGATTATTTATAGAAAATAAATATAATATCTCCTATAAAATGTAATGAGGTGCATACAAAGGGGCCTTAGGCATATCTAAAATAATGGCACGAGTGTAGATGACAAATTAAACTAAACCACTAATTGTTCAATATGGTGAATAAACTCACAAAAATCCAAAAAATTATTACACAAGTGGCCCAAAATATACTATTTCAAAAAATATAAGGATGTTGTAAGACACAAGGAAAAATCATCATATTGAAGTGTCAAAAAATATAATGAATTGAGGAATTGTCTACATGAGTGGCCTAAAATCCACTACTTGAATAACATGTTCAAAAATTTAGGATTATTACTACAAAAGTGTCATGTGAAAAGAGACAAAAAAATCCTCAATAGGGTCTCAAAAATGAGACCATGTTAATTACCTTGCATACGGTGAGGGAAAAAAGTGAATTTTTAAATCTAGTGGACTGTATGATTGTGTAGAATGGGAAAAAAATACAATTTCAAAAAAACGGTTCAAAAAATGGAGTTCAAATGTATAAGATATGGCTTGAAAAAATGTATAGGAGAGAGATAAAAAACTATAAAAATTTTGTTATGAGGAGATATGACCACTTATCAGACTAGGCCCCACCCTCTAGTCTTCAATAATAAGATAGATAGGTGAAAATGTATCTATTTCATTAACAAAATGTAATAGAAACAACCTAAAAATTTTCCTTCCAAGATGAAAATTTCACCCTCAAAGTGAAATAAAAGTGGCCTCCATAGGAAAATATTCCCCCCCCCCCCCAACTCTATAAAAAATTACCTTCCTTTAACAAAAAAAATATTTAAAAAATCTGTTTGACTCCTTGACCCTCCTAAATTGAAGTTTTACCAAAACACATATTTCCATTCCACCATGACATTTATTTTCATGTAATAATGGACATATTTGTATTTTAATTTCAAACCAATTAAAAATTCAAAATAAAACAAAATGAAGTAAACCTGTAAAAAGGTTGCGGGTCCATGTGCGAGGGAAAACATTGATATGGAGGAAACCTTTGGATGGAAGTTGAATCCAAGTATAATGGCAAGGCCAAATGCTTAACATTTTGGGAAGGTTGTATGGGGTTGAGGTCATGGTGGTAGTCAGTTATGGAATAATGGAGTATGACCACAATAGGGACTGACCTAATGCTTCAATTTGAATCAAATAATGCCAATGTTAATGTGTGTACTCTTATACTCCAATGCAATTCCAAATCTATGTTGATAAAAATGCAAACACCAATGATGAAAAATAGTAATTGTAGATCTACAAGATGCCCATGGCTAAAAAATAACAACCAATAAGTTTGTATGTCCTGAAAACCTTATTTCAAAAAATCAAAAGACAAAAAATAATGAAGATTTGATAAACAACAGTACCCAATAACAAAAAAAAGGGATCTATAATTTGATAATTTTGAAAATGATGAAAACCCACCAAAATATAAATTAATCTCATAAAACCCCCCAAAAATGGATTTGATGTTTGTATGGTACATATTATATCTTTAAAATATATGGGCCAAGAAAAAAATCTATAAACACGTATGGTGTTTACAGTCAATCTCTAAAAAATTTGGGTTTTTGAATGTAATGGCAATGTTTATTTTGCTCCAAGATGTTGTTAAAAATGTATATAAAACATGCCTAACAAATTATTCTATTCTATAGAGCTATCCTATCATGGCTTAGGTACATATTAAAAAAAATTCTAGATAGGACCAAATAAGAATTGAAGCATAACTCTTGCAAGATAGAGGTGAGAAGAAGATAACTAAAATGAGAAACAATGTATTACAGATTGTTTACTCAATGATCAATATGTGTGTAAAAAATACAAAGGAGGAGAAGAGAATATATATTTAAGTCACACATTTTCTTCTCTTTTCCTATTGGCCACATTAAAGGTAACATTTAATGATGATGACACATGTGAAGTATGTAATTATTAAATGCATACTTGAACATGTGCACACACTTACTAGCCTTAGTAGACAAGCTAATTACGTAAAATAAATTAACTAATGGTTCACAATTAATATTTTCACAAACAAAAATTTGGTTGGCCAAGTCAATAAATACATAAATAGATATGGAAATGTATGCACAAAATTCAAATGTGTACACACAAGTCAGGTATGTCAAGGATATGTAAAATTTCATATTAGGAAATGGATAATATTGAATTTATGTGTCTAAAATGACATGTTTAATGTGATTATTTTCTAACATACTTATTTTATTTGCCTTATGCCTAATGTATTTATTTCATATGTTTATTGTTTGGTGTGCACAATAGTCAAAATGTGCATGCACAATTTAGATATGTCAAATTTGATGTTGTCAAATGTATAATACCAAATTTATGTGTATAAAGTGACATGTATGTTTCATGTGCTTATTTTTTGGCATACCTCTCTTGTTTACCCTATGCCTACTGTGTTTCTTTCATATGATTATTATTTGAAATGCCTCTCTTTTTTTCCCAAATATTGATTATATGCTCCTTTCTAATGTTTTATACTTGTGTCAATTGCTTGTGCTTGTTATCTTGTTTTAATATGAATTCTCATTTTTCTATGTTCGTAACATTACTTATATTTTTTGTTCTACATATGTAAAATTGTTTTTACTAATTGTGGTGTGATTATGGTGTGTTTAATGTGTCTTCCCTATTTTATTTATTTAATTTTTGTTGTTATATGATTGATTCCATGATTTATATTATGAGTAGTATTCCTTGATTTTACATGATCCATGTCACATAGATGTTTTATTTTCTTTCTTATGTTGCCATGATTCTTATCATGCATTTATTTTGGGCAAGAATCTATGTGCATGTTTTATTTTGATATATCTATAAATACACTATTTATAATGGATCAGGTTGTTGACCTTTTTCATTGATTACATGTTTCCCATTAGGGTCATGTTATTCATGTGCTTACATCAGCCATACCTTGCCAATGTATGGGAATCTTAATCATATTACTTACATTTATTGCATTTGTCTACTCGAGATTAGTTATACTAGTGATTCATTGATTACATGTTTCCCATGAGGAACACATCACAATTATTCTTACATTGATTATATATCTCCCACAAATAGGCATGATACTTATACACCCACATTGACTATGCCTTGCCTATCTAGGAACAACCTATTACTATTATGTGAATTATTTATATGACTCAAACATGCATGGGTCAAATTGATTATTATATACATGTTTTCATGATTATATCTTACTATGATTATACATTAGTTAATTATTTTTCATATCTTACACATCGTGTTCATTGTTTTAACTAAATATGGAATAGGGTAAATTATGCTAAGCAAAAAAAGATAAAATAATTACATAAGGAAGATATAGAATATAATAGTCTAAAATAATAAATCAAATCTTCCCTAAGAGTTGAAAATAGTAAATAAGTGTAAATGAAATTAATTTGACAAATAATCAAAAATATGAAAAGTAAAATATATGAAATAGTCACACTTTTATAAAATCTTTGGATTCTAGAAGTGCATTAATAGTTTGGAAGGGATGAATTAGTTATATGTAAAATCTAGATTTCTCACTATCAAACTACAAATTTAACACCTACTCAATTAATGATAATTCTATTCAGGTAGGAGTTATACTCAAAATCAATCCCTCTATTGTAATATATAAGTATGGTTTGTAGAGTTGAAGCTATGCCTTGCATCTGACACACATAAAAAATAAATCATAAGTCATCTACACAAACATAAATAAATGCAATGAGCAAGTCAAATCCCTCTAATTTCACCCCAAATCATGTTGAATTAAATTAGGATGAATCCATGTAAAATTATTAAGTGATTGTATGCACATAAAAAGCACACACTAAACTATGCACTTGATTCCCCAAGGTCTATCTGAGGTAGGGGATGTAATAGATAGGCTATGAGTTTGGTTGGTTGTTTGGTGGAATGGGATTTGGGAGAGGTGGAAGTAATGGGTTCTTGTGATGAAACCAAAAGACCTTAGTAACATCTTGATGCTTGTTAAGAGCATCAAACTAGGTTGAAATAGATCTCCAAGGTCCTTCAATCTCTGATATCACTAGAAAGCAAATATCTTATTCAATACTAAAACTGATGAAATGAGGAAGATCAGGTTGGATGAATCATGGGAAAAGGTCTACTTTATTGGTTTGAATCTACTTGGTCAATGTCATCCACTAAGTGTGAATTATATAATATGAGGCTAGACCTGAGGAGAATAAGGAGAGATGGATAGAATCTAGTCTTGGATAAGCTTGTATTGACATCCTATGTTTTGTAAGGGAACAATGATAGGTGGATTGGGGATGTGTTCTTGTTATTCTAAAGTGGCTAAGGAGTCTAGAATGAGATGAATAATGGAAGTGGAGTAGAAGACCTCATGTCTTAACTTGGTATTGATATTAGATTATGTGATAATGATGGGATCAAGATCTCTAACCCTAGGGGCTATACTGTGTCGTATAAGATCTGGTGTCTCATGAAGTTTCATCCAACAGAGACTAGGAAAAAGCCAAGTAAAATCATATGAGCTTATTCAGACTAATTTAACTTATTTGAGAATAATGCAGTGTTATTCCTATTTTAGTTAAGGGTCTACATTAATAAATTAGTAAAAACTATAGCAATAAATATAATCCCAATTTGTGTAGTTGTTTATCTTTTTCACCTTTCTAAAAATAGCAATAAATAGGAAGAAATATAACTTAGCTAGAAAATAGACTAAGATGGTTGATACAGATGTTGAAAATGGTTGTGTAGGATTGGGAAGGTATCATAAACCTAAATTTGGTTTTTGTTTAGCAAAAGGATAGGAGCACTAAAAATTAGATGCTTCGATGTCTGACATTGTTGTCTATTCCTGTCACTTTTGTCCAAACTAATCATAGAGACCTAAAAGTTTCTATGTAGTTGTGTTGTGCTTGTATGAGTGTCCTTGTGAAAATTTGAGCACTGGTTGTCGATGAAACTCATTATGGACCTAATTTTCTCTTCAAACCCTAACCCTCCATCATGTTTGATAAAATGATATTTGAGTCACTTGAGAAAGAGGGGGGTTAATGTGTAAGATCTAATGAACATGCAATCCACACCCCTTATGTGGGCATGCTTCTTACATACCAATACTTTGAAGAGGGATCAAGCCATATGTAGTTCTCCCACCTAGTGTGCTTTGTGCAATAGTGTGGTATGGATGTAAATGCCAAATTGATAGTATTTGAGGTGGCTAGGGACTAGTGTGATGATTTGAATATGTTTGTAGCTATGTTGGGTGACTTTGTGTAAAGACTAAGGAAGTTTGTTGTAGTGATTTTGTTTGTATTCTTGCTTACTTTGTAATTTTTGTCACCTCCCTTTGTAAATGATCTTTGAATGGGATTTTATAGGGAACAATTGATCATGGGTCAGATGTATTCATGCTAAGCTAACCTAATTAAGGATAAAGACAAAATGAAATTGACCATTGGGGCTCAAAGTGAAAATGGATAGGATCTCTCAAAATGGGATAGTTCTTTATGGGGCACTATATTCCATTTGGGGCACTCCTATCCTATAGGCTTAGGACCTAGGGGAACAGGATTAACACTAGGAATATTATTTGGCTGAGGTGAAATGATCATTGAGAAGGTTTGGATGACTGGTAATGAGAAAAAAGGTGTCTATAAGGGTTTTAATATCATTCAAAAAGGACCTATTGATGGGGTGTCACAAGCCACACTCAAACTACCAATTTGAACATTTTATATGACTACATAGACAATGGCTTATAAATGTGTGTTTGTTGGAATGTTAAAACAAATATTTTTAATGTATGCTTGTATGAATAAACAAGGATTTATATAGGATGCTAGTGAAAACGGACAAGGCTTGGATGGAATGTGTTTGTTTGCACATGTTGGCAAGGCTTTTTGGTATTATTTTTTTAAGTTTTTATTGTTTTTGAATTGTCTTAGTTCTATGGAGATAAATGCTTTTTTTGATGAAAATGAAATGTTGAAAGTAAAAGAATGACAAAGATGAAAATTAAAAAAATCAAAACTCTTTTTTTAATATTTTTCTAATTTATAATGCATGCGAGGGAGAGAAAGAAACTATGTTATTATGCAAAATCCAGAATTTTCGTAGCTTTTATTTATATGCAAACTAGATGACTATGATTTTATCTATTTTGATTGTTTTGTATGAGTGGAATAAAGACGTAAAATTAATATATTTATGCAATTAATTTAAATATAAGTTTGATATAAAACAACAACAAAACAACACTTTATTTCTATTTTCTTTTTTCATAAACAAACTAAACTAGTTTTTCAATTTCCCTAGTTTGCTAAGAACAAGCTTTTGAATGAATTGTTGAAATGGAAAAAAGAGATGCAAGTTCTAGGTTTTTTGTTTTTAAATATGGAAATGAAAAAAAAATTAACTTTTTATATTAAAATAAATGGTTATGAATTCACCATAACATGTTATTTTTAGTTTGTTAATTCATTGCCCTAGTGATCTCTATTTTTGGTTCTTTCTTATTGTAACATCCTATTATTTAAGATATTTTTTGTGCATGTATTTTGGATATTTAATAGCCCATTTAATAATTTAGTTTTGTTTAAATATATGATTCATGCTCTACATTTGGTATCAAAATAGGATTTTGTTTTTGAGGAAAATAATAAGAGGTGGAGCCCTGAGGCACCCTCATACTGCAACTAGATGAAAGAATTGATAAGACCATCATCTCATTCTCCAATATATCAATACTAGATCCTCTCCCTCAACCATTACACAAATTTTTCACATTTTTTATAGTTGTGTTCTAAATTTCAATCATTCACTCATTCTATTTCTCTTATTTGAATGATTTTTATGCAAATTTCTATTTGTTTCTGACAGCTTTTGGCCATACATTTTTCAAAATTTGAATATGATGGTATAGGAGTATATCCATTTTAATATATATAATCTACAATTTGTAAAATCCAATTTGTATTAGTTCATATAGATCTTTGAAGGCCAAACCTATAAACTAATTTTATGATATCTTGCTGCACCCATATAGTTTTTGGCTAGTGTAAGTCTTATAGATCATATATTTAAAAAATGAGACCACAACATAGTAGGAAACTCTTATGGATTTCACCCCATACCAATTTTTTCATTTTATGAGTAATAAATATAGTGTTTTGTAAGGCTTAAATATAAAATTGGAAATATGTCAAGTCAATCTGTACAGTTGGATAATTTTTACCTATTTGGCAGTCATATATTTTGAATTTTTAAAATTTTATTGTTGGAGGAGATAGAATACTATCCATTATTGCATGTGAAATTGATAAGAATAATTTTTCATAAGATTATACATTTATTTATAATCTTTTTCTCAACCCATTCTAGGTATGGTTTGTAAATTTTTAAGTCTTTAAATACAAGTTTTGTCCTTTATCAACTTGAAAGAATGCTTAACTGGATTGGTAAAGAATCTTTTTGATAAAGAGTAGGTGTGAGGTTTAAATCCCCCAAAATTATTTTTTTGTAAGAAAAATAAATTTTTATCTATCCCACTATATTTATCAATTATATTAAAATTAGTTATATCTAACTAAATTTAGCTATAAAAGTCATAACCATTTTTTTCAAAAGAGGCCAAAGAGCCCAAAATTATTGTTAAAGGGGAGATTATTTTGTATAATGGATTTATTTTTTTCCATTCATTTTAGTCATTTATTTTAAAATCATTATAATATTTCATTTTTACAAGCAAAAGTACAAAATAGTGCCTTTATGCACAATCATAGTGTTTAGTCACAGTTATGCATTTGTTTCATGTTTATGAGTAAATCCATCATGCTTGAATTACTAAATAAATAGCCTAACATAACTAAAAAAATTATGTCTAAGAATCATACCTCTAAATCATTAGGGAGAAATAAGGTTAAACATTCACTAAGCCATCCCTCTATATTACCTGTTTGATACATTGAAAGGCATAAATCTTGATAGGCGGAAATACCAACTATATAGCGAAGTTATGACCTCATATGTATAATTTCATATAAGTAGGTGTTAATTATTTTTTAAACCTATTTTATTACTATCTAATTACCATATATCAATCTTTTTCACATATGTTTTGCTTTTTTCATATACTATCAGGTATATAAAGAGGGAGAGCTTCTTTCATATATCGATAGATATATAGGAAGGGAATGTATAAAGAAAGGTTCAGTATATCAGACTAATAGTATATAGAAATGGAGAAATTTATACTAGAGTGATAAGGAACCAATCCATCACCTTTGGTCAAATTATATACAATGGTCAAAAATGGCCCAAAATTCTTTCTGTCAGACTCACAGCTTCTACATGGCAACAACTATACCACTTATAAAATAAAAATCAAGACATGTATGGAATTTAAAGGCCTTTGGTTTGTTATTAATGGAACATTTACCTGACATTCCACTAAATCTGGTTAGTAACATAAGTTTGATAAAGAAAACTAGAAGGCAAAATTGATCATTATGTTTGGGGTATCATATGAGGTACAATCTCATATTTTTTATGCCACAATAGCTAAAGACACCTGGGATAAGCTTCAAATATTTTATGACACTAAAAATGAAGGTACCATTCTCTATTTGTTGACTCAATTTCATTCACTTAAATTAAAGTTTCATGAGAAAGTAGAAGTTTTTTTAATATGTGTTGTAACCCTGAGGTCTTCACTCTAAGCATTAGGTGAGACAGTATTAGATGCATCTCTTGTACCTATTATCCTGAGAAAATTTCTACCTTATTACAGGATATTTGTGACTAATTTGATAGTCACATAATATAAAACATATTTTTTTGAGTTGGTAAACATGTTGCAATAGGAAGAGTTTATGCATATAAAAGAAGAGGAATCAAAAGAGCATGCTCTTATTTCTCATTAACAGAAAGGAAAGCAGTAGATCAAGACTTATAAACCAAAGCAAGGTCACCAGTATAATACAAAGGGGAGAAAACAATAGAAATACTACCTTATATGTGGAAGAAAAGGCCATGACATTAAAGATTATTGGTATAAGTCATTTACACAAGTATCTTCAAGTAACAAGAAGCCCAATAAACAACAATCATCTCATCAACACAAAGGGAAAGAATAGAAAAAAGGTCATTGGAAGAATAAATCCAATCATCAAGGTAACTTTTCCAAACAAGAAGAAACCCCTTTAGATGTAGACTTCTTATATACTACATAGTCTCATGAAGAATCAACATCACAAAGTTATATTTAGTATGTCGACTTAGGTCCCACTCAACATATGACTGGAAGACAAGAGTGGTTCTATATTATGAGTGAGACTTCTCCTAAAATTATGTCTCTTTAGGTGATTATTCATCCTACCATGTTCAATTTATTGGGAACATCTATTTACCACTTGGATGTAATGTTTGTAAAATCTTAGACATATTGTATCTTCTAGAATTCATAAAGAATTTTATATCAATCAATCAATTCCTTGACCATAATCTCAAGGTTGGATTTAATTACAAAGGTGGAAAAAATATGTGTTTGATAAAAATAATTCAAAAAAAATTAATTTTTTTTACACATACCTCAAGAGTTGGGAAAAGGTTCCAACTTGACTTGGTGCAAACAAATAAACAAGCACTTGTGGAAAAAGATAGCCTCAACATAATTGTGGCGTAGAAGATTTTATCACATCAGTTTTAGATATCTCAACAAACTCCACCATTATAACAAGGTAAGAGGATTTCCATCTCTCAAAAAGGGTACACATAAGTTCCAACATTGTTGAGCAGTAAAACAACATAGAGATCCATTTTATAAAAGTACATATTACACCCATGGAAAACTTGATCTAGTGCATATCAATCTATGCAGACTAATGTCACCTAATCATGCTAGGTTTAATTACTTCATGATCTTTGTTGATGATTTTTACAAAAAATGTGGGTTTACTAACTAAATAGAAAGAGCCAAGCCTTTGCAAGTTTCAAATAGTTCAAAATTATTGTTGAAAATGAGACTAGTCAGAATATTAAAACCCTCCACTTAGATCATGGGAGTAATTTACCAATAATGAATTCAAAACAATTTTTCAATAAAATTGCATTCATCATCAAATGGTACCTTCGCATACACCATAAAATTATTGTTATTGAATGGAGGAATCGTCCTATCATGGAAATGGTGCAATGTATGCTACATGATTTTAGTTTTATAAAGGAATTTTGGGTATAAGTAGTCAAAACCATAGTCTATCTACTCCACAAAGTTTACATTGTAGCTCTTGATGGAGTAACACCACAAGAAGCATGGTGAGGACACAATCCATATATAACACATCTTTGAGTTTTTAGATGCAAACCCAGTATGCATATTCCCAAATTAGAAAGGAATGAACTAGACATGAAAGCATAAAATTATGTATTCTTAAGGTACAATAAATAAGCACTTGCTTATAGATTAATGGATCCATAGACCAATAAAATCTACACAAGTATGGATGTTGATGTTTTTGAGAAGATAGAAGTAGAAGATCCTTCTACAAGCTCATTTGGTACACTAATCAATCTCATAGTGAATACACAAGATGGGAATCTACTAGATGAAGATAGTGATGATGATAAGAACAATGGTGTAGCTCCACCACCCACATGAACGACTTAATGCATGCTTAAATGGTATAAAACTACATTAAGGGATGTTAAACTAGATATAATTATAAACACATTAACTACTAGACCAAGGAATTATAACATAACTTGAGGATAGGTCAATTTGGCCCTAATAAGCACAATTGTTAAATCTATTGAGCCCTCTATAATTTAGGAAGCCCTAGAGCCTAAACCTTGGAAGGATGCCATGGATGCATAATTTTAATCATTGATGAAACATAAAACATGGTAGTTTAAATATCTTCCACCAGGGAAGAAACCAATTGGTTATAAATGGGTCTTCAAAACTAAATAAAAAGATAGTGGTAGTATTGAGAAGCACAAGGCTCAACTCATAGTAAATGGATATGCACAAATGGAAGGCATATATTATAAGGACACTAGCCAAGATTAAGACAATTAGAATGATATTTGCTATGGATACATAATTTAGATGGAGGATCCAAAAAATATATGTAAAAAGTGCCTTTCTCAATGGAGATCTACAAGAAGAAGTTTACATGCCATAACCAAAAGGTTTTATCACTCCTAGTAATGAAGGAAAAATATATAAACTCGTCAAATCTCTGTATGGTCTCATACAGGGTCCTAGAGCTTGATACATAAAAATCAATTATCATATCATTTAGTATGGATTTTAGAGGAGCCCATATGATATAAATCTATACCTAAAATAGTAAGGGGGAGATATTGTGATCATCATTGTATATGACAATGATATACTCATCATTGGTAGTTCAATGGAGATGATAAATGCAACCAAGAAAGATCTTAACCAATCATTCGACATGATAGATCTTGGGCTTTTATAATATTGTTTTGGATTAGAAGTATGGAAAAAATAACACAAAATATTTATGTCCTAGATGAAATATGCCAATACAATGCTCAAAAAAATTAGGATGATGGATAGTAATCTAATTTTTACACATATGGAGACAAGGCTTCAGTTGTCTCATACAAATCCATCATTATAAGTGAAAACATCTCTCTATCAAAAATTTATTGGAAGTATTATTTACTTAAAACTTTCTATGTAGTTTTATTGTTCTTGTATGAGTGTCCTTGTGAAAATTTGAGCAATGGTTGTTGATGAAATTCATTATGGAGTTAGTTTTATCTTCAAACCCTAACCCGCCATCATGTTTGATAAAATGATATTTGAGTCACTTGAGAAAGAGGGGGGTTTAATGTGTAAGATGTACTGAACATGCAATCCACACCCCTTATGTGGGCTTGCTTCTTACATAGCAATACTTTGAAGAGGGATTAATCCATATGTAGTTCTCCCACCTAGTGTGCTATGTGTAATAGCATGATGTGGATGAAAATGCCAAATTGATAGTATTTGAGGTGGATAGGGACTAGTATGATGATTTGAATATGTTTTTAGTGTGTTGGGTGACTTTGTGCAAAGAATAGGAAAGTTTATTTTAGTGCTTTTGTTTGTATTCTTGCTTGCTTTGTAATTTGTGTCACCTCCCTTTCAAATGAGCTTTGAGTTGGATTTTATAGGGAACAACTGATCATGTGGGCATGCTTCTTACATAACAATACTTTGAAGAGGGATCAATCCATATGTAGTTCTCCCACCTAGTGTGCTATATGCAATAGCATGATGAGGATGAAAATGCCAAATTGATAGTATTTGAGGTGGATAGGGACTAGTATGATGATTTGAATATGTTTTTAGTGTGTTGGGTGACTTTGTGCAAAGAATAGGAAAGTTTATTTTAATGCTTTTGTTTGTATTCTTGCTTGCTTTGTAATTTTTGTCACCTCCCTTTCAAATGAGCTTTGAGTGGGATTTTATAGGGAACAATTGATCATGGGTCAGATGAATTCATGCTAGGCTAACCTAATTAAGGATAAAGACAAAATAAAAATTACCATTGGGGCTCAAAGTGAAAATGGATAGGATCCCTCAAAATGGGACAGTTCTCTATGGGGCGCTATATTCCAAATGGGGCACTCCTATCCTACAAGCTTAGGACCTAGGGCAATAGGATTGACACTAGGAATATTGTCTGGCTAAGGTGGAATGATAATTCAAAAGGTTTTGGATGAATGGTAATGAGTAAAAATGTGTCTATAAGGGTTGCAATATCATGCAAAAGGGAATTATGGATGGGGTGTATCAAGCCACACTCAAACTACCAATTTGGACATTTTATATGACTACATAGATGATGGCTTATAATTGTGTGTTTGTTGGAATGTTAAAACAAATATTTGTAATGTATGCTTGTATGAATAAACAAGGCTTTATATAGGATTCTTGTGTAAATGGACAAGGCTTGGTATTAGGACCTCTACTGAAGAGTACAATTGATAAGTATTTTTATAAGCAACTAAACATGGAATTAAACCAGAAGTAATTAGTAACTAGAATTCAGAAATAGGCAAATAATAGGAGATATGAGAAATAACCAATCTATATTAAACTCTTCCAAAAGGAAATACAATGAAGAAACCTCTTTCTCCTCACACCTCGAAGATGTACAATAATTCTCCCTCAAGAGTTCTCTCTCTCTCTCACAATCAATTACAACCAACTCAATAACTGAGTTATTATTCCCTCCAGTGACAATCAACCCAATTGTTGTTGCCTACTTCATGTGACAATCAACCCAATTATTGTTGTCTACACTTAACTTACAATACAGCCCCATGGGTATCTTAAATAGAACCCAAAGCAAACAATAATTAGAAACGCGGACTCAAGACTAAAATTAGTCTTTACATGCAAACTAACTATTCGTCTAAAATTAGAACAGTTTTGGAAATGCACAGATGACCAATGTCAGTCTTAGTTTGACTGATGCTGGTCAACCCCCTAACTGATGTTAGTTTCTATAGATAAATATAATTGATGTTGGCT
Organism: Torreya grandis; assembly: GCA_037957365.1. Lineage (NCBI taxonomy): Eukaryota > Viridiplantae > Streptophyta > Pinopsida > Cupressales > Taxaceae > Torreya > Torreya grandis. Next base: position 4,181,797 of record JARHVA010000523.1, on the reverse strand, counting down.
GACCCCTAACTGATGTCGGTTGGCTCTGACTGATGTCAATTACTGTGTAACCTAGCAACCTCCACATTTGCATATTCAGTGAAGCTTTTATCTCCACAACTTAACAATCTCCCACTTGGAGATAAATAGCTGCACTTGTACCTGTATAGCAACATCCTCTAACTTGTTTCTGGCTTGTTTCTCCCTCTTCAAGTTCAATCTTGAAGACCAACAAAAGTTGAATGAAGATTTAACTTCTCCTTTGTTACCAACTTTGTTAACATATCTGCAGGGTTCATATCCGTATGGATCTTTTCCAGCTTCAACTGCCCCTCCTCCAATACCTGTCTAATGAAGTGGTACCTAAGCTATATATGTTTGGTTCTTGAATGAAAGGCTGAATTCTTTGCCAAATGAATTGCACTTTGACTATCAATGTACAATCTGCAACTCTCTTGCTCCTTTCCCAACTCTTCCATGAACCTAGTCATCCAAATCATTTCCTTGCTAGCCTCTATGACTACAATGTATTCTACCTCTGTAGAAGACAGGGCAACAACTTTTTGCAACTTTAAAATCTAGTTAATCATTGTTCCACCAATAGTGAACACATATCCTTTGGTGCTTCTCCTGCCATCCAAGTCACCTGCCATATCTGAATTTACATACCCATGTAGACAAGTGTTTGACCCTCCATAACATAAATTCCTACTGCTGGTCCCTCTCAGATATCTAAGAATCCACTGAACTACTTTCCAGTGCTCCTTTCCTGGATTGTCCATAAACTTGCTAACAACTCCCACTGCTTGGGCAATATCAGGTCTAGCACATACCATAGCATACATTAAGCTCCCAACTATTGAATCATATGGAACTCTACTCATGTACTCAACCTCATTATGTGATTTAGGACACTATTCTTTGCTCAACTTGAACTATCCAGCCATAGGTGTGCTTACCAATTTTGCATCCTACATATTAAACCTCTCCAACACCTTATTCACATAATCCTCTTGAGACAAAATCAACCTATGATTTTCCCTGTCTCTAGAAATACTCATGCCAAGGATTTTATTTGCTGCTCTTAAATCCTTCATGGCAAATGTCTGAGGTAATTTTACCTTTAGCTCAGTAATTCCCTGTATGTGTGAACCTGCAACAAGCATATCATCTACATACAATAACAAGATAATGTAGCTACCATTATCCAACCTAGTAAAATAAACACAATGGTCAGATTGACATTTACTAAAGCCATGCTTTGTCATAAACCTATCAAACCTCAAATACCATTGTCTTAGAGCTTGCTCAAGACCATATAAGTTGGCCTTCTGTCTCCCCTGTCCATTCTCTCTTTCCTTTAACCTGTAAAACCATTTGTTTTTTAGTGCTTTCTTTCTAGTTAGAAACTCAACCAAATCCCACATTTGGTTCTTTTCCAAGGAATCAATTTCCTCATTCATGTCATGCTCCCACCGTTTCCTAGATTCTACCTGCATTGCCTCTTCAAAACTTCCTAGTTTTCCACCATCAATGAGTAACATGTAGTCTAAAGAAAGGGAATTATGAATTGGAGGTTTACTTACCCTTTTAGACCTCCTTATGGGTGTTTGAGACTCCTTGACAGCTTGCTATCTACCCAAAGTTTCATCTAACAGTGATCGATCCCAGTCATCTCTGGTTGATGTCAATCTGAACTTGACTGATGTCAATTCATCCTGATCGATGTTGGTTCTTACCTGACCGACATCAGTTCTTGTGTTTTCTTGTGAGTGATGATTTTTACTCATGAGCTCATTTTGGATCATAACCTCATCCAAATCAACATTGCCCTGCTCAAAATTATTCAACCTCTTGAGCTAATCACTGTACATCACCTTCTCATTGAAAACCAAGGCTTTCTATTTCTTAAATGTGTCAAAAACATTGGATTTCCTATTTATGTAATAAATCCATACCTTTCTTGTAGCATCATCAATGAAAGAAACATAATACTGTGATCCTCCAATAGAAGCTACCTGAGTTGGTCCCCACATGCCTATGTGAACAAGCTCCAACTTGTGCTCCTTCTTTGTTGACCCAGTTTTGAGAAACCTCACTTTCTTCTATTTCCCAAAAATACAATGCTCACAAAAATCTAGATCTATGTATTTCAAATCTGAAAGCTTACCTTTTGACTTAAGAACATCCATTCCCTTCTCACTCATGTGACCAAGCCTATAATGCCACGTCTTTGTATCTACATCTGAAGTAGATGAAATAGAAGGAGAATCAGTAATACAAGTAGATAGATAAAGTGTACCTACTTTCTTACCTTTAGCTAAAATAAGTGCACCCTTGGAAACTTTCCAAGATTCAGTTGTGAGAGTTATTGTGCAACCCTCATCACACAACTTTCCTACAGAAATCAAATTTATCTTCAAGATGGGTACATGCATGACATCCTTCAACACCCATGTGTTGCCATTCTACAATTTCAACTGCACTTTTCCTTTGCCAACAATTTGACAAGGCTCATCATCCCCTAAATAAACTTTTCCAAAGTCTCCATGGACATAATCATTGAAAAATTCTCTATTTGGGGTTACATGGAAAGAGGCACCAGAATCTAGAACCCATGATTCTACTTGACTATCCAAAAAAAATATAAGAGCATCTTGTGCAAAATACCTACATCATTTGCTTCTTTATTACCTTCCTGCTGATCTTCTTTCAACCAACAATCTTTCTTTGCATTTCCTTTCTTTCCACAATTCTAGTAGGTTATATTGCCATTTATGGATTTGGATCTACCTCCCATCTTTGACCTTGATTTCCCTTGCTTGCCCTTCTCTCTTTGCCAACCCCTAATTTCAACACTTAAAGCATTACTTTATGTTTCCCCTATGCTTTTTCTATGAATTTCTTCATTCAAGATTACACTAACATCATCAACTTTCAAGATATTTGAAGTAGATGCATTATTACTAACTGCCATTACCAAGCTATGCCAGCTTTCAGATAAAGAGCATAAGATTAAGAGAGCCTTAATTTCATTAGCAAAAACTATTTTGACTGAATTTAACTAATTTACAATTTCATGGAAATCATTAAGATGACTATATACAGATCCACTTCCAGCATTTGTAAATTAAATAATTGCTTCATAAGATATACCTTATTAGAAGCTGAGGGTTTTTCATATAAATTTGCCAAAGTATCTATTAACTCTATAGTTGTCTTTGCCTGTGATAAGTTGGAAATCACATAAGCTGCCAGGCTCAACCTTATAGCTCCAAGAGCCTTTCTGTCAAGAACATTCCATTCTTCATCTTGCATATATGTGGGCTCTCTTGAAACTCCACCCAATGGTAAGTATAGATCTTTCTGATACAGATAATCTTCTATCTGCATCCTCCATAATTGATAATTATTGCCATTGAATTTCTCTATTCTTAGTTTAATTTCTTCTGCCATTGCTATACTCCCACTCAAATAGAAACCCTTGTGAGTGAATCATGTAATCAACAAACACTTAACACACTCTAATACCAATTTCTAGTGTTCCAAGCTCTGATACCAATTGTTAGGACCTCTACTGGAGAGTACAATTGATTACTATTTTTATAAGCAACTAAGCATGGAATTAAATAAGAAGTAATTAGTAACTAGAATTTAGAAATAGGCAAATAATAGGAGATATGAGAAATAACCAATCTGTATTAAACTCTTCTAGAAGGAAATATAATGAAGAAACCTCTTTCTCCTCACACCTTGAAGATGTACAGTAATTCTCCCTCAAGAGTTCTCTCTCTCTCACAATCAATTACAACCAACTCAATAACTGAGTTGTTATTCCCTCTAGTGACAATCAACCCAATTGCTATTGCCTACTTCATGTGACAATCAACCCAATTTTTGTTGTCTACACTTGGCTTACAATACAACCCCATGGGTCTCTTAAATAGAACCCAAAGCAAACAATAATTAGAAACATGGACTCAAGACTAAAATTAGTCTTTACATGCAAACTAACTATTTGTTTAAAATTAGAATAGTTCTAGAAATGCACAGATGACCAATGTCAGTCTTAATCTAACCGATGTTGGCCGACCCCCTAACTGATGTTAGTTTCTATAGCTGAATATAACCAATGTCGATTGACCCCTAATCGATGTCGGTTGGCTCTGACCGATGTCAATTACTATGTAACCCAGAAACCTCCACATTTGCATATTCAGTGAAGCTTTTAGCTCCACAACTTAACACTTGGATGGAATGTGTTTGTTTTCACATGTTGGCAAGGCTTTTTGGTATTATTTTTTTAAGTTTTTATTGTTTTTGAATTTTCTTAGTTCTATGGAAATAAATGCTTTGTTTGATGAAAATTAAATGTTGAAAGTAAAATAATGAAAAACATGAAAATAAACAAAATCAAAACTCTTTTTTATTATTTTTCCAATTTGTAATGCATGCAAAGCGGGAGAGAAAGAAACTATGTTATTATGCAAAATTCAAAATTTTCCTAACTTTTATTTATATGCAAACTAGATGACTATGCTTTTATCTACTTTGATTGTTTTGTATGAGTGGAATAAAGATGTAAAATGAATATACGTATGCAATTAATTTAAAAATAAGTTTGATATAAAAAAACAACAACACAACACTTTATTTTTCTTTTCTTTTTCCATAAACAAACTAAACTAGTTTTTCAATTTCCCTAGTTTGCTAAGAACAAGATTTTTGAATGAATTATTGAAATGGAAAAAAGAGATGCAAGTTCTAGATTTTTTGTTTTTAAATATGGAAATAAAAATAATTTTAACTTGTTAGATTAAAATAGATGGTTATGAATTCACCATAACATGTTATTTTTAGTTTGTTAATTCATTGCACTCATGAACTCTATTTTGGGTTCTTTGTTATTGTACCATCCTATTATTTAAGATATTTTTTGTGCATGTATTTTGGATATTTAATAGCCCATTTAATAACTCAATGTTATTTAAATATATTATTCATGCTCTACATTTGGTATCAAAATAGGATTGTATTTTTGAGGAAAATAACAGGACGTGGAGCCCCAAGGTACCCTCATACTGCAACTAGATGAAATAATTTATAAGACCGTGCTCTCATTCTCCAATATATAAATAATATAACCTATCCCTCAACCATTACACAAATTTTTCACATTTTTTATAGTTGTCTTATAAATTTAAATCATTGACTCATTCTATTTCTCTTATTTAAATGATTTTTATGCAAATTTCTATTTGTTTCTGACAACTTTTGGCCATACATTTTTCAAAATTTGAATCTGATGGTATAGGAGTATATCCATTTTAGTATATATCATCTCCAATTTGAAAAATATAATTTGTATTATTTCATACATATATTTGAAGGCCAAACCTATAAACTAATATTATGATAGCTTCCTGCACCCATATAGTTTTTGGCTAGTGCAAGTCTTATAGATCATATATTTAAAAAATGAGACCACAACATAGTAGGAAAATCTTATAAATTTGAACCCGTACCAATTTTTTGCTTTTATGAGTAATAAATATAGTGTTTTTTAAGGCTTAAATATAAAATTGGAAATATGTCAAGTCAATTTGTACAGTTGGACAGTTTTTACCTATTTGGTAATCATACATTTTGAATTTTTGAAATTTTATTGTTGGAGGAGATAGAATACTATCCATTCTTGCATGTGAAATTGATAAGAATAATTTTTCATAAGGTTATACATTTATTTTTAATCTTTTTCTCAACCCATTCTAGGTATGGTTTGTAAATTTTTTAAGTCTTTACATACAAGTTTTGTCCTTTATCAACTTGAAAGAATGTTTAACTAGATTGGTAAAGAATCTTTTTGATAAAGAGTATGTGTGAGGTTTAAATCTCCCCAAATTTTTTTGTTAAGAAAATAAAATTTTTATCCATCCCACTATATTTATCAATTCTATTAAAATTAGTTATATCTAACTAAATTTAGCTATAAAAGTCATAACCATTTTTTTTTCAAAAGAGGCCAAAGAGCCCAAAATTATTGTTAAAGGGGAGATTATTTTGTATAATGGATTTAGTGTTTTCCATTAATTTTAATCATTTATTTTAAAATCATTATAATATTTCATTTTTACAAGCAAAATTACAAAATAGTGCCTTTATGCACAATCATAGTGTTCAGTCACAGTTATGCATTTGTTTCATGTTTATGAGTAAATCCATCATGCTTGAGGTACTAAATAAATAGCCTAACATAACTAAAAACATTATGTCTAAGAATCATACCTCTAAATCATTAGGGAGAAATAAGGTTAAACATTCACTAATCCATCCCTCTATATTACCTGTTTGATACATCGAAAGGCATAAATCTTGATAGGCGGAAATACCAACTATATAGCGAAGTTATGACCTCATATGTATAATTTCATATAAGTAGGTGTTAATTATTTTTTAAACCTATTTTATTACTATCTAATTACCATATATCAATCTTTTTCACATATGTTTTGCTTTTTTCATATACTATCAGGTATATAAAGAGGGAGAGCTTCTTTCATATATCGATAGATATATAGGAAGGGAATGTATAAAGAAAGGTTCAGTATATCAGACTAATAGTATATAGAAATGGAGAAATTTATACTAGAGTGATAAGGAACCAATCCATCACCTTTGGTCAAATTATATACAATGGTCAAAAATGGCCCAAAATTCTTTCTGTCAGACTCACAGCTTCATAGTCTATCTACTCAATAGAGTTCCCATTGTAGCTCTTGATGTAGTAACACCACAAGAAGCATGGTGAGGACACAATCCATATATAACACATCTTTGATTTTTTGGATTCAAACCTAGTATGCATATTCCAAAATTAGAAAGGACTAAACTTGACATGAAAGAATAAAATTATGTCTTCTTAAGGTATAATGATTAAGCACTTGCTTATAGATTAATGGATCCAAAGACCAATAAAATATACACAAGTATGGATGTTGAGATTTTTGAGAAGATAGAAGTAGAAGCTCCTTTTACAGGCTCATTTGGTACACTAATCAATCTCATAGTGAATACACAAGATGGAAATCTACTAAATGAAGATAGTGATGACGATAAGAACAATGGTTTAGCTCCACCACCCACATGAACCACTTAATGTATGCTTAAATATTATAAAATTACATTAAGGGATGTTAGATTAGATATAATTATAAACACATTAACTATTAGACCAAGGACTTGCAGCATAACTTGAGGATAGGTCAATTTGTCCATAATAAGCACAATTATTGAATATATTGAGCCCTCTATAATTCAAGAAGCCCTAGAGCCTAAACCTTGGAAGGATTCCATAGATGTATAATTTTAATCATTGATGAAACATAAAACATGGTAGTTTGAATATCTTCTACCAGGGAAGAAGCCAATTGGTTATAAATGGGTCTTCAAAACTAAATAAAAAGATAGTTGTAGTATTGACAAGAATAAGGCTCAAATCATAGCAAATGGATATGCACAGAAGGAAGGCATATATTATAAGGACAGTAGCCAAGATTAAGACAATTAGAATGATATTTTTTATGGCTACATAATTTATATGGAGGATCCACAAAATATATGTAAAAAGTGTCTTTCTCAATGGAGATCTACAATAAGAAGTTTACATGACATAACCAAAAGGTTTTATCACTTCTAATAATGAAGGAAAAATATATAAACTCATGAAATCTTTGTATGGTCTCATATAGGGTCCTAGAGCCTGATACATAAAAATCAATGAGCATCTCATTTAGTATGGATTTTAGAGGATCCCATATGATCTAAATCTCTACCTAAAATAGTAAGGGGGAGAGGTTGTGATCATCATTATATATGATGATGATATATTCATCATTGGTAGTTTAATGGAGATGATAAATTTAATCAAGAAAGATCTTAACTAATCATTCAACATCATAGCTCTTGGCTTCTACAATATTGTCTTGGATTAGAATTATGGTAAAAGTAACACCACATATTTATGTCTTGGATGAAATATGCCAATACAATGCTCAAAAAAATTAGGATGATGGATATTAATCCAATTTTTACACTTATGGAGACAAGGCTTTAGTTGTCTCATACAAATCCATCATTATAAGTGAATACATCTCTCTATCAAAAATTGATTAGGAGTATTATTTACTTAACATATACTAGGCTATACATTAGCTATGCAATTATCTATCTTTCATGGTTCATACAAGATCCAAATATGTCTCACTAGAAAGTAGTAAAATGAATACTAAGATTTATCAAGGGTATAATAGACTTCAGCTTGGAATATAAGAGGAATGATAATTTCTTCTTGATAGGATATTCAGACTCAAATCATGTAATAAATATTGATGATATAAAATCCACTTCTGGATATGTGTTCTTTTTAAGATTTGGTCCTGTATCCTAGGGCAGTAAGAAACAAAATTTTATTCCTTAATGTTCCATTGAAGCTTAATATCATGTTGTAGGAAGAGATGTATACAACGTGATATGGTTATATCATATAATATAAGGATTGGGAGTATCACTAAATACAACTACCTATTGGAAATATTGTCATTGATGTCAAAGGTCTAGCATTATTGGTGATAAAGGTCCCATTACATTTAATGGTGTTTTTAATATTCATATCTTAGCTAATGTGTGTTAATATTTATTTAATATTAATTAATATATTTTTGATTGCATATAAGTCAAAAGAGGGCCCATGGAAAATTCAAAGAGCCATGAGGTAAAATATGAAAGAGGAATGTGACACATTTTCTCATGAAGAGTCATCTTGAGAAATTCCAAGAGTCATCATGTGAAGACAAAAGAGGGTATGGTGCATTTTTTCATGAAGGGACACTTTGAGGAGTATAAAAAGTCACCAAGATAAAGACAAAAGAGGAAAGGATGATTTTTCTTATGAAGGGTCACCATATAACTTTTCAAATACAAGGATATGAAGGGTCATGAAAATTTGGTGCCATTTTCTATGAGGATTGAAGGGTCACAAAGGGTGAATGCCAAAGGTCATTTGGAAAGATATGAATAAAGGCTTGGGAAGCCATTTGTAATATGCAAGAGATGCCATGGTTTGTATTTGTTTTCAAAGAGAGAAAAGAAAGAGATATTGTAGAGTTTTATCATTTGTTGAGTAAGCAACATTGAGAGATAATTGTGTTTTATACACAAGAGGGGTTGGTGCTCCTATGGGTTGGTGCTCACAAATCTTTGCAAGGATTTGGTGCTCTTGTGGGTTGGTGCTCACACATAGTTGTTGTGTTGGTGATAGGTAAAGGGGTTGGTGCTCCTACAAGTTAGTGATTGTAAACTTTGTAATTTGAGTTGGTGCTCATTCATATACTTGAGACTGTTCTCTATGGTTCTTTCCACTTTGGGTTTCTACATAAAAATCTACTCTCTCTCTCTCTCTCTCTCTCTCTCTCTCTCTCTCTCTCTCTCTCTCTCTCTCTCTTGTGTGGTGCATATTATTATTTTAGTTTTATTACATATCTTTAATGTGTGGTTAATTGGTTAAAGAAAAGGAATTTGATTAAGAAATAAGATATATAATATATTGATTCATCTCCCCTCTCAATATATTTTATGCTTAATAACTGGTATCAAAGTAGGTTCCTTTGAAAATGTTTTATATCTTTAAAGTAGATCGAGAAAGAATGATGGATGGATCACATGAAGGTTTTTGATACAAATAAGGCACCTTTATTTGATGGGACAAATTATGTTTTTTAGAGCATAAGGATGAAGAATTATTTGATGGCCCTTGGATTTGACATATAACAAGCAGTGGTAGAGGAATATGAAGAGCCACAGACACTTGTAACTACTCTAGTAGAAAAGAAGGCAAATGAAAATAATGTTAAATCTTTGAATGATATTTTATGTGGTTTATGTGAATCAAAAAAATTTAAAGTTATGAAATGTAAATCTGCTCATGAAACTCGAGCAAAACTTGAGAATATTTACAAAGGTGATGGAAAGGTTTAGCAAGCTAAACTTCAGACTTTCAGAAGATAGTTTGAGAGTTTGAGGATGGAAGAGGAAGAAAATATATCAAGTTATCTTTTGCATGTTGATCAAATAGATAATAAAATTCAAGGTCTTGGATAAAAGTTAGAAGAATCAATTTTGGTTCAAAAAGTTTTGAGATCTCTACCATTGAGATATGATGCAAAAGTTTCAACAATTGAAGAGATGAAGAATTTAGCCAAGATAAAGATGGATGAGCTACATGGTATTCTTATGGCATATGAGATGTGGACCGAACAAGAGAAACCCTCAAAGAGAGAAGTTTATTTCAAGACATCATTTGAAAATAGAATGGCAAAAAAGGGATAAAATTTTCAAAAATAAGGAGAAGGAAAGTCATGCACAGTCAAGCAAAAGCCACAACTCTTTTGCTCCTCTATCAAGATTTAATGAAGAGGCCATAATATTTTACAAGTGCAACAACTTTGTAAACATAGCTTGGTACTATAGAAGTTTGTTTGAGTCAGTCAAGATGGACAAGAGTTTCAAGGCTCCATTCATCAAGAAAAAAGTTTAGATAGGTTCATGGCAAAAAAAAAACCTAAAAAATCTATGTCGATACAAACAACTTTGCATGAAAGAAATAAAGAAAATCTATGGTTCATTGATATTGGATATTCAAGGCACATAACAAGATACAAAATCAAGTTCATAACCTTGAAGAAGATCGATGGTGGTACAGTGAAATTCAGAGATAATACTACTACCAAAATTATCAGAAAAGGTACACTAAGTTTGGATAATGGTAGAACTAAAATTAAAAATATTTTATATGTATAAGGTCTTAAGCATAATATTTTAAGTGTAAGTAAAATGTGTGATTAAGGGCACACACTAAAATTTTATGTAGAAGATTGTGAAATTAGGAGAAAAGATTCAAATGTGTTAATTATAGATGCCCAAAGAATAGGTAATAATTTGTATATGTTATCAGACATCAAAGGTTAAAGATGCTATTTAAGTTAGATTGAAGAAAGTTGGTTATGGCATAGGAGAATGGGTCACATAAATTTTGAAAATCTTGTCAACATTAGGAAAAATCAAGCAGTCAAAAATCTTCAAAATATTACAAAGCCATCTGACACGCTTTGTGAACCTTATCAGCATGGAAATCAAACTAGAAGGTGGTTTAAAACAAAAGAGTACTCAACCACTCAGATGTTAGAGCTTGTTCACACTGATCTATGTGGACCTATGAGAACTCAAATTACTCAAGGTGAGAAATATTTCATGTTGTTTATTGATAATTTTTCATGTATGACTTGGGTAATGTTTTTAAAGAAAAAATCAAAAGCTTTCAGACATTTCAAAGCATTAGTTGAGAATGAAACCAGTTTGAAGATTAAGTTTATAAGATTAGATTAAGGAGGATAATTCATGTCAGATCAATTTATTAAGTTTTATGAAGACCATGGAATAAAGAGACATTACTCAGCAACTAGAACTCTACACCAAAATGGAGTAGTTGAGTGGAGAAACATAATATTTCAGAAGATGGTGAGGACAATGTTAAATGAATCCAAGATACTAGATAAATATTGGAGAGAGGTAGTTTCTATAGTAGTGCATATTTAGAATGGAGCATTATTGACATTCAATAGTGACAAGACTCCTTATGAGATATGGAAAGACAAACCAGTAATAGTTGATTATTTTAGAGTTTTCAGCAACAAATGCTTTATAAAGAAAATCAATGAAAAACTTGGGAAGTTTGAATCCAAAGTAGATGAAGGTATATTTCTTGGTTATTCTTGAAAAATTAAATATTATAAATGTTATAATAAAAGGATCAAATTTTTTTTTGAAAGTGTAAGTATCAGGATAGAAGAAGATAGAACACAAAGAATCAGTGATCCAATAGACATTCCTAAAATCATTAAAGAGAAAGATTTTGAAGAATTAGATGAAGATGAGAAGGAGAAAAAAGACACCAAAACTCCATCCAAATATGTTCAAATAAATAATAATGAAAGTGACATCATCAAGGATATAAATAAAATAATTTACACCAGAATAATGATGTTAAGTGAATCTGAGCAAGTTAATTTCTCTTTTTTATCCAAAATTCAACCTAGAACATTTTTAAAAACTAGACATGATAAGAATTGGGCTAAGGCTATGGATGAAGAATTAAATCAGATAGAAAATAATGATACTTGGGAATTAGTGCCTAGACCAAAAGATCACAATGTGATAGGAACAAAATGGGTTTATAGAAATAAGTTGAATGAAAATGGAGAAGTGACCAGGAATAAATCAAGATTAATATGTAAAGGATATGCTCAAATTGAGGGAATAGATTTTGAAAAAAAAATTGCACCAGTGGCAAGGTTAGAGGCTATTATAATATTTCTTACATATGCAGTGTTTATAATTTTTTAAGTGTTTTAGATAGATGTCAAATCTGCCTTCCTAAATGGGAATCTAGAAGAAGAGGTCTACATTGAGCAGCTTGAGAGATTTATTATCTCAAATATTAGTAGTCATAAATGCAGATTGAAGAAAGCATTGTATGGATTGAAACAAGCTCCTAGAGCTTGGTATGTAAGATTTAATAAGTACCTGCAAGATCAAGCTTTCAAGAGAGGATTTGCTAACAATAATCTCTACATCAAAATAAACGATGAGCATCAATTGATTATTGTGGTAAATGTTAATGACATTATTTTTGGAGGAAACATTGAAAAGATGAAAAAATAATTTTCTAATAATATACAAAAAGAATTTGAGATGTCTATGCTTAGAGAATTGACATTTTTCTTAGGATTGCAAATATTTCAATTAGATAAAAGAATTTTCATATCTGAAAGTAAATTTTCCAATGAAATATTGAATAAATTTGTTTTGATGATTGTGCACTAGTTGGCACACCAATGTGTACAAAAAATAAGGTGAGCAAGGATGAAGATTCACCTATTGTAGATCAATCTTTGTATAGATCTATGAATGGTAGTATTTTACATTTGACATCATCATGGCTAGACATCATGCATGTAGTAGGTATGGTTGAAAGATATCAGTCATCTCCAAAATATAATCATGTTCAGTTGGTGAAGAGAATATTTAGATATATCAAGGGGACATTGGATTATGGATTATGGTATCTCATAGGTAGAGATTTCACTTTGGTTGCTTATACAAATTTAGATTGGGCAGGGTGCTTGGATGATAGAAAGAGTACAAGTGGAGGAGATTTCTTCCTTAGTGATAGCTTAGTATCATGGCTAAGAAAGAAGCAAAATTTAGTATCACTTTCTACAACTGAAGCAAAATATATTGTAGTAGTATTGTGTTGTACTCAAGTGCTTTGGATGAAGCAAAATTTGGAAGATACAAGGTAAAATATGATGAACCTATTTCTATTTTTTGTGACAACACAAGTGCTATTAATATTTCAAAGAATCTAGTGATGCATTAAAGAACAAATCATATTCCCATTAGATATCACTTCTTGAGAGAGCAATTTGCAAATTGATAGGTTAATATGGATTATATTAGAACTACAAAATAGATTACAGATATTTTCACAAAGGCACTATCAAAAGACACATTTGAGTATTTGTGGGAGAAGTTGGGAGTAATTTTTTTTACTTCTTTCCATTAAGGTTCATCATCACTTGAGGGGGAGCTAAGTGTTAGCTGCAGGTAGGCCCTTTTCCATTGATGTCAAAGGGGAAGAATAATAGGTACAAGTATATGTATAGGTGTAGGTATAAAAATAGGTACAAATAATAGATACATGTTACTATAGTAAGTGGGAGTTACTGTATGTTTTTAGATGGTAGTATGTGCAGGTTTTAGGATGTGGTAGTTTCAATTTAAGGTTACCATCAATGACAAAGGGGGAGATTGTTGGAAATATTGTCATTGATGTCAAAGGTCTAGCATTATTGATGATAAAGGTCCCATTGCATTTAATAGTGTTTTTGATATTCATATCTTGGCTAATGTGTGTTAATATTTATGTAATATTAATTAATATATTTTTGGTTTCATATAAGTCAAAAGAGCACCCATGGAGAAGTCAAAGAGTCACAAGGTAAAAGATGAAAGAGGAATGAGACGCATTTTCTCATGAAAAGTCATCTTGATAAATTCTAAGAGTCACCATGTGAAGACAAAAGAGGGTATGGTGCATTTTTCCATGAAGGGACATTTTGAGGAATATGAAAAGTCACCAAGATAAAGATAAAAGAGGAAAGGATGTTTTTGCTTATGAAGGGTCACCATATGACTTTTCAAAAGCAAGGATATGAAGGGTCATGCAAGTTTGGCATCATTTTCCATGAGGATTGAAGGGTCACAAAGGGTGAATGCCAAAGTTCATTTAGAAAGCTATAAATAAAGGATTGAGAAGCCATTTATAATATGCAAGAAAGTACAAGATTTGTATTTGTTTTTGAAGAGAGAAAAGTAGGAGATATTGTAGAGTTATATTATTTGTTGAGTAAGCAACATTGAGAGATAGTTGTGTTTTATACATAAGATGGGTTAGTGCTCTTATGGGTTGGTGTTCAAAAATCGCTACAAGGGGTTAGTTCTCTTGTGGGTTAGTGCTCATAAATAGTTGTTATGTTGGTGCTCAGCAAAGGGGTTGGTGCTCCTACAAGTTGGTGATTATGAACTTTATAATTTGAGTTGGTACTCATTCATTTACTTGAGATTGTTCTCTGTGGTTTTTCCCCCCTCTCTCTCTCTCTCTCTCTCTCTCTCTCTCTCTCTCTCTCTCTCTCTCTCTCTCTCTCTCGTGTGGTGCATATTATTTTTTTAGTTTTATTGCATATCTTGAATGTGTGGTTAAGTCGTTAAAGAAAAGGAATTTGATTAAGAAATAAGATATATAATATATTGATTCACCCCCTTCTCGGTATATTTTATGCTTAACACTACCATATTTTATTGTGATAGTGAGGTCATTATAAAACTTATTTGTAATCTAGTATTTCATGAATGAAAAAAACACATTGAGGTTCAATTCCATTTCATATCTGAACATGTACAACAACACAACATCCAGCTCAAGTATTGCCTAACAAAAAATAACATGCAAATGTATTCACCAAGTCACTTGCACGTGATAAATTTGAGGCATTTAAAAAATATCTCTCTTATTCACTTCAAGCTATCCTAAATTAAGGGAGAGAATGTTAGATTAAAATAAATGGTGATTAATTCACCACAACACATTATTGTTAGTTTGTTAATTTGTTGCCCCATTGATCTTTATTATGGGTTTTTTTATTACACCATCTTATTATTTAGGATATTTTTCATACATGTATTTTGGATATTTAATAGACCATTTAATAATTCATTATTATCTAAATATATTATTATTCATGCTCTACATAACTCTCCAAAATAAAATCAACAATATACTACCCTTGTGTATGCACTTATGGTTGTCGATGTTTTTATGATTGCCTAGATGACCACTTGAAGTGCAAGAGACTTTTTTAGATATTGGAAATGGAAATTTGTCTTGGCTAGAAATAACTTGAAGATTCACTAAGACCTTTCCTAGAATGGTTGATGAGATTTAATAGAAATTAAAATAAAACTAGTCTACTGGAATGCAAATATAAAACCAAAGCTAACTATCTCTTTTTGTAGCAAAGACAAAGAAAAGAAATAGATCTCTCGTCCTATAAATTTTTTTCCTTTTTTATTATGGAAAAATATATATTAAATCTAATTTAATAGAGAAAATAAATACTATAAATCAAGAGAACTCCAACCTGATTAAGGCATAAATCAGCTGAAGTGAATGTGATGTATTGATAAAGGAATCTTCAGTATGTTAGCTCTGTATGCTCTTGTATAATTTATAAAAACTCTCTAGCTAGAGGATGCATAAATTCTAGAACAAGATGGGAAAAAAGGAGACACAACCATAAATGGATAGCATTTTAACTAAGGTTGGATAATGTCTTGGCTTACAAAGTCTAAGTTATTTTCATCAAGACTTCTTCTTAACTTGTAGCAATATAGTCAAATCAAATCAATAAAGGTTTAATATTTACACAATTATAGGAGGAATGAGGCTACAAAATATTCATAGTAAAAAAATTTAATGGTAATTTTTAGATCTAAAATCAGGGAAAAATTGACCCTCTTATAGAAAGAGATGCGAGCTTGCATGAAGGAGTTCAACTAAGTCTAATGGTGAGATCAACTTAAGAGAGACTAAAGTGGACCAAAAATATAAGAGGGAGTGGACTATATTTAATTGGAGATAAACACAAGGTAATTAAAGAAATAAAAACAACACTAGTCAAGCAAAATGTATTAAAAATGGTGTTAAGGGAGTGAATTTTAGAAGACATTTGAACTGTGACATAATCATCACTTTATGCAAGGGTGGTTTCACAACCACCACTTAATATGATTAAATAATTGTTTAACATTACAAAACCATCATTATTTTAATGCAAAATCATCATTTGGGTTCAAGATTGTTGCTTAAGTTACAAAACCATTATGGTAGTTATGTAAAATAAGGGGTTGTTTCATAATGAGGAGGAGTGGTTTTGTCACATGGAGCGGAACTCTCTCGTGCATAGTCAGTTTTTGAAATAAGGTAAAAGAATCCATGAATATTCAAAACCAAGGGGTTAAAAGGATGTCAACAAATGGGTATGAAGATATAGGGAGGGGAAAGAGCTAGAGAGTTCTCTGTAGAGCACAAAACAAGAGATCATTGCATCATCATCAAATTTATATCATAATTATTGTACCATGTAAATTTTTGGTGCATACATATTTCCCCCTTGGGAGGGAACCTTGTCATGAGTTGGAAAGGTGTATTCCTAACTAAGACATTTGAGAGATTATAAATACTTACCTTACTTAACTAAGTGATAGAGTGAAGCCAGTCAGGACTCTACACAACTTGCAAATAGAAAATGATATTCAAGTGTAATTTTATCAAAAAGTATGAAAATGGAATATGTAATAAAAACATGGAAATAATATATACCATACATGTGAGGGAGATCATACTACCTAGATCATCCTATCAAGGGACTAAACCTGGTGCCAATTTGTGTGTACTTGTAAAATTTGCTACAAGAAAATGCTAGAAACTCATTAAAATAGTAGTTGTGAAATGTTAGTCATGGAATATAGGATAAGTATGGATTATAAACATGATAATAAACATTAAAAAAATAAATATTCCAAATTTTGATAAATTTTAAATTAAAATGGCTAGTCTAGGGCCTAATATATTCAACTTGTCAAAAATAGTTCTTTTGTAACATTTACCTTGGGAGATTTTTGAGTTATGGATTGTTGGTTACTATTTCAAGAATGAAAGTAGTCGACAGAAAGAAAATGATGAGGGGATGGAGAATGTAATAGTGGGAAGCACTGTTAAGGAGGATCAGGTTAATTTTTCTAACTTTTTTTCCTTTTTCCCTAATTTTGAAATTTTTATCAAAACTTGGTTAAATTCCAATGAATTTCAAAAAAAATAGTTTTATGGTAATTGTCTAGGGGTAGAATAGGGATTTGTAAAATTTGTTGTGTTTTGGGTGAACTAGATTTGTTTTTTTGAGTTTTTATGTGAGACATGAGTGGTAGACAAAATTTCTACTCATGTTACATAACTGGCACCCTCCATAGGGTGGTAGTTGCATAACAATCATGACAATAAATATAACTACCACAATGTGGTTACATCACCACCATTAAAGGGTAGTTATATAGCTATCTAGGGTAATTATAGAAATGCCTAGGTAAGTTACATACCCATCACATAATTGTTTTGTAACTACCATAGTGTAATTTTATAACGATCACCTACAAACGAGGGCATTTTTATATTGGAAAAGTGTGTAGAATTTTTTTCCTTTTGAAGGCATAATTAGTTTTTTGGCTAACTTACGGTCTCCTTTATTTCTTTCAAGGATCTTTCATATGATGGATGCAAGAGTGGTTCTCTCGAGTGTTGGCATTATTGATGGTTGATGAGTTGGACCTTTTTGATCAAGTGAGATGCTTTAAATTACATAGGTAGGGATTATTCCTTATTATAGCTAGCTATTATGTGATCTTCTAAATTATAGGGACCTTGATTGAAACACTTTAATGTTACCAAAGCCCCATGAGAGTGGATGATCACTCTCATAGATATGTATCAGATCACCAGTCTTCTTACGATCAATTGATTGGTGTTTATTTAGGATGTCGATGGCCACCATGAGGCCCATAACTAGGCATAGCAGTTTGGGGACTCTAATGCACCTAATATGAGTGTGAAGTATGGAATGAGAATTTCTCAAGTTGAGGGATTAGTGATCCTCAACTAAGAAAGGATATCATTGGCATCCTTGCCTCCTAGTTAGTGGGAGATAAGGGCACAGATAGGCTCTTATATATATGGTTATTGATTATGAAATGCATTACAAGATGGGGCATGCTACGTATGGAGATAGGAGATGCTATCATATAATTCTAGGTACTTGTACCAATGGGCTCAATTGGGATCCCTTTATATTATCCACTTGACAATTATCATGGGTTGGGTGTATAAAAAGATGATCCCCTATCATAGGGGGTGTTGATTGGGGCACTATGAGATATTAGGAATACCAAATAGATAGATGTGGCACCTTTTTAAGTTTTTCCTTAGGTTATGGGCATACTTAAAGCAACAAGATTGATTTCTTTGCCTTACCAGGACATGGTTGGGAAATGGGAAAATGAGGGATTATAGCTTATGATAGTTATTAGGGCAACTTAGGTTTGATATGGGTTATTATAGATTGAGATACACCATATGGATTGGGTGTTTCAATAGTTTGATAGGCCCTACATGGTTAACCTCCATATCCCTAGAGTCACATAAAGGTGGATTCATGAGACAAGAGACATAAGTTTAGGGTAGTTGGTATGGCACCCACTTATGATATGGATTACCATCACTCGACTAGTTTGATAGGTAGCTGGAGGAGGATAAATTAGATCTAGACAATAGAAACATATGGGCCCACCACTACCACTATCACCACCACCTCTATAGGAACTTATATAGTAAAACATCTAGGGGATGGGGATGGTGAGGATCATGTACATGTTGAGATATATGAGGACCTTGACATAGATGAGGAGGAGGCCATAAAGGATAATTTTTATCTAGAGTGGCATGAGGGGGATCTAGGTAAAATATTAATTTTACTCATTTATGATTACAACTCACATTTTGATTCTTTTTTATTATTTATCTAATTTCACATGTAGTTTATTTTTATATTAATTAGATCTATTTTATCTTGTGTACATTATGATTTTAGATATTATGGGAGGATAGAGGTGGATGTTCAAGGATACCCTGATCAACCTTTTACAACTAAGCACTGGTCAAACTCTAGACCAACATTTGGTAGACCTTAGGCTTCTTACAAGGATAAAATTCCATACAAATGTATTTTCCCGAGTTCACCATGATTTGGTGATGGTGATGGTGTTGAGGTAAGATAACAACACTTTTCTAGCTAGGGTGAGGAGAGTAGAGGCCTTAGTAAACACTATGGGGGTGGGGGAAGCAATAAAGCCTCTAGCCATAGGATAGGGATGACAGCTTTGAAGAGAAGTACCATAAGGAGACACCATCAGATCTAGATCCCTAGCCATTGTTCCACATTAGGAACCTCATAGAGGAGGATGATAGGTTCTTGAGACTTTTTCATTGATGATTTTTTATACCATTATATATGTCAATTATTTTTTGGATGCCATGAGGCATATTGACCATTTATGGCTGTGTTTGTTATTATATAAACTTGACAGTTTACATTATATATATAGATATTTTTTTGTTATATATCTCATTGATTTTTTATCATTATGTGATGTGAATTTAACTTCCTTATTGGTTTCTCAGTTTATGCACTCTATATGACTAGACATGTGATAGTGTGGATGTATATGTATCCCTTTATCTTTGATATGTTGTTGTGGAGATTATGTATGTGGAAACAAAATATATTAAAATTATATAATGTAATGTATGCATTAAATTCAACTACAACTATTTTAATACTTGTTTTTTAGGTGATTACTTAATTTATTTATTCATGCGACACGTGACTTTAAATTATTAGAAAAGAATGAAGGGGGGAACAGAAAAATGGGAGATGATAAAAAATGAAAATCAAAAATCAAAATTTTATAGAAAAAAGGAAGATGACCTAATAATTATGAGCATATGGGAACATGTACTTCTTGATAAAATTATAAAACACTAACCTTATTGGCTTCACCTAGAAAGAACTAGTCCTGACAGAACTAGTTAATAGGGAAAGGTTACCTTCTTTAAACATAGACAAGTAGGCAAGATTTTTCAATAACTTTCCCTTTAGAAACTTTTTCTAATTTGACACTAATTTTGAATTTAAATTTTAATTATATTTTTTACCCTCTATACCTAGTCTCATATGACCATGAAGACACATGAGCTCATCACCAAAGGCTAGATATAGGCAAGGGGGTATCTCTCCCCATTACCAACCTGACGTAAATAGTAAGATGTGAGGGCTCAACACGAAGGGATGAAAAAGGGTGAGAGACATAGCTTTGAATTTTTTTATTTTTATAATATTTTGATTCTCTTAAGAGAATATACTTTTCTATTTGTAAGGCCTTTACCCTAAAACCTTATCCCCATGTAGCTAGTAAGATGCAAGGGCTAACCACCGAGGACTAAGATGGGTAGGTAAAGTTACCTTATTTTATGCATGTTATTGTTTATTTTATTTTCCAAAGGCCCTATAAATGGGGACTCTATCATGCACAAGCTTATAGACTCTATGGTAGGTTAACATTCTTCTAAGTCATGCAAGAAGATGTAGGGAAAGAGCTGTATTATGCTCATAATAACTAAGAAAAAAACCAATGTGACATGTTGATTTTGAGAATGCCTACTATAGGGTGATAAAGAAATGTGAGAATGAGGTAAATGTGATATGTTGCATTTTGAAGGTTTCTATATTGTATAAATTAACAAACTAAGTAATCATGAAATAACACCTCTATTATGTTGGTGGACATGTAAAGTATGAAAATGCAATGCAAGTAAAAATAGGGTGATATGTAAGAATTAGATATATAAATGTTCTAGATGCAAATATTTCATAAGCTCACCAAACTCTTTGCCTTCTAGAGTGCATATCTTATAGGCTCTATTGTTAAAATCTTTTATCACTAGGTAGGGACCTAACTAGTTGGGTATAAATTTTTAACCTTCTCCTTTATTCTTGTCAATTTGATTGTCAAGTCTAAGGAAAAGGTCTCCTAAATTGATTGGGTGTTCATGGACATTTATTTTTTATTTCATACACATGCAATCAGTGTAATCAATGTGATTATTTATGGTAGTGATTTGATTCATGTCTAAGAGTTCCAAATCAGCTAGGTGCCCATCTCTATATTCTTCTTCATCAAAGACACCTCATAGGGAAATGTGAATACTAGGTATTTATAATTATAAGGGTAAAATAGATTCAAAAAAAAACATGAGTGAATATTGGGTTGCCCTCATAGGTGCCTTAATGGTTGTTCTATAAACCCATAACACTAGATAAAGCTAAAAAAGCCAATCTCACTTAGAATCTCTGACAGTTTTAACTAGAATCAATTTCATTTTTTTATTGGTGGCCTCAACTTGACTATTGGCTTGTGGATAGTACAAGGAGGCCGAGTGGTGTCATATTTTGAACTCCTTGCATAGCTCATAGACTTTTAGATTCTTGAAGGGGAACTTATTTTTAGTTATGATTGCCTTTGGGACCCCAAATCAATAAATGATTGGATTTGGAATGAACTTTATAATGATTGATTTGATGATGATTATTAGGGGCATCACTTCTACCCATTTGGTGAAATACCTAGTTGTTGTGATAATGAAGTGACCATATGAATAAATAAGGTAATGTTTACCCACTAAATCTATACCCCAAGTAGATAACTACCATAGGGTGTCGATGGGTTATAATGCCCTAGTGGGGATGTCTATCTCATGTGAAAAATGCTAACACTTTTCACATTTATGCACATATTCAATAGTGTCAAGGTCTATAGTGGGCTATAAATATCCCATCCTATGAATTTTTAGAGTGGTTTCATGGCCACCTCATGCCAATGTGATAATGAAATAAGACTTTCTTTTGCTCTTTTTGGTCAACACATCAAAGAAACATGTAGTTAAAGGCCTTGAAATAAAGTGTCATATCTAAGATAATGTACTTAGATGTAATGAAATGAAGATGCCTTATCTATTATGAATTGGCACCTTTAGGATAGGTGTGATCAACTAGATAACTAATTATGTCAGTATACCAAGGAAAGGAATTGATGGCAAGCTTTGTATATAATATATCATCTCATCAATAACATTGGTATTGATGAGATCACTATCTTAGAAAGGTGAATCGACCAACTAATAAATAATGATCTATCCTTTAACAAAATTTTGGTTGACATAAGTCAACTGAACTCACTTAGGAGTGTAATGAAGTTCTTAGCATCTCAAGAGAGAGGTGGTTGGGTTAGGAAAGTTTGTAGGGCCTGATATCTCATGATAACTTTCATTTATTAAGTAAACATATAGTTTCATAGCCTATTAGTTATAAATATTATTGCGAGACATTCTTTTTCTACTTGAGTGTATCATGTCTTTTAATTGACAAGGGTTTAGATGATGAAATAGACTGTGTGTTCCTTACTGATGTCATATTCTTGAGCCAACATATATGTGAGAAACACCTCGATCACCCATATATAAAGTATCAAAGGCTTGTCTATCTTAGGTGCCATGAACATAGGAGGATACATAATAAAGCATTTTACTACCTTGAACACTTCTTAACAATCTCTCATCCAAGTTAGGCCACTTATCCTTTTGAGCAGGTTATTGATGAGATGAATGGCATAGGCAAGGTCAAGGATAAATCATTAGATAGATCCCAACTTTCCTAAATACATATTTATTCTTGATTTTCCTATGGGAGGGCTCATTTATAATATTTCTTAGATCTTAGTAGGGTCAATATTAATCCTTAGGAGATGATATACCCCCAAGATTTTTCCATCAATGATTCTGAACACATTTTTTTGGCTTAAGAGTAATTCCATATTTAATTAAATGTGTGAGGATGATGAGTAACATTCCTAAATGGTATTCATGTTGTCTTGATTTTTTGAGAAGGTCATCCATGTATACCTTTACTATTTTATAGATGAGTTTGTGTAAAATGTGGGTCATAGCCTTTGATATGTTTCCCCTACATATTTTGGAATTAAGGTCATTACAACATAGTAAAAGGTCCCCAAAGGTGTAGTGAAGGAAGTCTTAATTTCATCTTCATTATAAATGTGAATCTGGTTGTATCCTAAAAATCCATCCATGAGTGATAGTATTTCATATCCCATAGTAGTGTCAATAATGACATCAACAGACGAGATGGGTCAGTCATTCTTTTGACATGCCTTGTTAATGTCTTGAAAGCCTATGCATATCCTAATTTTACCATTATTTTTGAGGATGGGGATTATGTTGGACATCCATTTAGAGTAATCAATGGACTTAATGAAGTCAAATTTTAAGAGTTTGATGACTTCTTATTTTACCATTAAAATAACCTTAGGTTTGATGGGTATAAGCTATTACTTAATAGTTGTACATCAAGCATTGTAACTAGATTATCAACAACTATGTCAAGATTGATACCTATCATTTAAATGTAGGAGAAAGCGAAGGATTTTGAAATCTTCATGAGGATTTGTTTATGTTATTCCACCTCTTATTCAGAGAGTGAATATCCCAACTTAAAGAGTCTAGGGTTCTCTTTTGTTTCGATATTAATGTCAATAATTTATTTAACGAGGGATGAATTTCCTTCCTCAAATACATCAAGATCTAGGGGAAGATCAGGGTCTTCACCCTTAATGTTGAAGACATCATGTTCATCATCAAAGGAGGGGTAATCTTCCACATGGTATTAAAATCATAAAACTTAGTTTTAAGGGTTGATTTAGGATAATAGATAGGGTAGAATCCCCTATTATGATGTAATAAGGGGAGGTCATTGTAATCTTGTAGGAATTTTAGGATGGCCTTGTAGACACTTAAAATTGGTCGTCAATAACCTCCAATTAGGCTTTTGGCTAGTTTCTATCTAAAATGTATAATTTGGCCTAAAACCACAAAAACATGCAAAATGATGTGAAAATGATATATTCAAGTGCCAATTTTGGCTAGGGTATCCATAAATGGGTAAATGTAATTTATGGGCCAGCTAACTTTGATCAGTCTATTTCGAGTCAAAATGCCAAATTTCCACCTGCATGCTTTGGACTACTCTTCCCTATCAAATATTTTACACAAGACTCATGACTTTGATATTTGTTGTTAGAAACATCCTAAATGGGAATATGCATCCACCACATTTGACATGGACTTCCAATTCTAATCTAGTCAAATTTAGGACCAATAACAAGGCATTTTGATCAATTTGGGTAATTTGTGTATAAACTACTTAATAATGCTTAAGAGCTAATTAACCCAAATCAAGGCCTAATCAAGAATTCCATGGAAACTTGTTGAAAACTTATTTTTGGAAATGAATATTTAATATCTGCATCATCAAGTGACCTCATTTATTGGGAACACATCCCTAGGAAATAAATGCCATAAATATTAGGATTCATGCCTCCCATGCCTCATCAATGCCTTCTATGATGCCCTCTATGCCTCTTAATTTCCCCTTATTCTAATACCATGATGAGGATAATTAAAAACTTAATTCTAAAAATTGAATTAATCTTCAACCACACATCTCAATCTTGAGATGGATGGTTGAGGTTGATTTTGGTCAAATCTAAAAATCTATAAATAGGAGGCCTCACAACATCATTTCTAAAACTTGATAATGCAAAGTTATAATGCACAAATGATTCCAAAAGCTTCATGTAACTAGTGTTACCATGTCAAATTGATTCCAAGCCAAGCCAAGCCATAAGCCAAAGGTTCCAAGGAGAGATGGAGGTAGCCAAGCTTTCATTGCTAAGGACTTCATGAGCACAAGCCGAGCAAGCCACTACTACAAAGGCATTTGGAGCATCCAAGGAAGGTGAAGGAACTCTTGTATTTAGTCCCTTGATTTTTAGTTGTGCTTGTCATTTTTTTTGTTAACTAAGCTCTACCTAGTGTCTAGGCTTAGATATGTTATGCTATTAGTGTGTTTATTTCATTTTGTTTTCATTTTGGAACTAACACCATACTAACCATCTTCTCTTGAGTCAAATTATTAGATCACATAATGGCATGCCCAATGGGATTAAACACATACTACACATGAAGGAGATCCTTTTGAAACTTTAAAATACTTATTTGATATCTTAAAACTCTTGCAAATTGATTTTCTAACTTTGTTTTGCTATTTTTTGGTTGCCACAGTTTTTACATAGTAACTGACATCAGCAAAAATACCAACATCAGTTACTTGGCTTATCTGACATTGATCATCAAAACTGACATTAGTTAGATCTCAGTTGGCTATAATCAATGTTAGTGCTATTGACTGACATCAGTCACTATGTTTGTCTAAAAACACAAATTTGAGACCTACTTTTTCAAATTTTGTTGTTTCAAACTCAAAAGAGCTTCAAAGCTAAACGACATGCTAACAATTTTTATGCAGGACCAAGTGGGATATTTTCTCAAAAACATGTTTAAATCACTTTTTCAAGCTTAAATTTTGACTAAGAACTTTGTTATGGTGTTTAACAAAGAATTTAGGTGTTTTTGATGAATGTTTTTCAAAGTTGCAACTGAGATCAAGGGGTCAAATGAATACCACCAAACATTTCATTTGGGTTTAAAATTGAATACACTTGTCAATTCTTACTTGAAATAGTTGTTTTAGTTAGATTTTGTTTGGAAAAAAGAGGAATTTTGTATGTATGCTCTTCCATTTGTCCCCTATAAAGAACCCTTGGAATCAAAAGTGCCATTTTTATTGCAAGTAGCCTAGTCCAAGGCTTAGAAAGAAAGTCATCTGAAGTACTGCCCAAAAACTCATCAAAGTTTAGGTGACCTTGAAAATGACCCTAATGTCTTTCTATTTTCATGATTTCTTTGTTTTTATGCATCTTGGCTTGTAAGGGGGACTTCATCACCTCCCACAATTTTTTTAGGGAAGCTTTGACCTAGGGTTTCATCTCCTAGCATTGACTTCATTTGACTCTTTTAGAGTTGCATATGGGACGTAGTGTCACTTTGGACATCGTACTACACTAAGAAAATAGTAGGATGTAGTGGTTGCAAAAAAAACTAGACCTTTTTTAATAAGCTAAGTGATATGGACCCAAAATACATGTTTTTATTTTACATTGTTTGTTGTGAAAGTCATTGTGCAATTGATTCCCCTAGATCATTCAAAAACTTGTTAGATTTTAGATAAATCCCCACTTACCATAGAAGAATTTTTGTTGCAAGGTGCACCTCAAGGTCCATGTCACAGTACTGTCATTTGAGAGAAGGGGGGCGTAAAAAACCTACTTTATAATGCACATTTACTTTTGGATGAAAACTTAAAATCTTCTCAAATGATGTATATTGATGGATTCCAATAGCACCAAGTAACCTTGTCAATTTAGGATCTAAGGGTAATTAATTAGTTAGTCTTGTCCTAGATTAATGTCTTATTTAGAGTTAAAACTTGGTGTAAACAAACAATCCCAAACCAAACACATGGTCCTCATTTTTTTTTAACAAAGAGGTGATATGTTGCCCATGTGAGATCATCAATTTTCCTTGTTCAAAAGTTCATTAAAAGCTTGAGAGTCATATCATCCACTTTGGCATAGTTATGTTTCCCAATTGAGTCTAGACTTGTACCAAAGTTGTTTAAGGCCTTTACTTATAATTTAAATTCAAAATTATACCTTTACAAGTTCATAGGGTTGATGTGTTAAGTGGGTTCACTATTTTCACTAAACTTGAGGAAACTTAGGTTTAATTTCCAAATTAGGTTGAAGGCCATTTTAGACTCATAATCATTATCCTCACTTAGTATACTTAAGCCATTTTATGCTAAACACTTGCACTTTAAGTCTATATACCACAACATTTTGAGTTAAGAAAGGTATTGTTATGCTACCAAAATTGTAGGAAAACATCTTTTCCTTAAGAGAGTTTTTGAAACAAACTTTTTTATCACACCTTTTGGGTAGTATAGTGTCATTGCACTACCCAAATCATTTCAAACATTGTTTCATGTCCCATTTTACATAGAATTTCAAATTTATTTCTATAAAATTAGATTGATCCAAGTATACTTTTGAACCTTTGTCTAAAGCACAGTTATACTATTCACCTTGTCTAGCTTGTTTGTCAAAGGAACCAAGTTTTATACCATTATTTATGAGAAAATAAACTATTGCAAAAGTGTCTTTTATTTCATACCTTATACCTAGTTGATCAATTTCATGTCCAAGAATCGAATGCCTAGTGTTTATTAGAAGTTTTTCAAATCTATTAGATTAAAATTTTGATCTATTTTCAAAGTCTATCTTTGGATGTCATTTGGCCAAGAGTCCTAGCACATGTCTTATTTTAGCCTAGATTTTGACATTACATTTGGTCAAAAGACCTAACAACTTTTAAATTCCTAGAATAGACTGATTTGAAACACTTCAATCTTAGAGTTTGCCATTTTTATTTTCAGTCTATTTACTTGCTTACCTTTGTGTGAACAATGAAACGTTAGATACTTTACACTAGCTTATTTCCTCAAAAATATTTGCATAAACCTTTTGATCCTTTTGACAAATCTAGACCAAGTTGAAGGCATCATTTGTTTTAGATTCTATCTTTTTTAGATTTTGTATAACTCTTTGACCTTTTATCGCAAAGCATTGACTATGGATACCAACATGTATTCCTACACTCATAGTGCACTCATGTACAATCTAGGGATTAGTAATGTAGTTATGTAGGAAGAAATGGTACAAGACCCCTATGTGGATAACAATGCTTATGAGATGGATTCTTATCCCTCTTATAATACTCAATTAGGGGCACAAAGCCAAGATCCATTGGCTAAATATTTGGTTAACACACCACCTTACATAGAATAAGACCAAGAACAAACTGTGCAATACTTGGCTACAATACCCATGGTGGATGAGTCAGTACTTCAAAAACCATATTCTACTAATTTGGATTCCACGTATGATCCATTTTTGTTTGAGTGACATTTGTTAAAGAACAAAGATGAGATTTTGGTTAGGGCCATAGAGGTAGGGGCTAAGTTTCCAACATACTTCCCCCATGAAAATTTACCAATTCTAGTAAGACTGACCCACAATATCATTTATGATCAATAGGCTTCTTCTAGCAATCCTATGGCTCTAGTCCAAACAACATACCAAGACCCCAATATATCCAATCGAGGCAAAAACATCATCGAATATCACCTTAACTAAATTTAAACAACATACCAAATGTACTTTAATTTAGCAAATGATTTTAATCAGATGAACATGGTGAGTAAGCCCCTAATTGACCTAGTACCTTCAACAAGAGTGTTGATGGAACTAACTAGACAAGAGAATTCAAGTTCTGACCCATTTATACAAAATGCTTTGATAGATAACTTGATACATATTCTAGTTATTGAAGAAGTGTCTTTGGCTTCCACACTGAATAGTGAGCAAAACATAGTAGACAATGTGCAAATAGCATCTAATCTTGATCAAAGTGGTACTAACACACAAATAACTATCCAACAACATGTGCCTATATCTAATCTCATGAATAGATCATCATACCAAGGAATAGGAGTTTCTATACCTCAACCTCAACTAGACACTTTCCCAAGTGTACAACCTACAATATTAGATAGTCAAACAATGGCTAATGTTACACCTCAGTGATAGAATGTGATGATTCCTACTCCCCCTTAACAGGTAGTGAGTAGTATTCCATAATAACAGACATAGTCTAGTGTATCAACATAATAAATGATGAATACACTACCACCTCGATTAGGGGTAACTAATATTCCACCTCACCAAGTAATGACAAACATACCTCTTCATTTGTAGAATAATATGCCAGTTCAAAACCAAGTAATGACTAGTCAACAATGTGCAAAAATTGGTCAGTGATAGATGTCAAATCTGTAATCTACTTTCACTTCCTCACAAGGATTTGTGTAACAAGGAGGTCCCCATGTTTCTCAGGCACCTACTAGTCAACCATTGGTTCAAAATGTGCCATAAATTTAGAGACAAGATCTTGGTCCACAAGTTCCTACTCAATAGCAAGGTTTGATTAGTCGGTAGCATGTCCCTTTTCAACCACAACAAACACAATATAGTTGTATCCCTTCGTCCCAATCACAAAATCCTCCAAATCAAACCTTTATCATCAACCCAAACTAGAACATCATGTACCTAAATGTGCAATTTCAAGTACATCTCAATCCATGTATGCATATTCCTAGTCCATTCCCCAACCAAGCCAATGTACCCCAATAGGTGTCTCCATCATACCCTGGTCAAAGTGTCTCACTTGTGACCTCTTAGCCATTTACCCAAATTAATATTCTCCCTTAAACCAATATCCCTTCTATTTTCTTATCTTAATAATTACAATAGATGAAGGATGCAATTGTTACTATTCAAGTGGGGAAGCAAACTAAAAAGTTTAAATTGGATGACATGTGTTCCTATCCATTCAACATGGAGTATTTGTAGATACCATTTCCTCTAGGATATAAACCACCTAAATTTGATAAATAAAAAGGAAAAGGTGACCCTAAGGCCCTTTTGACCAAATTCTTTGTTGCATGTCAACCAGTGGCCTATAGTGACATATACCTTTTTTTATTATTTCCAAGGAGCCTAGCTAGACAAGCCTTGGAGTGGTTTTTAAAGTTGCCTAAGAATTCAGTAATAAACTTTGATGATCTTTCTAATAAATTTATGTATAACTTTTCCTATAATATCGAGCATGAGATTTCATTAATAGACTTGACACAAGCAAAGTAAAATGATGGGGAGATTTTTACAAGTTATTTACAGTGATGGAGAGCCCTTGCAAACTATTTCACCCATAGTTTACTAGATAAACAATTATCTATTGTGTTTACTAGAAATTTGCATAGTGAGATATCCAATCATTTAGAACTACAATGTGAACATACGTATAAAGAGATCATTGATAAAAAAATTTTGATCAAGCGATCACTCATAAATAAAGGAGTCATCCAAATTAATTCCACCCATTAGGGAAATAGCCAAGAACAACATCCTAATCAAGTGCAAGCATCGCAACCACCATAGGATAATAATCAAGAAATACTGAAGCAATTCAACCAAAATAGGAATGTTGTGGGAAATGGAGGTATCCAGGCTTCCATTGCTAAGGACTTCATGAGCACAAGGGGAATAAGCCACTACTATAAAGGAATTTGGATCATCCAAGGAAGGTGAAGGAACTATTGTATTTTATCCCTTGATTTTTAGTTGTGCTTGTCATTTGCTTTTGTTAAGTAAGCTCCCCCTAGTGTCTAGGCCTAGAGATGTTATGTTATTAGTGTGTTTATTTCATTTTATTTTAATTTTAAAACTAACACCATACTAATCATCCTTTCTTGAGTCAAATTATTAGATCACAGGCCTCATTATTATCAACTAATTCTAGGATGAAGGGGTCTTCATCTCAACTAGTATGGGTGATTATATGATCATTAAGAGTATTAAATATGAGAGGCTTTGTCTTGATTGAGACTATGAAATCTAATTCTAGTATTTCTAGATGGGGAACTAAATGTGAAGATGATGTAGCCATAGAGTTAGTCAGTTGGTTAATTTCTCTAAGGATGGATTCTATAGAAATGAAATTTAAGTCCTTTATGACCTTGTAAATAATAGCTTTATATAAATGAAGGTGCTCAGGTTTAGTTTGATAAAATTCAAAAACTTGGTTTACAATAAGCTATGAATATCCCTAGACCTTTAGGTTTTATATGCCTAGGCATTTCATAATGAACATACCAAGTAATAGAGTTTTGTATTCAAATCCATTATTTATACACTTTAAGTCTAATTTGAATCCAAAATGCATGAATTTCCCTTTGAGAGAAATGAGAATAACTCCTACCCCAATGCCCAGATGAAATTTGGCTCTATCATAGTTGAAAATCCACTAAATATGTGTAGAAGGTGGGTAGTCATCAAGTAAGGTTTCTTGGTCCAAAATTTCAACCATATGAATATTAAAATGTTGGATAATTCCCTTTGGGGTCCCTAGTTTCAAATATCTAAGAGATAATGAGTCTATATCTTATGTGAGGTAGACATAAGGGTTCATGAAGGTGTGGATGGCTCAATCTTGTACTATGGATGAAGGAAGGGAAAAAAATTTAAGAACTAGAAGTGTTGTTTTCTAGGTTTTGGGTCAAGATAGGTAATAATTTCTAAAAACTTTAAAGAAAAATTGTTTGGATTTTCCCTCAGGTTTGAAAGTATGCTATAGTAGTTAAGGTTTCATTTAGATGTATGGAGTACACCAGTGTAATTAGGATCCTACCTCAATGGAGAAAGAAACTGAGCATAGTTATGTAACTCACAATATTGTGGGTATGACATGGGTAGTATTTTTTGTCATGCCATTATGTGTGGGAAGGCTTGTAGGAACCCAATGTGTGAATTTTTAGGATCCTTTTTCTTTACAATGGGAAATAAAGGGATCTTCTTAGGAATACATGGGTGATCATGAGTCATAATTTTTATTTCTATTCTCCCCACAGTCATAGTATGAATCTTCTCCCTAAGCATCGAAAAGGCCTGAGGAGGGGGAATGTCATAACTAATTATATTCAAACTTTGTACATGACTAGAATCAAGACTAGGGGTGGGTTAGAGGAGAATGACTAAAATTTATAGAGGGATCAATCTTGATGAGTCAGGGACCCTATAAAATTAATACATTCATAGTATGGTCTACAAGTCTACTCTGAAGTGGCTTAGAAGTAACAAGTGTGAGATGTAGATTATGGCTTATTCTTATATGGTTAGATTTTGGTTAGGTATAGTGATGACCATTGAGATAGTCATTAACGATGGGAACTTATCTCCTAATCACCTCTACCATTCAAATGTTTGGTAATATATCTAGACCCTCTTAGGGTTGTTGTCCTCGAGGCCCATGGATGCCATAGGTCCCTACTCCTCATGGATCAAAGGAGAGAACCAAGGGAGTGTAGTTGTATAGGATACTAATGATTTCAATAGTAGACATGGTAAAAATTACCATACCAATGATTGGTTCAGAGTTAGATATCCTTTTAGTTATGATAATTTGATTTTATTCTAGTTTATCCTTTTATAAGGCCTAAATTATTTCCACCCCTTTATTTAGGATGACCACTTTGGGTTTCAAGGATCTAGTAACATTGACCAATTATGAGAGCTTCATGAACCCATTGGTAGGTAAGTGGTAATCAATGTATATCCTAGGATATCAAATGGTATAGGGTCTCTTTGGGCTATGAAAACCTTTCCCAAGTGCAAGAACTAGATTTGTTAGAACAAGGTGGAAGGAATAACTTTCATTTAGTGTATCCAGGGCCTTCTCAGGATCCTATTGTAATTGGTGTCCTTGTCCATGATGTATAACTTTATTAGTACCATATTAGGACCCAAGGTGAGTAGGAGTATGATATTCCTTATGGTAGTGGATTTGATACTATCATAGCCTCGTATTATGTTATGTATCATAGAATAGTTGGTTTCTCTATAACCAAGTTTTTATAAGAAGGAGAAATGGATTATGTTGAAATCCATTCCATCATAAACCATGGTTCTCTTCACATAATTATTGTAGATCCATACTTGTAAAAATAAGGCTATATCTCCCTTCTTTTCTATTTCATAATCAAGGGGGAGACTTCATAAATTAAAAAATAACTAGCATCCTTTGAATCTTGACCAGACATAAATATGTCTAAGTCAATGTGGTTAATCTAAGCTTACGAGGGAGGGGTGACACTAGATAAATGTCATAGTCCTAGGACATCAGGAAATTTTGATTGATGAGTGAGAGAGTTTTTGAGCAAGTCTAGGAATCAAATGTGAAAGAATGTTTTAGTCAAATTGAAGATTAGGTAATAGTTTACCATAGGTTTAGGAGTTGAATATTTTTCAAGGATATTTAAGGGGTGAAGATATATGGGTTAGTACTCCCTAGTGTGATTAATAATGTTTTCTTCTTTTTCTACCTCTAATTTCACAACTCATATCATCCTAGTTTTACCTTACACTCTTAGTTGAAGACCTACATCGAGGTTGACAGTTCTAGAGGTGGAGACCTCAGCATCATGAGTGCATGATATTGTGGGTTGGTTGTGTTGAATGGGGTAGCCTTATGGGTTGCCATATTTTTGATTTTGAGTAATGTGTATTTTATGGTTGGGGAAAGGGTTTTGATAGATTTGTAGGTTCTAGTTTTGGGGAGCAACATGGCCATTTAAGGAGGTTTGGGTGTTTGCATTGGTATTTACTAGAAATATGTCTATGAATATTTGTCTTTGGTCTTTTATGAGTCTTTGTATGAATTTTTTCTATTCTATTTAGTTTTGAGTGTCATGACCTATGACTCTGTGGAAAAGGCAATAGAAGTTGGGATCATAATCCCTAGGTCTCATGTTTTGTCCTTATTGTTTGAACCCCTATTGGTTTTTTTTATAGGTAGTAACTTTGATTTTAGAATTGAGGGTATTAATCATTTGGTTGGTACTAATTTTGGTTATGATTTTGATATTATGCATTACAAGGTGGTGATTAGTTGAAATCAACTACATGAATGGAAAGAGGGGGATTTTGGTTCTTGGCCCCCACATTATTAGTGTTGTTGGTGTTGTTTACAACTTGATGTTGATTATTATTTTTAGAGATTTTATTCTTGATTTGATCAGTGACACCATTAGTGGTAGCATTCCTATTACAATGCAAGATCTTGGGACCTTAGTTATTTGCATTATTTAATATTTCATTTTGAAAACCCCCATTATATTGGTTTAGGGTGATGATACAACAATTATTCCCACAAGTCCACTAACCATTGTCAATGGCCACATAGTTAATATGTAGGGTACTCTCAAAGGCTTCTTCATATGAGTGATACAATAATTTCTAAACATCTTCCCTCATTTCTTATTAAGGGAATGGATGAAAATATCACATAGCTCTCATTGATCCATGTTAAGTTCATTGGTAGAGGAGTATAGGACCTATCCTTGTCTCATGATGAAATGGTCAATTAATTCATTGTATTCCTAGTTGACATATAAGAACTTACTTATGACATTCTTTAAGAGCTTGTTCATGTCGAAGGCTTTGATGAATTCATCCATAAGTTGGTGAAAAGACTACATGGATCCATTATGGAGGTGGTAGTACTAGTAAAGTGATATCCCCTTGAGAGTACTATGAAATATTTTTGTTATAACTCTAACCTAAGGTAGTATTTCCCTAATGGTTGTGGCATAATATTTCACATGTGCATTGAGATCCCATCTCTTTTAAACTTGGGAAGATCTAGTACAGGATGCATAAGAGGAACCCCTCATATATTAGCATCAAGGAGATCCTTGAGATATTGTATGTAGGTACTCATGTTATTAAAGTCTATCATCATCATAGTAACACTGTAATGAGGAGGTAGGGTTGTATATGATTTGGCCTAGTAACCACTGGAAGGAATAGAAGAAGCTTGATAAGGAAAGATAGAGTAGGCTAAAAAATAATTATTTGGTTGAATAAATTTTAAATACATATGGAAAAAAGGAAGGACATTTTGAGATGTAAGAGACATTGTGGCCTATTATGGTGGAGTATATGTGTTTTGTTTTAATTTTGCCAATGTAGATTGTGTGTAGCATGGTGTTGCATAGGGTGGGATATAACATGTATGGAGAGGGGGATTATATGTGGGAGGCACATGGCCTAGAGTTGTAAATGACAATAGATTACTTTTTACCATATTATTTTGTAGTGATAGAACATACATGTATACATTTCCTTCTAGATCTTGAATGGGTACTTGGTAAGTTGAATAGGTTTTGGATTTGTTGGCTAGGGACCCTATGAGTGAGGATATCCCTGAGTGGTTGGTGAGAGATGTGGTTCTATGGTGGTACATACTCTTGTAGTGGTTTAAGCATGTAAGTTTATTATTGTGATGTTGGGCAAGTCATCATTTGAATGGTAGAAGAAGGGGGTGAGCTAGTGTAATAGGGTTTGAGCCCATTCTTTGATTGATTGGTTGTTGATTACTTTATAGGTCATTGATGTGACCTACTACGGTGATGATGAGTTGGTTTAGCCTGGTGTTAGTATTAGACCCATGGGTCTCTAGTGTAGTAAGGTTATATGCATGAGATAGGGTAGTGGAGAGAGGTTGGTACAAGGTGAGAACCCCAAAAGTGGTGTTTATGATTGATGCTAATAGGTTAGAGGCATTTGGATTAATAATGGGAAGAATTGTAGTATGTTTCATGTGATTTACCTCATATTTTGAGTGATGAATTCATCCTAATAAGTGATCATATTTAGTGACACTTTCTGCATCTAGGCTCTATAAGCAGATGGATGGCCTTGTGGCCATCTGAGGGGTGATAGTACCTTCATCTATATTATTCATGGTGTTAGACTCAGGGTGGTTGCTTTTGATTTTAGATACATCATGTATCTATTGAATGACAACCCCACTCTATGTTTGAGGGCTCTGAAGGGAATATTCATAGATTTGATGATCTATGTTATTGTTAAAGTTTATATTATTCTACCTCATTAATGAAGATTTGCTAGAGCTGATTTGGATTATCCTATATCCCTCTAGTCTAAGAGATCTACTGATGTCCTATCTAGAAATATTTTTGGGTATATAGATACCCATAGAATAAATAGGAGGGAATATGGATAAGGAAAAGGATAAAATGAACAAAGGGGTATGAAAATCATGAAATTATTCATGTTGATTTTACTAATTCATATGCATGTGAATAGCACACTCTAAATTATGCACTAGACTCCTTAAAGTCTATCCAAGGTAGAAAATGTAATGGATAGGCTATGGGTTTGGTTAGTTGTTTGGTGGAATGAGATTTGGGATAGATGGTAGTAATGGGTTCTCATTATGAAACCAAAAGACCTTAATGACATCTTGATTCTCATTAAGAGTGTTAAGTTGGGCTGAAATAGATATCCAAGTTCCTTAAATCTATGATGTCACCATAAGGTAAACCTCTTAGTCAATACTAGGACTAGGGAAATGAGGGAGATTAGATTGGATGACTCATGGGAAAATATTTACTTTGTGGGGTTGACTTTGCTTGATAAATATTATCCACTAAGTGTGAATTATATAAGATGAGGCTAGACCTAAGGAGAATAAGGAGATGTGGATGAGAGGCTACATTTAGATGACATTGTATTTACATCCTCTTTTTCATGGGGGATTAATGATAGGTGGATCATGGATGTGTTCTTGTTCTTATCAAGTGGCTAAAGAGTCTATAATGAGATGAAGATTGGGAGTGGATCGTAAAAAATAATGTCTTAACTCAATATTAATATCATATTTTTTGACAATGGTGGGACCAAGTGCTCTAACCCTAGGGAATAAACCATGCTAGACAAGATATGGTGTCTAGATAAGGGTCATCCAAAGGAGACTAGGTAGAAGCCAAAGAAAAGCATATGAGCTTATTCAATCAATGGCTTGTAAATGTGTGCTTGTTAGAATGTTGAAACAAGGATTTTTAATGTATGCTTTTAAGAATGGAAAAATATTTGTATAGGATACTTCTGTAAGTGAACAAATATTATATGGAACGTTTTTGTTTGCATGTGTTGGCAAGACTTTTTGGCACTATTTTGTTAAGTTTTTATTATTTTTGGCTTTTCTTGGTTCTATGGAAATGAATGCTTTGTTTGCTGAAAATGAAAATTTGGAAGTAAAAGAATGACAAATATGAAAATAAACAAAATCAAAACCTTTTTTTTTTAACTTTTTCCAATTTTTAATACATACAAGGAGGGAGAGAAATAAATTATGCTATTATGCAAAATGCAGAATTTTCCTAGCTTTTACTTATATACAAACTAGATGACCATGTTTTTGTCTATTTTGATTGTTTTGTATGAGTGGAATAAATGTGTAAATTGAATATATGTATGCAAGTAATGTATCAATAAATCTGATCTAAAACAACAACACAACAAAATCTTTTGATTTTCTTTCTTCATAAACAAACTAAACTAGCTTTTCAACTTCCTTAGTTTGCTAAGAACAAGATTTTTGAATAAATTACTGAAATAGCAAAAAGAAATGCAGGTTATGGGTTTCTATTTTAAAGAGGGAAATGGAAATACTTTTAACTCTCTAAAAAAAAATCAGCAATATAATACCCTTTTGTATGCACCTATGGTTGTATATGTTTTTGTGATTGCCTAAATGACAACTTGAAGTGCAAGAGACTTGATTAGATATTGAAAAAGGAAAGTTGTCTTGGCTGGAAATAATTTAAAGATTTCCTAAGACCTTTCCTTATTTCTAATTTAAATAAAACTAATCTAATGGAATACTAACATAAAATCAAATCTAACTATTTTTGTAGCAAAGATAAAGAAAAGAAACAAATCTCTCTTCTTATCAAATTTGCTCCTTTTTTAATTATGGAACAAAAAACTATAGTAAATATAATTTAATAGAGAAAACAAATACTAGAAATCAAGAGAACTCTAACTTGATTAAGGCAGAAATTGGTTGAAGTGCATGTGATGTATTAATAGAGGAATCCTCAATATGTTAGCTCCGTATACTCTTGTATAATTTTTGGAAACTCTCTATTTAGAGGATGCACAAACTCTGGAACAAGATGGAAAAAAAGGAGACACAACCATAAATGAAGAGCAGCTAAATTGAGGTTGGATAATGTCTTGGCTTGTAAAGTCTGAGTTGCTTTCACCAAGAGTGCTTCTTCATTTATAGCAATGTAGTTGACTTGAAATAATAGAGGCTAAATATTTAGGCAATTGTAGTAGGACTATGGATATAAAAGCTTCATAATAACAACTTCTAATGGCAAATTTCAAATCTAAAATTAGGTCAAAATTGGCCTTCCTTTTATAAAGAGATGAGAGATTGCATAGAGGAGTTCAACTAAGTATAATGGTGAGTTCAACTTAAGAGGGACTAAATTGGACAAAAAATAGAAGAGGGAGTGAGTTGGGCCTGATTAGAGGCAAACACAAGGTGATTAAAATAACAAACATGATACTCATCATGTAAAATTCATCAAAATTGGTGTTACACGAGCTAAATTTGGTAGATGTTTGAACTGTGATAGAACCACCACTTTATGTAGGGATAGTTTCAAAACCATTGCTTAAGATAATGAAACCACCATTGAACACTACAAAACCATTATTATTTTAATTTAAAAATATCATTTGGTTTCTAAACTATTGATTAAGTTATAAAACCATCATGGTAGTTGTGTAAAATAAGGGGCAGTTTCGTTACCTAGAGCGATGATTCATGTCATGCATAGTTATTTTTTGAAACAAGGTGAAAGAATCCTTGAATATTCAAAACTAAGGGGATAAAATGGGATCAACATAGGGGTAGGAAGGTATAGGGAAGGGAAAGAGATATATATTTCTTTATGGAGTAAAAAATAAGAGGTAATTACATCATCATCAGATTTGTATCAGAAGTGTCATACCATGTAAATTTTGGGTGCATACAATTGATTTAATTATTTTGGGTTTATGGA
Organism: Torreya grandis; assembly: GCA_037957365.1. Classification (NCBI taxonomy): domain Eukaryota; kingdom Viridiplantae; phylum Streptophyta; class Pinopsida; order Cupressales; family Taxaceae; genus Torreya; species Torreya grandis. The sequence goes on along the minus strand of JARHVA010000523.1, from coordinate 4,142,891 downwards.
TTTTAAGCCATCAGTTATTAAAGGGTCTGAGTATAGTAAATTAGGGTAAAAATATGTAATAAAAATAACCACTAATTTGTATCAAAATTGAATTAGTTTGACCTTTATAAAAATAATAATAAATAATGTAAGCAAGTACTTAGCTAGAAATTGACTGAGACAGGAGATCTAGAGGCTAAAAACTAAGATAGGAAGTATTTTTTATTGTCTCAAATATGACCAAGATGTCAAAACCCTTCCTAAACAATAGTTCCCTAATTGGAAAGAAGCACCATGTGGTGCTAGTCTCCCTATTTTGATGCTAGTATCCTTGTGTAAAAATGTTTTGATTTTATAAGTGCTCCTATGTCTGGGTTTTCCAAGCTTGTTCTTAAGTGCATGAGTTATGGATCTCTATAGATGGCCTATTTTGACTAATTTTGTATGCAAACCCTAAACCTCCATATTGCTATGGCATATAGTTGATACAATTAGCAAAGTGTGTTCTTATTGGGTTAGGCTAGACGTCTTCAACACCCCATTGTGATAATATTTGTCTACATACCAATACTCCAAAGAGGGATCAAGTCTGATGTAGTTCTCCCCACCTAAGTGTTAGTACAAGTGCAAGTGAAGCTTTTATGAAAGTCAGTTTAAGTGCATTAAATGTTATTGAGACTACAAATCTAAGTAATTTGAGCTTAGGAATATTGTAGATGGTTATATGTAGAAGTAGGGAAGAATAGGGATTTATAACCTTGATTGTGTATAACTTGTTTTGAGTTTATTTTTGTAATTTTCATTTGATTTCCATCTAGTGGTTATAGTGATAAAATTCATGTATATATACTATTCTAGTGCTTATGCAGGTCTTAAAAGAGGTCCAGGCTAGCCCTAGGTGGTTACTCATTTAAAAATATATATTTTGGTAACAAAAGGAGGGAAAAGGATAATAGCATCCAAACTAGGACACTAACATCATGGGGGACTACTATCCAAACTATGGCATTAGTGTCTAGGTGGTAGAAATTGATGCACTAAGGATTATGATGTTAAAGTGAGGTTTTGGGACTACTTTAGGGATACGTGTAGCCCATACAAATGTTAGATAAGTGTCTAAATAGGTCCTAATATAATTCTAGGGTTAAGATATGGATGGTTGGTCTCAAGTAATGCTCTTATCACTCAAGTTTCATTTTTAGGTGATTACGTTTCCCCTCCTTTATTCTATAAATGTAAAAAAGTGAAATGATTAGGATAAAAGAAAAATAAATGTACCTGGACTTACTTAAGAGGCAAAGCTAGTGAACCTAGATTTGATTATGTGAAGCATGCTCCATTGCATGTCTTGAAAATGAAATGTTCATAAATTATTCCTTACTTAAGAGATATCAAAACTAAAATTAAGAATTGAGTGAAGATATAAGTGAGAGGAAAGGAATTAATAGACCTCATTGGGTATGTTAACTAATTTAAAAATTGGTGACAACATGTGTGTGTACATGTAGATAGTGATCAATTGATGAATAAATTAGACTAAAACGATGGCTTTCTCAATTCCCATGTGTAGGTGGCTCAAGTACTCAATTTGGTTTTGAATCCATCATTACCCACCCTGGCTTGGTGGTCATGAATTGTGAATAGCTTGGATTTGATTGATGGTGTGTCTAACCCTCTCATGTAGGTGGCTCAAGAACTCAATTAGACTATGACTCCATTTTTACCTATCCATGTGTAATATATGTATCTAAAACTAAAATTTCATGATGTAATTGAAGATATGTGACTATAATTGGAACTATATATGTTAGCTCTATGGCCACTTAAGAATATTAGGTAGCTCTAGGCCACTTAGGAATGCCAACTACTATAGATAAAGGCATGAATCTAGTATGTAACTTAGAATATGGTTTATAATGTGTACAATGTAGATAATGACATGGAGTTTTTCATTCCATCTGATCAACTATTTTATAAGTGAGAAAATAGAAATAATGTGTCATGCACATGCCCCCAAATCTGATATCTGAGTATATGGAATCTATATTGAGTTTTAATAATTTTTATCTGAGCATCTAAATTGAAATAGTAATGATCATGGCATGCATGATGCCCCCAATCTAAGAAATTATTATGAATCTGAGCTAAACTAAGCCAAAACTAGCAATCTATAATTAAACCTATACAAACCTGGACTGTATCTATTGTACCTTTCTAGCTAATTTGGAAATTTTTGAAACTGAAGCTTTTAGATGGTAGTGTCATATCTTGAATAGTAGCATCATGTGGTGCTAGTGGTCCAATTTGGGCACTAATGTTTAACTATTCTAATTTTTGGGTAACTAAAATTGATCTTTATATCATTATTTCCCAATGTGTTTTCTTGAAATTGATTTTTGTATTATGTGCTTATGTGCTATAAATTATACTTTGAGTACATTCAGATAGCCTGATCTATGTGAAAAACCTATATGAATGCTCCCTCTTTTGAGGGGAGTTATTGTACATGTGCAAAAACTATCCTTAAAAGAAAAACATCTTCAAAAAGTGTGTTAGTCAAAGTATATATGATATCTACATAATAAACCAATATGATGTGCATACATAACATCAAAATGTAATCTAATCTAAGCATAAGTTTTTAGTGTATAATTTATGTTAGATCTAGCATTCACAAGGTTGTCAAGATAGATATAATAATGTATATAAACAGTAAATCTAAGTAATAACTGAGTAGCTACTTAGGGGGATGGGGCATGATGTACATCATAGCACCCAAGGTAGAAGGGGAGATGCATGAGGTCCCTCATGGCATACAAAATTAGAGTGTGTAACAAGAAAGAGACAAGTGTCATGGCCATAATGCATGCAAGAAAACATGCATACATCACACATGAGACATGTAAAGCAGGACAAGGGGCCACAATACAAAGGACATGGGCACATGTCACTAAATTAGAGAATTAAGACATACAAGGACATGTTCAAATTTTCACATACACAAATATTAATCAAATTGTCTTAGATCCACATGGAAAGACATGTTTAAATGTCTACATACACAAATAAAAAGGCACACACAAGGACATAGACACATGTCCAAAGCATACATATAATGAAAAGAAGTGGTGTAGAGACATATAGCAATGCCATATTGAAATTCCCTCAAATAAAAGAATAATAGAGACATAATCAAGTCTAAACTAGTAAATCTAGAAATGGAAGTATGCATGAACATGTGGTAAAAATATGTATAAGAGCAAAAATGTACATAAGCTGAGTCTAAAGTAGTATTAGTTGGTAAAAGATATGAGTAGGTTTAGGATGATCAATATCAAGATATAATAAGGTTAAATATGTGATGTAGATTTTATAAAGATGTAGTTTAGCAATCAAAATTATGATAGGATGCTCCCAAATGAGTGAATGTATCAGATGAGGAACCTACATATCTGTGTATATGCCCCTAGTGGGTAGATAGTAGCAACTTTAGATCTATATAGAGTACCTAAGTCTTGTAAGTATATATAAACACTCAAAAAGAACAAGTCAAACATGTATGTATGATAAAAACTGATTATACTAAGATATCTAGCATATGTAGTGTCTAGCAAATATAAAAAGTGTAAACATGGAAGATGCATATTAATTTATAATTTGTATTTTTTGAGTAAATATTTGAATGTTTTTTTGTTTTAACATATTATATTAATTTTGTATTATATGGATATAACCTATGTACAATTAACATGAAAATGAATGTATATACAAGGAGCAAGAAATAAGGAAACTATCTACAAAAAGGTAGAACATAGTAATCGATGAGTCTCATAAGAGACTCATTATTAATGTGGTTAGTGTCAAATAAAGGAAAAGTAATCATATATGTTATCTGAAAAGGTAACTGAGGTCCCAAAACCTATTATACCAAGTGATCTATTAGTTTTCACTCCGTGTGAAGTGGTGCTAAGAATTTTTTAAGCTGGCTAGGTTGTCATATAAATTTTAGGTGTCTTAGAGACCCATTTGGTATAAGATGATGTAGTTGGTATGGGTGCCCTATGCTAAGAACCCTAGAAAATCAATAACACTTATCTCAAAAGGAAAGGGTTAGAAGGAGGACCTCTAAAATATATAACATATCTCTGATGTAGGGGTCTAACTAATAAGGGTCTCCATGAGATAATATGCATACATGGTTACACTATAGGAGTAGACCTTGCCTGCATTGGTGGCCCATCTAAAGTCTATGGTGTATTGATAGAAATTGTACTCAAAATTGTAACTGGTAGTTGAAATCTAGTTGGTACTATATTATGATACACACTAATGATATTATGTAGAGGGTGTGCATCCTCTATAGTAGTTTGATATGATGTTGGTGGTAGATGTGCCTAATATGTATAGTGAACACTTGAAGTACCACCTATCTCATTAGTTGTATGTTTTGGAAATGGATCCAAAAATATTTTCAATGCCTTAGCTTCCATTTTTTGAACTTTAGGTGCCTTTATGGGTGTGCCCACATCAATGATGTTAGCCTCTATCAAATCATGTATCTTATGTTTCAATTTGATGCATTTGTTTTTAGTATGGCCTAGTGCCCTATGATAGTTGCAAAATGAATTAGAATTATAGTTATTTAGAAGAGGTTATTTTATCAACATCTCTAATGGGAGGGAGAGATATGAAGTTGCATTCTAAGAGCTATTTTAAAACAAGTGTTAGAGATTCTTTAAGGTTGGTAAAAAATTTCCATGGAGGAGCTTATAAAACTATGTGAGGAGGAGGCTCTAATGTTATGTTAACTATGGCTTTATATCACTCTTATTTTTAGTGGTATTTACTTTGTATGGGTACTTATTATAACGCTTAGCATTTTATTCTAATCCACCTTATATTTTAATTTTCCCATAGAGAAATGATTGACTTCCATTTTTTTCACTATGTGGCATAAATTTGTGAACATTGGAAACTTGTTGAACAAGATAACTTCATGCAATGTTGGTAGTAAACTTTGTTTGAATATGTCTTGGAGCCCTCTATCTACTATGGGGATAGTCATATTTCCCAAGATAGTTTTATATTGCAAGACATCTTTTGTAATAGGCTCATTAAATTTTTGCTTAAGTTGTGCCACTTGAGCATATGAGATCTTATCACTGATATTAATCAAAAAGTGTGCTAAAAACATATATGCCAATGGATTAATGCAGTGATAGACTGATTTGGAAAATCATAGAACCATTATAAGGGATATTTCTTTAGAGTGTGTGGTAAAAACTTAGTAAGGATGCAATCATTAGACACATAGTCCAAACATGATAAGTTGAAATCTCTTAGATGGTGCTTTGGATCATCCTTACCATCATACAAAGTAAGGTTAGGTTCCACAAATATGGATGGTAAAGTAGTTATTTCTATGTGATGCTCCAAAGATGTATGTAAAAGAACATGAGAATCTAAGGCATGTGATGGTCAAATAGCACCCTCTTCAAGATGTAACACCATAGAATGTAGAGAATGAATCTCATGCATAAGGGATTGTATATTTAGAGAAGAGTAACTATCCATAGGAGGTGTTTCCATTGTTGAATGTTGTCAAGTTAAAATGGGTTATTGTACAAGTTGAGTTGCCTCCAAAATAGGTGTAACAATATTGTTATTTGTGTGAGAATAATATTGACCATTATTTGATTTTTTCTTTATTTCCATTCTGGATTTCATAATTTATGCATGATCATGGGGTTGTTCCTGAAGTCTATCTCTAAAAATTTGTAAAATCTCATCCTTATTGACAATAATATTTGCATTGTTAAGTGGGGGGAGAGTGTCATGATTCCCATCTTGTGTATTATTTTGATCTTGACTATATTTCTCATCTTGTACTTTATGATTTTGATATGAAAGAGTACTATTCACAAATTTACTAGGTTTAGATGTATATGCATGATGAACACCATCATATTTTGAAGAATTTATACATGTAATTTGATTTGCCAATAATGTGACCTTTTCACTTAATAACTAATTTTGATTCTATAATTTTGATATTAGCTTCCTCATAATGATAATTTGATCCTTTAGAGTCTCACAAGTGCAAACACTGGTTGTTTTTTATTAAACATGTAGGCACACACCCAACAAGGGAAAGGTGGAGGCATGGATAAGCTGAGTATGGGCATTAGTAACAATAGTATATGCTACATCATCTTGTGAAGGAGTGATAGCATGGACCTAATTATATGGAAAATATATATCATCCTCATGGAGATGAGGAGGAGAAGGAGATTCTTTCATGTGCATAGGATATGACATTGAAACTTGAAACATGATTGTTAGGGTATTAAATTTATATATTAAGTCCAATAAACTATATTTTAATTGATCCTCTATGTATGTAAGGATTTGTTTCTTAATGTAATTTGACATAATAGAATAATAACATAATAGAGATAGAATGAAATATGACATACAATTTAAGTAATATAAAGCAACATGTATATATGTGTTTATGTCATCTTTGAATTCATTATAAATTAAAGGAAATAAGCATGCAAAGGAAGCTCTAAAACTTTGTATTAAAAAGTGATAAATTTCATCTGTCATTATTATCATGATTATATGAAATACATATCAAAAAATATAAGGATCTAAAATATGAGTGTGGGTATTAGAAGACTAGAAACATAAATCCTAAAGTTATATAGGGTTAAGGTTTGTGCAATATTTGAAGTAAGTTGAGTTCACCATTTGATTTAATTTTTTAGGGTTTCTGGAGATTAAGCCCTAGGTTTTTAAAGGGTTTGATTATAGTAAATTAGGGTAGAAATATGCAATAAATATATCCACTAATTTATAATAGAATTGACTTAGTTTGACCTTTCTAAAAATAGTGATAAATAATATAAGCAAGTACTTAGCTAGAAATTAACTGAGATGGGAGATCTAAAGGCTAAAAATTGGGACATGAGGTAGTCTAAGTGTCATAGATAGGACCCAATGTCAAAACCCTTCCTGGATAGTAGCTCCTTAATTGGATAGTAACATCATATGGCACTAGTGTCCATGTTTTAGAACTAGTGTTCTCTATGTATAACTATTATGAGCTTCTGAATGCACTTGTTTCTAGTCTATTAAATGTATTCCTATGTGCACAAGTTTTAGATCTCTGTAGATGACCTATTTTGACTAATTTTGTATGATAACCCTAAACATCCATATTTTTAGGGAATTTGGTTGACATAAGTATCAAAATGTGTTGTTATTGGGGTAGGTTGGACATCCTCAATAGCACGCTATGATGAGATTTGCCTACATAATAGTACTCTGAAGAGGGATGAAGCCCAATATATTTATTTCCACCTAAGTGTTGGTGCAAGTGCAATTGAAACTAGTATGAATGTCAATTTGAGTGTTTTGAATGTTCTTGAGACTATAAATCTAAGTAATCTAAGCTTAGGAATGTTATAGATGGTTATATGTAGAATTAGGTTAGAATAGGGATTGGTAACCTTGATTGTGTGAAACTTGTTCTAAGTTTGTTTATGTAATTTGCATCTAATTTCTATCTAGTGTTTAGAGGGATAAAATTCATGTATGTGTGTGTGTGTGTGTGTGTGTGTGTGTGTGTGTGTGTGTGTGTGTGTGTGTGTGTGTGTGTGTGTGTGTGTGTGTGTGTGTGTGTGTGTGTGTGTGTATTATTTTTATAATGCTTGTGTGGGTCTTAAAATGGGTCTAGGCCGATCCTAGGTGGTTGCACATTTGAAAATATATCCATTGGTAACAAAATTATGTAAAAGGACAATAGAACTAAAATTGGGACATTATCACCATGGGGTGCTAGTATCTAGGTGGTAGAACCTAAGGCACTAAGGGCCAAGATGTTAAAGTGAGGGTCTAATACTATTTTAGGGATGTTTAGGAATGAGTCTGGATAAGTGTCTAAATAGGCCCTAAGATAGGTTTAGGGATAAGATAGGGATGTGTGGTCTCAAGTAATACTCTTATCACTCAAGTGTCATTTTTAGGTGATTACAATAGTGATCAATCCTAAATGTTAGACTTAAAAAATCAAGAGACAAGTTTATTACCTACAGTATACATTTATGCTTATGGGACCTCTAATTATAAATCCATCACTTTAAACATGTTGAGATAATAAATTTATGTATGTGCACAGGATTGCAACCTCAAATTCTACCTAGATATGCATTTTCACTAATGGTCTGACATATGGAAACATTGACAAAAAATGTTGTCAACATATAAGGTTTAATTAGATATATCCATATTGAGGTCTTCTTGTCTAAAAAATGATAGTGACACCATGTTTGGGATGATGGTTGATTCCTAAAACCATGTTTTTCTCCTCCAACTATGGCCAATTATGAGATAGACTACCCATTTTGCCTTAAGAATATTCTTCTCTAAATGAAATAAATGAAAAATTTTAGGGAAATTCAGACACGTAAAACAAAAAATGTAAGTCACATAGACAAACCAAAAAACATTCAAATGTGATTTGCATCCCTCTACTTACATCCAAGATCACATTGAACAAAATTAAAGGACAAATCCATGGAAAATGATTTTGTGTTAATTCTTAAAATGATAGAGTTATGCAATCAAGAGATAAATTTTTTTCCTTCAATAAACATTTATGCTTATAGAACCTCCAATTATAAAACCATCACTTATAAAATGTCAAGATTAGAAAATTATATATGTGTCTAGAATCACAACATTGGAATCTATTTGAATATGCATTTTCCCTACTAGTCTAAAATGTATAAACATTGAAAAAGTGTCAACATTCAAGGAGTAGTCGGAGATATTCACATTGATTTCTTCTTAGCTAAAAACTAGCATCATCACCATGTTGGGATGGTGAGTGATGCCTAATACCACATTCTCAGCCTATAAATATATTCAGTTATGAAATACACTACTTCTTTTAGCCTCAAGAATGTCTTTCTCTATAATAAAAAATATGATTTTTAAGGTGAACTTAAAACACAATAAAAATTGTAAGTTATCTAGATGAATTAAAAGAACCTTCAAGTGTTCATCAAATCCATCTATTTGTGCTCTATAGCATGGTGAATGAAATTAAGGGATGAATTTCTAGTAAATGATTAAGTAATCCCTCTATTTATGTTTCCAAGACCTTCAATTACAAATATGTCACTTCTAACATGTCAGGATAGGAAAATTATGTATGTGCAAAGGGTTGCAATCTCATACCCACTCAAATATGTGTTTTCCATATTGGTTTGGAATGTAAAAACTTTAACAATTTTTTTATCAAAATCCAAGGCATATTTTAAATATCTCCACCTTAGGAACTTCTTGGCTAAAAATTGGAAATGATACCATGTTGAGGATGACTATTGATTCCTAAGACCACATTCTTAGTCTCTGGCTATGATCGATTAGGAGACAGACCACCTGTTTCACCCTCAAAAACATCCTCTATACTAAAAAAATGCTATTTTTAGGAAAAATTCAAACATGTGAAAATAAAAACATAAGTCATCTAGATGAGCCACAATAACTTTCACATGCATGTTGAATCCCTCTAATTTAGCCATAGATAATGTTGAATGAAATTAAGGGATAAATTTGTGGAAAAATATTTCAAAAATAGTCCTAAAATACTAGATTTATCCAGTCAAGAGATAAGTTTGTTGCTTCCAATAGATATTTATGCTTTGAGGACATCGAACTACAAATTCCTATCTTAAAACACATTAAAATGGGAAAAATACATATGTTCACAAGATCACAACCTTGTAATCTACTCATATATACATTTTATATACTAGTCTAACATATAAAAACATTGACAATAAATGTTGTCAGCATTTAAGGTGTAATTGGAAATCTCCACCTTGGGGTATTTTTGGATTAAAAATGGTAATGTCAACACATCAAGGTTGATGAGTGATGCCTAATACCATGTTATTGGCCTCTGAATACACTCAATTATGATATAAACTACTCATTTTAGCCTCAAGAATGTCCTTATATATACTAAAAAATGAAATTTTGGATGCAAAATTTAGACACAATAAAAAACATAAGCCATCTAGATGAACCAAAATAACCTTCACATTCATGTTAAATCTCTCTATTTTCACCCCAAAACATGGAAAATGAAATTAAGGGACAAATATTTGGCAATTGATTTCATAATCAATCCTAAATTACTAGATTCATGTAGTCAAGAGAGAAGGTCATTACCTCTAATAGACATGAATGATTCTAAGACATCCAATTGAAAATCCCTCTCTTCCATCTTGTCAAAATAGTAAATTTAAACTACATATATATGTAGGATCATGATCTTAGAATCCATGAAATAGGCACTTTCCCTACTAGTCCAACATATATAAACATTGATAACAAAAGTTATCAACATTTAAGGCTTACGTGGAGATCTCCAACTTGGGGTCTTTTTAGCTTAAAACTGGGAGTGTCACCATGTCAAGGATGATGTGTGACACTTAAGAACATGTTCTTGGCATTTGAATACGATTAGTTAGGAGACAAAATACTTGTTCTGACCTCAATAATCTCCTCTATAATACAAAAAAATATGATTTTTATGCAAACTTTAGACATGTAAAAAAGAAGTCATAAGTTATCTAAAAAAGCAAAAATAAACTTCATATGAACATTGAATCCCTCTAATTTCACTCCAAATCAATTTGAATGAAATTAAAAGAATAATATACATAAAATGAATTCATGATCAATCCTAAAACACTAAATTTATGTAGTCAAGAGACAAGTTTATTGCCTCTAGTAGATATTTATGTTCTTCTAGCCTCCAATTAAAAATTCATCACTTCCAACAAATTGAGGTAGGCATAAAATTTGTGTAAAATATTTCAACCTAAAAATCCATGTATATATGCATTTTACCTACTTAGAAACATTGAGAATAAATGTTGTCAACATTTAAGGTGTAGTTGGAGATCTCCACCTCAAGCTCTTATTGGCTAAGAACTAACGGTGCCACCACATTGAGGATGATGAGTGATTCCTAAGACCATGTTCTCAATTTTAAATTATGATTAATTATGAGATTAAATACCCATTCCAACCTCAATAAATTCATCTAAACAAAAAAATGCATTAAGGTCAAAAACATTCACTACTCCATGTAAGGAATGTTGAATAAGGCCATCATAAATGCTTAGGGTGCTTATGATGCTTGTGTGTTCAATTGTTTATTATGATTACGATGCTTAGACACTAATTCAATAGCATTCTCATGTATTGTGATACAAGGGTGACCTATAATAAATTACACTACCTAATACAAATACATTATCGCATTGTAATTGGACTAATCCCACATTGGTAAGAATTTTGATACAAGGGTGACTTATAATATGCTACATGTTTTTAATATGCTTGTGTGTTTTATGATTAATACCAAAAATACATGAGTAAAATAATGTCATTACTACCCAAAATAAATGAGATAATAAATGTACATGGTCATCCATTTTATAGATTGAAATATAATAAACATTACATCCTCTAACTATCATGAATATATATGATAATTAATTACATCATGTAAATTAAAATATAAAACTTGATAAATAAATATAAGTTAGAATGTGGGGAAAAATCAATGTGTGTGTCAATATACAAAAATAATTATTTATTACAATGTAGTTAATATCATACACAAGTGAGTGACATATATACAATTCCATATCGGTGTATAATCAAAATAACATGACCAATCCTAAAATTTAATTCTGTGAATCCCCTCAATCATTAAAACAATTATTCTTTATCCCTTGATATATAGCAAGATCCTCATCTCCTCCACTCCCTCGAGATGATGAAGGATCTGCAAAAGGAGGACATATATTGGTAGGTGGAAAAATCAGTTTGGGATAAAGAGTAATAGATGAGTTTCAAGGAGGAATAAACACGCTATTGAGAGAAGTATGTGTCGCATCTATAAGATCTTACATTCACATCATATCTTGCATGTTAATGTCTTAAATTGGAAATAATAATGTAAGTCAAAATTTACTATTATGTCATAGTTAACTACATGCATCTCTTGGGATGTTCCAGTTTGGAATTTTTTTTTAAGAGAATGGTTGCATTATAGGAATACTAGGGGTATCCTATATAATTCAAATTGATAACATGTTGTTAATAAAATAATTAATTCAAAAAAATTGTAAATGTAAAACAAACTTTAAATTGGAAAATTAAATTAAACTTTTTAACAAGAAATACTCCCCAAAGTTAATGGTCATAAATATGATGTGCTCAACATGTCACTCATCCTGTGCAAAAAAGGTCTTGACCAACAACTGCTTTCAAATAAATATTAAAAATTAGATATTTAACTTCAACAAACATTTACTATTAACATGCATATTCAACTACTTTAAATTTACCTAAGTTTACTAACTATGGGGCCTTGACACCTGATATTTTTACTCTTGTGGTTAGGTAGATGCACATAACTCATCAAGATCAATACTATCTCAAGGATGATGAAATGGATAAGTAAGACTAAGACATGTATTGTGGCTTGTGGTGTACTAATAAGGAGTGCATACATGATGTTGGGGAACCATAGAAGACCTAACACCATGAGTGGTATAGGAAGTGCCCATGCCAACTCCAATTCCTATTAAATATGCCATTTAAGGCCCCTACTACATCAAACTTTGTGTAAGAGATATGATATCCAACAATGACTGATCTATAGCATCAAAATTGACTCTAGGGTTACATATGGGAGGAGGAACATCAAGAGTAGGGAGAAGAACAAATAAACTTTGTACAAATCTCATTTCCCCGACTCTATGTTTTGACATGCCACTACCCTCACAAAAGAATTCCCTCATACCAAAATAGTTACTTACTTCCCCAACAAAAACTCTACATATAGTATACGCAAGAAGTATAGTGAATTATCAAAAACATTTGGGTGGTTTGTTAAAAAACATCTACCAATGATCCAAAAAATTATAACAAATTTTCTTGTGTGTATCACTTTATCAAAAAAAACTTTAAAGTCAACAGGTTGCCATGTGATGGGGTGGACAAAAGGTTAAACTTAAAAATTCCTTTGTGATATTCAATTCCTTTACTTGTTTTTATGACAAAAACACTACACTTGCCCTCTTTTTTTCTTCTCTCCAACTCTCATAAGCATCAATTTGGTTGCCTATGGTATCAATATTTTAGATAATTATAGTTAATTTTTACATGAGTTGGTGGAAATTAAGATACATTTGGCTTTGTGACATAAACATTATAATTATTTGGTTAATTTTTTCCCTATTTTATGAAATTCCATCCTAAATTGAAGGAAAGTTTGCTTTAAGATTTGACGAAGGGTTTTCTTGATCAATTTTGAGGAATACTATCCATTATACCCTATTTACATTAAAAATTATGATAATTTCTATAATTATAATTGTTTTTAATTACAATAGGGAAATTTTGACAAAAATAATTAAAAATAACATAATTTTTAAAATTAATATATACATGGAATACCCGTATGTATAAAGAAATCAAAAGGAGGATTGGTATGTCGAAGAAATCCACATGTAGTAAATAAATAAAATGGATATTAGTTTTATGAAACAAAATAGATATTCATTCTATTGAGCATCATGGGCCGAAGGCTTGGTATGTTTTTTTTATTTTTATAGAAACTAAAATGGATATTAGTTATTTCTTAATAATAGACATTTATTTTGCCTACATAATGGGTATTTGTTATGCTTCCAAAACAAATATCCATTATGGGGATGTAATTGATATCTATAATCATATAAAATGTGAAAATTAGTAAATTAAGCAGGGCTAATGACACCCAACCCTTAGGTCCCTCTTGCTTACTCTCTAAACCCTCATAGGCATCTTTTCACTGATTCCCAGTCATCCATAGCCTTCTAGACTTGATCCCAGCTAAGCTAAACCCCTCTTTCCATGAAAAATCCATCCCCTTAGGTCCCATCTGCTTAGGATAATAGCACCACACTAGGACTATAGTGTTGGTGCCACTCCTATCCACTTTCAGTGTTATTTCCCAAGTCTATTTCTAGCTCAAATGGTTAATTTATTCTAGTTCCCCATCCTTCTCCTTGTCATCCTAACATGAGTGCATTCAACCCATGACCAATATATCCCTATAAAATCCCATTCAAATATCATATGGAAAGGGTTGGCAATTATCACTAAGCAAGCAAGAATATAAGCAAGACTACTCAAGCAATATTTCTTATTCTTTGTATACAGCTAGCCAACACACTTAAAAGCTTATTCAAATCCTTACACCAGTCCCTAGCCACCTCAAACAGATCCAATTTAGCACTCTACTTCTTCATACACATAATTTCACAAAACACATCAAGTGGGAGAGCTCTATATGGCTTGATCCCTCTTTGAAGTATTGGTATGTAGGTAGCATGCCCATACAAGGGGTGTGGATCTACATCCAGTGAATATTACAAACACTAACCCCACCTCTTGTTTAAAATTGGTCAAATCATAATGGAAGATAGGGTTTGAATAAAAAATCTACTCTACAAGGATCTCTACAAACTTGTAGCTATCAAAACTTCATAGATAGGGTCACATAGACATAGTGAACAAAACCCAAAAAGCTAATATCCTTAGAATAATATTAGTAGAGGTGAACTACATCATTGGTGTCACTCCTATCTAGTTTTCATGCTCCTATCCAATCATAAAATGAAGTTTAAATCTTAGTTTGTGATAGTATCCCAGTTTTGCATAGTGAATTCTAGCCTCTGTCTCAGTTGGATAAATTAGTTTCTAGCTAAGTCTTATTTTTTTCCCCTTATTACTATTTTTAAAAAGGTCAAAATTACAATCTAGTTTATATAATTTTACTACTCATACCCTTTAACTAAATTAGGAATAATACACCAATATTCCCAAAAATGTTAAATCATTTAGTGAACCTGACTTACTTCGCTTTCACATAAAAACCCTAGAAACCCTATGGTAAATTTCTTACTAATTTTTCCTATATTTTTTTATTTTTTTATTGCATAATAAAATCATAAATTAGCATTAAATGTTAAAATTTTGTAGTAATTTTTAAAAAAATCTTTCAAAGCCTAGTTGCCCATACTATGTCCCAGTATTTTTCCAATAATTTTCCAATCTTTTTTTAAATTTTTACTAGCATATTTAAATCAAAAAATCCATTCAATTTTCAAAATTCAATTGTAATTCACAAAAATATTTATTTTTCCAAACCCTAGTTGCATATACTAGGTCCTGTTAAATCACTAATTTTCCAATAAATTTATGATTTTTGACTTGCATACCTAACTCAAAAATTCACTTTAACATTCAAAAACTCATAGTAATTTTCAAAATAATCATCTTTCAAACCCTAGTTACATACACTAGGTCCTACTACTTTTGAGATATCACCTTACATTCTAAAATCAAAACCAAAATGGATCTCACTTATTTCTAAATATTTCTTACATTTCTTGCAAATAATAAAGAGACCATACTTGGTCCTATCATGTACATGAATGATGAAGTTTACCATATGTTAATGCAAAGTTTCATTATTTCCCTTTCATGCTTAATTTTCATAATAAGAGATGATATTAAAAAATTTATTGATAAACATGCACAAGATTTCAATATTTCTTTTGCATACTCTCTCTCTCTCATGCAGGATAATTTCCAACTCTATTTTGCTAAACATATTAGACATATCGTAACACATGTAAAAACTTTTTATTCATTGGTGCACCATTCTATGTTCTCTACCATTTTCATTCTATCTCTCATATGGAAAAAAATTCAAGTTTATCATGGTAAATACATTTAAAATGTCATAGTGTCAGGATTAGGAGCACAATTGATTACCTTGTATAAGCAACTAAACATGGAATTTAACCAGAAGTAACAAGTAACAAGAAATCAGAAACAACACAGAATTTGAGAGACAATACAATCTTGTATTCAACTCATCCAAAAAGACTAAAACTAAAACTTCAACCTCTATCTAAGTCATTTGGGCTCGCCTTCATTTGATTTGCTGTCAGGAACTGACTCAAATCATTGATCCCTTGACTCATCTCACTTTATTGATCTACTTGATGTGAACAAATGTAATCTCTAGATCCTATGCCAGAACTCATGTGCTTGAGCCACTTTTTGATCATGCATTGATCTTAGGATCATGTTGTTAGTCTACTACTTTACATGTTTATGCCACATGGTGGCCTCTAAGCTCCTTGACCTTTTGACTTGCTCATGTGATGTTAGATCTGATTCCATGATTGAATAGAAGCCATTGATCTATGTGGGCCCATTAAAATGTCAGTCATTGCTCACCATTGGATCATCTGTATGATTGAATGTCAATCATTGATCTTGTTTTTTGAATTCCAATGACTACTTCATGAGCTCAAATTTTGGCATCCACACAACCATATTTTATGTCTGTGCAAATGTATTTGGCATCTGTGTGACCATCACTAGCATATTTTAACTTCAACAATTATTTGTTGGGGCTTGAATTTGACATTTGCATGCCTATCAATTGACATCCACAAGATGTAAATGATGTCTATGTGATCATCAATATTTGGACCCCAATGGATGACTATTGAGCTTTATTTTGACACTTACATGAATGTCACTCTACTAGATCACAAATTTCTTGAGCTATTAATTTCAGACCTTTTACTGGACATTTATTGTGGGCTTTTTGTATCGGCCATTTTCTTCGAAGGAATTTATTGGCGTCTCTTTTGCATCAAAAAAAATTTCTGGGGAAATTATCATGGGACAATTGCTTGAAAGAATTAAGTCTGCCTTATCTTTGCCTTGGAAAATTTATTTTAGATAAAATGTCTAATAGAATTCATGTCTTTAGGATTTATACTTGTGGACAAAATGTCTGAGAGAAATGAGGTCTTTAGGAAAATTTCCACAGGACAATTTTTTTGAAAGAATTCATACTTAGATTTTTTTGTAGACCTTTTGATTTTGATGGCATTTGTGACCCTTCAGAACATCTTTCTAAGATACTTTGATGAATAATGACCCTTCGAGAAAATTGTTTAGATAATTTTCTTGAAATAAAATGATCTTTTAGGCTTTTTGTTTAGGGTAATTTGTTGAAGAAATGACCCTATGGGATTTTGTTTTGGAACAATTTCCATTAAAGATACCCTTTGGGAAAATTGTAGAGGACACTTTGCTGAGAAAAATACCTTTCAGCTTTATTGCATAGGACATTTTTTCAAAGCAAAGGCCCTTCAGAACTTTATCTTGGTCACTTTCTTGAAATAAATACCCTTTAGGGTTTTATATAGGACACCTTTTTGAGAAACTAACCCTTCAAAAATTTTATATTGAAAGTACTTCTGTAGGCCTTGTGTTTCGAACAACTTGTAGAAAAGAAACCTGCCTTTAGAACTTTTGTCAAATATTTTCTCCAAAAGAATTATGCCTTCGGTAAAATTGTGTGGATGATTTTCTTGAAAGAAATCTGACACTTAGCTTGAAAAATATCCTTTAGGCTTTTTTTTGTCCACTTTATCAAATAATGATCATTTGGAAAAAGTGTTTTGGACCAATTTCTCTAAAAGATACCCTTCATAACTTTTGTCTAGGACTTTCTTCAAAGAAAAGACCCTTTAGGAGTTTTGTTTCAAATAAAATATCTGAAACAATTACCGATACTTAACCAAATAAAGTTGAATAAATCTACCAAAAGAATTCCAACACTTAGCTAAATAAAGTGGAATAATTTCTCTGAGGGAATTTGGAATGCTCTAACACTTGGCACAAAGTTGAAATATTTGGCTAAGTGTAAACTTAAGCTTTTTTTGGCCTTGTTCTTTCAACTATTCAATACCATGAAAACCTGCTTGGATCCCTCCACATGCAATGTTAATTTTGATTCTAAGCCACCTAATCCACTCAACAATTAGGACCCTACTCATCTATTTAAACTAAGCAAAATCTTGGTATGTGGGCCAAAATAGACAACATTTTTGGTGACTTAATTAGCTTGACTAGCCTACTGGTCATGGAACCTAGACATTGATCAAGTTTGCTTATGATGAATAATCAAATGAAAAGCTACTTACAAATAGAATCTTCTTGACTTTCGAAAACATGTTTTGGAGTAATGGGTGGAAAAAAAATCAACAAAAGACAAAGCAACAACCTAAACAAAAAATAGAATAACTTAAAACAACAATGTGTAAAATCACTTGGAGGAAAAGACAGACCTATCTATCTATGTACAAGGGGCAAGATATGAAACTAGTAGCATAAATTGAGATACCTCCCATTAACAGGGATGGGAAAGTTATCTCCATTCAATCTATCAAGATCAAAGGCATTGCTCTCTTTGTAACTTGTGATGGCATAGGGTCCACTCCAAATACTGTCAAACTTTGAGTGTTTTCTTAATTTTACATGGTCCTCATCTAATTTGAGGACTATGTCACCTTGTTGAAATGTCTTTGAGGAATCACTTTTGTCAAATGACTTCTTCACTTGGTGTTAGTTATACCACATGATATGCATGGCATCAGCCCTTATTTCTTCTAATTCTCTTAGTTTATTCATCTTGGCTTTCATTTCATCACTTTCTAGAAATTCTAGTTGGTGTGCAAGATCCAAAGCTGGAAGCTCCAATGAAATTGGCAGCCCTCTTTCTCTTCCATATACTAAGAGATAAGGTGAATAACCAGTGGCTTTCTTGGGAGTGATCCTATCAACCCATAAGGTAGTCTTCAATTTTTTATGCCAAGCTCTTTGATTATCTTCCATTGTTCTCTTAATGATTCAAATTGGGTTCTTATTAGTGGACTCAACTAGTCCATTACCCTATGGATAATAATTCGATGAAGATCTCAGATAGATACCTTAATCAAGAGCCCACTCACATACCTTTGTCCTGCTAAATTCTAAAGCATTGTCTGATATTATAGTGGAAGGTGATCCAAAATGGGTGACTAGACTCTCATAGAACTCAAGCACAGAGTTCTCATTTGCTTCCTTCAACGTAACTACTTCCACCCACCTGGTGAAGTAGTCTATATCTATCAAGACTCACTTATGGTCAACATTGGATGGAGGATGATTCATGTCAATGAATTATAAATCCTATTGCATGAAAGGTTGTTCAACCTAAATAGGCTTTAGTGGAATAGCAACTAGTTTATGTTTCCCTATAAACATTTCATATTTTGAACACTTCCTAACCCATATATGTGCATCTCTAAATAAATTAGGACAAAAGTAACCATCTTTAATGATTTTTGTAGTTGTGGTCTTAGTTACAAAATGGCCTCCTTGAGGATTGTCATGAAATTGCTTGAGAAGCTTATCAAATTGGTTAGTTTCAACACATGAGCATACCTTCAATGCCTTTTTTGAACAGCACTCCATCAATCAAAATATATGGCACTAATTTCAGTCTGAAGTGTCTTCTTTGTGATGCATTGAAATCCATTGGACACTCTTTTATTTGAATAAATCTAACAATATTCTATGTCCAACTTGTATAAGGAGTTTTTTCATGTCCATGTTGAGTGTCTTGAATTACCAAGATTATCTCTTTTTCTTTTCTCACATCTTCTGCAAGATATTCACATAATCCTTTACCTCAGACTAGTTTTGTGATCTTGAATTCAATGTCATATTCCATGCACTTAGTGACCCATCTAGCTCTCTTTTCATTTAAGTCTCTATTGAGGATAAAATCCTTCACACTCAGATGAGATACCATTAGTATAATCTTATTGTTTAAAACTAGATGTCTTAATGTCTTAACAATAGCAAATACATGTTTTTCAACAAAGATTTATCTTTTCTCATAGCCTTCCAAAGCTTGACTAAATAAAGTAGTGGGTTTCTCTAGACCTTCATCATTCTGCTACATAAGCATGGTTGAAATTGCATATAATGTAGAGAAGACATATAAATAGAATTCCTTATTGAAATATGGATTTAAAAGTGTGGGGGCATGAGATATGGCATCTTTGATGGCCTCAAAGCTTCCCTTACCTTCTCTTTTCCATGTTAATTCTTTTCCTTTTCTCAACATATGAGTGAGAGGCCTAACCATCTCTACAAATCCTGGAATGAACCTCCTGATGAAGTTGATCTTACCTAAGAAGCTCTGCAATCCTTTCTTATGTTTTGGCAATGATAGAGAAAATATCGCTTCTATCCTCTCTAGATCAATATAAAGACCAGCTTTGGACACCACATGCTCAAGAAGTCTTCCTTCATGCACTAAAAAAATAGATTTTTTTGGATTCAAAGAAACTCTAAATTGTTTGCATCTATAAAAAATAGCTCTCAAGTGTGTCAGATGATCATTAGGATTCTTAGAAAAAAAATTTGTATCATCAAGATAAACTAAAACCATAACATTCAAAAGACCATGAAAATCAACGTCCATTGCTCTTTGGAAGGTGGCTCCAGCATTGGAGAGTCCAAACGGAATTTTAAAATATGCATAGGTGATCCATTTTATAGTGAAGGTGGTCTTATATCTATCTTTCTCTTTGACCATGATCTGATTATAGCCAGAATAGCCATCAAGCAATGAGAACCTTTGAGAACCTACCACCTTTAGCAGAATTTGATCCATGGAGGGCATTGGGTAATGATCTTTAGGGACAGCTTATTGAGGTCCCTAAAGTCAACACAAAAATGAATCTCTCCATTCTTTTTTCTCACTATAAAAAGGTTTACCACCCAAGAGGAATGATTAATTGAAAATATTATCCTTGGTTAAATCAATTTATAGAGTTCTCTTCTCATGAGGTCCTCCACTCTTGGATTGACATGCCTATGTTTCTGCTTGACTGGCTTGGCATTGCCTTGTAATTCAATGGTGTGTTGTGCAGGTTTGGGGTCAAATCCTTTCAATTTTGTATGCACAAGAATATATATCAAAAAATTCTTGGCATAAAGCAACAAATGCAACTCATTCCTCTATTCTATTGACATTTCTTAGCTTTAACAATTTGTCCTTAAAGATCTATATCTTTGCATAGTGTTTTTTCTTTGTTGAGATGTATGATTTCCCTTTTCTTAATTGTTTATATTCATTGAAGATGATTTATAATGTCACAATCCCTTTACACAGCTTATTAGATCTCATTTATACTATCTAATCATCATATTGATTTTAGGACTTGTCTTGATTCCTATGGTAGAGCTTTGCCTCTTGCATTAGAAAACATATGATTTGATCATCATTGTTAAAGACTTGTCAACTCACCTCATTGTTAGGTACATCTAGTTTACATATAACCTTGACCTTATCTTGGCTTTGGTTGCCTTTAACTCCTACTATCTCATATTGGGCACCAATGGCAGCAAGCCTATCTGCATGCGAGTTTGCTTCTCTTGGTATGGACTAGGAATTAAATGCCAAAAAACCTCCATGAGGTATCATACTCAGTGCTTATAGGCTTTCAAATGGTGATTCTTGACTACACTTAGGCCTCTCACTTGTTACACTACAAGCTCATTGTCACCCTTGGCTTGGAAGAGCTTGACACCTCTCTTTCTTGCTTCTTGCAAACCATGAAAAAGAGCTTCATATTCAGTTGTATTTGAGGTGCAACTAAATTGGAGTCTTGTATTAGAATGGCACTTTTGATTTGAGGATAAAATCAGCATGGCTCCCACTCCACTTCCATTCTTTGACCTTGAGCCATCAAAGAACAAAGTCCATACACCATATTCTTCTTAAGCAATGTTAGTTAAGCAAGGTATAACAACACCTTCTTCATGCATACAGTACACTCCTAAGTTTGTCTCTTCAATGTTGCTATATGGATCAAATCCATGGTTATCAGCTACCCACTCATCCAAGTATGGATTTGAGATGCCTTCAAGATGATTATGGGGTTATTATTTAATAACCTCTTCAAATATGGCACAGTTGGTATTTGTAAGATTAGGCATTTAGGGTTCTAGGTGGAACCTAGAGATAAGCTCAAATCTTATAGTGACTTTGGTTCCATATCTGATTCTAAAAACTATGTATGGCCAATCAGATGACAAATATCCTCCAATCTTAGCAATAAATTCCCTAGACAAGCATAGGAAAAAATATGGAGGTAGGTATACCACCATTACATCTTGATTAATGACATAATTTGGATAGGTTGCCAATGTGATCTAAAGATCTTTTAAGATACCTATTGTCTTAGTGGAGGAGCCATCTAATTGGAGAACACCTTTTTCGTTAGGCACATATTTGAGCCAAATTTTATATGTTATGGCTGTAGGCATCACTAAGGTTGAAGCCCCTGAATCTATCATGCAATTGTATATTAAACAATCCCCTATGATGACTGACAAATAAAATGGTGGATGCTTAATAACCTTAAAAGGATGAAAAATATTTTGAGATTGACTTTTGCTTGGAATTTGATTGGGAAATTGGCTAGGGACTTGGTTAGGTTGACTATTATTGATGAAAGCAGTGTTCACTTTATTAGCTATCTTTTCCACATGAGAAAGTTTGGAGAGCTCTTGTTGGAGAATCTCCTTTTGTCCCAAGATAGACAGAGCATCATACATAGACATACTTACATTAGCCTTCTTTAAATGATCCAAAATATTAAACGGAAGATTAGTACCTTTGGACTGCACCTTTGAAGTAGGAGCATCACTTGGAATTTGAGTAACATGAGGAACAAAGGAGGACTTTTGCTACTATCCATGAGGTTGGGAAACTTGTTGATTTCAAGAGCTTTAGTAGCTACATTTGAAGAAGTAGGTTGTTGCCCCAAGTTGTCCTCCAACATCCTCTTCTTAGCCCTTGTCTGAGTTGCATTTGGTTGATTTGTCCTTTGTGAAGTTTGTCCCATATTAGATGCTACATGCTCAAACACATGTTCCCCTTCTTGAAAATTCATGCATGTGGTATCAGTTGGTGCTTTACCCATGCTCCCTTGTTATTAGCTTTGAGCTTCTGATAATGACATGGTGGGCATGTTGTCTTGACTCATTTGGGGATCTTGTGGTGGAGGAGGCATCATATCATGACCTTGGAATGAAGGGGCATGATGCTAACTAAGGTCTTGATACATGTCTCCAATAGTGGCCATCACCATCTCATTGGACTATCCCCCTAACTGCCATTGACCTTCTTGAGCATAGTTGTTCTGAGTTGGCACAATAGCTCTAAAATTACTTAGAGTATAGGAATGTATTTCCATGATTGAGGCTTCTGCCCTTGTCCTTATTGATTAGACTGATAGGGTGGCCCATTATACTGATAATTTTGATTAGCATTTTGATATGGTCTATATGGTGGAGCTTGTTGAATCTCCATTACAACCAACTTGTTGTTTTGAGCTTTGAGAAGACTCTCTATGTTCCCTAGACTATTAGTTTGATCACCTTCTGTTTGATACAACTTTGTTGAATTTGGAATTGGAGTAATAGTTGGAGCAGGAGGATATACCTCTCGAAAGAGAGGTATCGATGGCCTTAAAGACAACTTGCATACTTGTATAAGGCAATTTTCAACCTTAATTGCTACTTCAAAAGCTTCAGGTAGAGTGTTCCCTCCCATGGATTGAATCATCATAGCTACATCTAAATTGAGAGCCTTTGGATAGTACAGAAAGACATAGTTGGGTGTAGGCTTGATCACTACAATAATTATGTCCCAGGTCTTCTAGAATTTGTAGTTAAAATGCACCATGAATTCATGATTGAATCTCTTGATTGTTATAAGTTGTTCTACAAGTGAAAGATGATCACTCTTGTCCTCAAAGTGCTTGCATAGGACCTCTCCAAACTCATCCCAGTTATTGATTAATGAAAGAGCCAATCCTCTATACCATTAAAGTGTTTTCTCTTTGAAATAAGTTGCTAACAACCTCATTACTACATTTTTTTGAGTCACATGATGCACTAAACAAAGGTTAGAAATATCTGCCATATGTTCTCTAGGAGTTACTAAATTTTCTCATGTAAAATAAGGAAGAGCCTTCAAAGCTAAGATTGGAATATTGTCCCATTGAGTAAGATTTAGAGGACTACCACCATTGAATGGCACAAAGGCTTGCCTTCTA
The DNA here is from genome assembly GCA_037957365.1 of Torreya grandis. NCBI lineage: Eukaryota > Viridiplantae > Streptophyta > Pinopsida > Cupressales > Taxaceae > Torreya > Torreya grandis. The sequence goes on along the minus strand of JARHVA010000523.1, from coordinate 4,118,778 downwards.
GGAATATCCATCTGAGGTATGGGATTTATAACAATGTTTAGCTTAACAAAATTGGCTTAAACAAGAGGATTTTGGGCAACACATGGGGAACAAGAGGCAGAGGTGTAGGATTTGAATGAGAGGCTTTCTTCTTATTCATTAATTAGAAAGATAACTTAGAGAAATTTGTCTCCTTCTCTTTTCAAAAGGATCTTGTGATAACTCTAGGGGGACATGAAAAATATGCAAATCTAGAAATGAAACTCTAAAATTTGTTACTATACTCAGATATGAAAAATTATGTATATAGGTTGTCCCACTAGGCATGCCAGAACTATTAGCTATCTAGATAGTGTTGTTCCCAAAATTTGTCACTCATTTTGGGACAACATATGAACTATTTTGGTTTAACAGGCCAAAATAGTCTCTTCCCTTCTCAAAATTTGTTCTGAGCTTTCAAACTCTCTATTCTTTAAGCTTTTCATAAATCTACGGACTCTCCAAGCTTGAATCTACGGACTCTGTAGGCTTGAATCTATGGACTTCACAGGTTGATTTCTACAGACTCTGTAGGAAAGAAACAAGCTCTCAACACTTAGGTGATTTCAAGGTTGGTTCAATCAATCGGTCCAATCAATAGGTTCAAGGGAGTGCCCAAAAGTTGAGCACCCTTGTGGAGGGCAGGGAACATTGGTTCAAGGGTCAAAGAGAAGCCAAAAAAGATAGAATTCCTTCAGATTTGGTTTAAGGCCTAAAAGGAACAATTCCTTCAAACTTTTTGTTTGATGGAAATGACTAAGTGAAGGAGGCCGAAAGAATTCCTTCAAAAAAGTTTTTCCATGGGAAAATGACCAAGGCAAAATTCCTTCAGACATTTTGTCTAAAGGAATTTAATCGAGAAGAAATATCAAAGAAATTGAAATGATTAAAATGGCTAAGGAAAAGAAGTGAAGGAATGCCCGAAAGGAAAAAGCCTAAGAGCGAAAGCTGCCAAGTGTCATCTACCGGGACACTTAATAGTTTATTTCTAAGAAGCAGTGAAACATGCCACATGTCCCATTGTAACTCAATGGAGCACAACAAGTGTCAACGTCTACATTTTAGGCTTCTTATAAGTTTCAAAGCTTCTTTCAATAAGCTTCTCACAGAATCACATAGAAATCACCAAGTGGCAATAGCAGAAGGTTGTAATATGTTTTTATACAAAGCTATGGAAGATGCCACGTGTCCCTTGACAAGCTCGATGGAGCACGACAAGTGTCAACATCTTTGGTCTCTCCCTTTTGTTCTATAAGCACTGTGGTGGGCCTCGAGTGAGTTGTTAAGGTTAAGCAGAATACGACAAGTGTCATCATCTGCATGAATCCAAAATGAGTCTCAAATGTTTTTACAATGTTTATAGGAGCTTGGCAAAAGCCTCCATGTGTCATCTTCTGTAGGACTCTCAAAAGTGAAAAATGCCATGTGTCACTTGCTGAGATCAGTGAAAAGTGGCCAAAGCAAGTGGGAAAGACATGAAGGAATTGCTAAGGAGGATGATGGACCTGAATGCGTTCAAATACCTTCAACACCAAAGGGAAGAACTACTACTATAAGAGTGTAAAGAGCCATCAAAGCTGAGGATATAGCCCTGAGAGCTCAAATGCTAGGAAAAGACAAAACTAGAAAGGGAAAAGATAGCCTGAGGGCTCAAATCATAGCAGAAAGAGGGAAAGGCCAAAATATCTTCAAGGAAGTTATTTCCAGTAGGTGAAACAGTGAATCAAGTAGACTCCTGAGCACACCAAATCAAGGATGCGGCCTATTTTTCTTCCATGAAGTAAAGGCAAAGGGACAGCTGTGCAAACACCAAGAAAAGGACTAGGCAGTCCATACTAAGGAAGAGACATATTAGATGTATTAACATGCCATATTTAATGCAGTCACCCTATTCTAGCATGGCCCTCCTTGACAAAACTAAAAATGCATTCAAGGCATTGAATGCAGCATGGGTTGTTCCATGGAACAAAGTCGCAGACATTTTTTCGCTACTATATAATGTAATCTCTTATTTGATACAAAGGAGATCTATTTGATCACTTAATCAAAACTCTGTCCAAATTGAAAGGTGAATATTAAGACTTTGAGCTCAGATTGTTGTTCATATTATTTTATCTAAATGAGAAAGCAAGTTACTTGCAGACTTTGTGCTATCATAGCTTATGCTATTTTAGGAGATTGTTCTTATGTCTATCTTCTAGACACATTCTTATTTATTTAATATAACAAGCATAACTAGTGGAAGTGATAAGGAAGATGTCTTGAAGTTAGTTACTTTTATACTTTGTGCTGTTATAGTTGTCTTCAATATATATTTTTAGTTTTTATTTCTATGTTGAGAATTTTGGAATGACTTTGTACCCCCATTATCCTTTGTTTCTCACTCTTTGGGTGGCTGAAGTGGAGACTTTATGCTATGTTGATGCAGGAAATTGCACCTAGGGCAAGGAGGTTGAACTCCTACCTTCTCCTCGCAACATGGAAACTCCCCTCTCACCTGTGGGACTGGCAAAGCTAGAGGGGAGAGTCTCTAGATAAGGGCTAGCTCCCTCTGATGTATCATGTTTTTTTTAGCAAGTGCAAATATAGGCATATGTATATACAGTTATATAATGGGGGGGGTGAAAAGGGAGGAAGATACAAGAAAAGAAGCTACTCTAAGGAGGTGATACACCAAAACAAGATGACCTTCTCACACCCACTCGCAAAACCAGACAAACACATTTATACGCTTCACCCTTGGTAGAAGAAACAGTCTGCCAAACTTGATAGGGAGGTAAAAATTGAAAATATATAAAAGGAGGTTCACCAAAGGTGTTGTAGGAGGCACTCTGTAGATAATCCCTTCTATTTTCTACACCCCAAAATAGAACTCTTCTCCTGTCAGCTACAGATGGTGCCTTGTAGATAGCTGGTATGTTAGTATTGAACCTGTGAGCGCATCAAAAGATAATGACTAAACACAAATCAACACTCAGAACATACACAAAAAATATATCTAAGAAGAGGTAAAAATCTGTGTTTATAGATTCAGGTAGAAATTTTAGTAGGGTTGCACCTTGTAAAATCATGAAAATATGATTACAAATAATGACCAATTCACAATATATATGAAAAGTCAAAGAGGCTCATTTGGCACTCCTTTACAAGTGATCTATTACATCTATTCATGAAAGGAAAAGGTCGCTCAAGAGCATTAATGAACTGTGTGCTTTGTCTCCTTGAAATTTGCCCTTTTCCAGGTCAATACACGATTTGCCTTCTCATTTAATGCAAAATGGAGAAATTAGTTGCTTTACTAGCTGCTTGCATCCCAAATGATCAATTTGTTGGCACGATTTCACCTACTGGAACCATGCTTATTGCTTGTCCTTTCTCTACTATGTCTTATCTAGCTCATTCGGCCCCTAGGGAGAACATCTTGGCGAGTCACTACATTTTGAGCTCTTTTTCCATGATTAGCACTTCCTTTGCTTTTAAAGACAAACAGCCATTTCTCTTTGTGAAATTTGACGTTCGTATGGCCTTCATGTTTTTTGAAAACCAATGGCTAAATTATTTTGTTAAACTTTGACATCACCATCCCCATCGCAACGTTATCGGGTCTTCATATTATTTCTTTTGCGGCTTCACTTTCTCCTAGCACCTTCCCAGGCACTTTTTTGCCTTTGTAAATGCCCTTTGTATTTGGGCCAGAAGTTCCCCACAAGGCATCTACCCTTCAGGGTCCTTTAGCGGGTCCCTTTGTTCTATGCGAATGCCTCCTGGGTTCCCACAGATTTTATGTCTGTGGACAATTTCCCCAGGTCAATTTTCTTGGGTTTGTCTTTGCCTTGATTTGTTTCCTGTGAACTTTTGTCCACAGACAAAAAGTCTACAGAAATTATGTCCACCCTTGCTTGAAGCTTTAGTGTTCGCAGCCCGAATTCCTTTGGACAAAAGTCTGAAGGAATTGGGACTTAGCCAATTTTGATCAAAACCTGAACTTGAACTTTGAACTTAAACTTTGAACATTGAACTTACCCTTGTTCGGGTCCTTTTCCTTTGAAGTGTCAGTGCTTTAGAAGGGTACTAAACCTTGAAGACTATCCTTCGGCCAAGGACATACCCTTGAACCAAGTCGTTGAACCAAAATGGTTCAACGGTTCAAGGGTTCAACCAAGCGCACCAATTTCCTAGTGAACCAAGCCGATGAACCTTTTTGTTGAACTTTTGCATTAAACTAAACCATTGAATTGAACCTATTGAACCAAAATGGTCTAACAGTTCAAAGGTTCAACCGAGCACACCGATGAACTGTTGAATTGAAGCTGATGAACCTTCTGTTGACCCTTTGTTGAACTGAACCTGTTGAACCGAAATGGTTCAACGGTTCAATGATTACATGCCAATTTTCTGTTGAACCAAAATCCGATGGCCTTCATCTTTGAACCAAGACCATTGAACCAAAATGGTTCAACAGTTCAATGGTTCAACCATTAAATGCTGACGAACCTTCGAACCAATTGAACCAAGCCACTTTTAACTTAAGGCCATTGAACCATAGGCCGTTTTGAACCAAAGTGTCAGGCCGATGAACCAAAATGCTGAATTGAGTGGACACAAGGCCATTAGATTTTGAAGAAAACAAATGCTGATAAACCAAATAGTTGAACCAAATGACTAAACCAATCATGTTGAACCAAGCAGAGAAACACTGGCATTGAACTTGTGCAACCTGGAAATAATTGTCTTCAAATAGCGAAGAAAGAAGGTGAATGATTTTTTTGCCTGGAGCAAAAAATTGGTCAACAGATGGCGACTCACAGGGGAAGCGTGCCTACTAAGCTTAAAGACCATCTACCTTAAAAATCCATTGGGCATATAGTCAAATTGTAATTTTGAAAACCAACAACAGCTCTGTTAAAACTTAGAACCAGTCATGCAGATCTACCTCCAAGGAAATGAAAGCACACACAAGACTAAGAAAACTACTACTTGTGCAACAGCACTCAGGGAAAATAGGAAATAAAACAAGGGAAAATATGTACAAGCAAACCAAAAAATCAGTGGCAACACTTTAGATGTATCCCATTAACTAGGATATGTAGTTCTTCGCCATCCAACTTGGAGAGTTGGAATGCATTATGCTTCTTGCACTGAGTGATCATGTAAGGACTGCGCCATAGGGCATCAAATTTTGCATGTTTTTTGGGCTTAGCTCAATCTTCATCCCACTTTTGGATAATGTCTCCTTCAGAGAAATCTCTTGACAAATATTTCTTGTCAAAGTGCCTTTTTATTTGTTGTTGGTGACTGGTCATAAAAGCCATAACCCGGTCCCTCACCTCTTGGAGCTCCATTAGCTCACACAGCCTGACCTCCATGTTGGTTCTTTTCTCTAACTGCAACTGACAGGTGAGATCCAATGCTAGAAATTCAAGCGAGATGTGAAGCCTAGCTTCCCTTCTCTATACGAGTGTATATGGAGAATTTCTTATTTCTCTCTTTGGAGTAATTCGATCGGCCCATAGAGCTGTCTTTAGCTTGGCATGCCAAGTCCTCTGATTTTCTTCCATGGTCCTCTTTATGATTCTGATCAGATTTTTTTGGTGGACTCAGCCAGCCCATTCCCTTGCAGATAATAGTTTGATGAGGTGTTGAGGTATATGCCATACCTTAGCGCCCATTTGCTAGTTTTGGTTCCTAGAAAAGCCAAGGTGTTATTTGAGATTATGGTGGCTGGGACCCCAAATCTTGTTACCAAGTCCTCATAGAACTCCAAGATTGCATTTTCATTCACCTCTTTCAGAGCAACAGCCTCCACCCACCTGGTGAAATAATCTATAGCAGTTAAGACCCACTTGTGCCCAACACTGGAGGGAGGATTGATCATCCCTATGAAATCCAGGCCCCACTGCATGAATGGTTGTTCCACTTGAATGGGCTGTAGAGGCATGGTAGCCAATCATTGTTTTCCATCAAAAAGTGCACATTTTTGGCACTTCCTTACCCAGACATGGGTGTCCTTAAAAAGAGTAGGCCAAATATAGCTAGCTCTTATTATCCTTGTTGTCGTAGCTCTAGGAGTGAAGTGACCGCCTGCTGGCCCATCATGGAACTCAGCCAATACCTTATCAGCCTGGTTTGGGTCAATGCACCTTAGGAGGACCCTAGAGAAATCCTTTCTAAACAATACTTCATCAACCAAGATATAAGGGAGAGACTAGAGTTTGAAATACCTTCTTTTGATCTTATCAAGACCCCATGGGCACTCACCAGTAATAAGGAAATGCCTCAGTTCTAACATCCAATCCTTTATGACAGCTAGTTCCTCTGCAGTGGCTGCATCATGAATTAAAAGTTTGTCTTCCCTCTCTTACTTTAAGTCTACAGTGAGTTGTTTACACAGGCCGCTTCCCCTCACCATCTTGGTGATCTTAATGTCTATGTCATACTCCATCACTTTGGTAATCCACCCCACCCACTTCTCATTCAGGTCTCGATTGGTCAAGAAATCCTTGACGCTAGGATGTGGGATAATGAGGTGAATCCTACTGTTAGACAACATATGCCTGAATTTCTTCAAGCCCCACACTACTGTCAGGACTTGCTTCTCTACATACATGTACCTGACTTCAAAATCTTCTAATCTTTGGCTGAAAAAAGCAAGTGGCTATTCGAGGTCATCACCATTTGCTTGGGTAAGCATGGCGGATATCACCTCTTCATTGTTGAAAGTATAGAGGTTGAAGTCTTTGCTAAAGTTGGGGCTGATCAAAGTGGGAGCCCGAGTTATGGCCTGCTTGATGGCCTCAAAGCTATCTTTCCTTTGAGTTGTCCATTTGAACTCTTCACCTTTCCTCAGCATAGGGGTGAGTGGCTTGACTATCTCTACAAAATTCAGAATGAATCTCCAAATGAAATTTATCCTGCCAAAGAAGCTCTGCAGGCTTTTCTTGTGCTTTGGTAGGGACATCTCCAAGATAGAGCAAACTCTCTCGGGGTCAATAGATAAGCCCTCCTTAGACACAATGTGACCAAGGAGTTTCCCTTCATGAACAGCAAACATGCACTTCTTTGGATTAAGAGAGATGCCAAACTCCTTACACCTTTTAAAAATTTGCCTGAGGTGTTTTATGTGTTGGCTCGCTTCCTTGGAGAATACCGTCACATCATCAAGGTAGACCAGCACGTTTTTATTCATCAAGCCTCCAAAAGCCATATCCATGGCTCGTTGAAAGGTAGCACCAGCAATAGATAGCCCAAAAGGCATCTTCTTGTAGGCAAATGTTTCCCATTTATTAGTGAAGGCTTTTTTGTGTTGATCACAACCTTGCACTAGAATCTGATTATACCCTGAATAACCATCCAGGAGGGAGAAACACTCACTACTTGTTACCTTCTGAAGGATCCACTCCATGCTTGGAAGGGGATAATGATCCTTTAAAGAGACTTTATTAAGGTCTCTAAAGTCGACACGCAGCCTGATCTCCCCATTCTTCTTTCTAATAGGAACAAGGTTGGCTAGCTAGGAGGAATGCTTGATTGGAAATATAATTCTGAACTCAATCAATTTGGCCAATTCCCTCTACATGAGGGGCTTAATTATCAGATTGATAGGTCTGCACTTCTATGTGACTAGCCTGGCACCTTCTTCTAATTCAATGGTGTGCTAGCCTTGGGTCAAAGCCCTTCAAGTCATTGTAATCCCAAACAAAGACATTGGAGAACTCTTGACACAGCAAAATGAAAGCCCACCTTTCTTGAAATGTGTAGACTTTTCCAAGCACAAGCAGCTTGTCCTTGAAGATTTCAACCCTTTCATAATTCTCCTCTTTGATTGTGATGCATGCCTTGTCATTTCTTAATTGGTCATCTCTATTGAAGATGCTTTCAAGTGTGACCAGACCTTTAGGGAGTTTATTGTTCTTCAACTGAACAATCTGATTGCCGTATTGTTGCTACAATTTTGCTTAATTTTGTGTTGTAAATTCAGCTTCTTCCTGTAAGAAAAAAGCTATTTGTTGGTCACTTTCAAAAACTTTCCAATTTGCAATATTGTCATGGACTAAAGGCTGAACCACCACTTTCAAGTGGCCCAAACCACAGTCTTGACTTATTTCTTTTGAAACATCAAACTGGGTGCCAATTGCTACCAGCCTATCCGCTTGTTTATTTTACTCTCTAGGAATGGAGGTGATATTAAAAGCAAGAAAATCCTCCACTAAGTCCCAAACTCTATGCTTGTAAAACTTTAGCAAGGAATTCTTGGTTAGATTCAGACCTCTCACCTGATTTACAATTAGCTTGTCGTCTCCCAAAACTTGCAACTTCTTAATCCCTCTTTTTCTTGCCCATTCAAGGCCATGTATAAGAGACTTGTATTCTACAACATTGCTTGTGCAAGAGAATTGGAAACAAAAAGCTGAAAAGTACATTTCCTTTGAAGGGGAGACCAACATCGCCCCACCTCTAGCACCTAGCTTACTTCTAGAATTGTTAAAATACAACTGCCATAGGCCAAGGTCCTCTTGGCCTGCCTTCATTAAATTTGGCATGAAGGTGCTCTCTTCGTGTATGCAATAGACTCCAAGGTCTGCCTCCTCAATGAACTTGTAAGGATCATGTTTGAAGTTATCATTTCCCCACTCATCCAAGAGTAGGTTTGTGACTCCTTCAAGAGCAAAGGACAGAGCTTGGTCTGTCTGGGACTCTTCTGGGTCGATGATTGTGTAACTGACATTCACTGCCTTGGGCATGTACGATTCTAGATGGTTTTTGTAGAGTGGCTCAGACTCAATTTTTATCTTAGTCCCATACTTGGTTCTAAAAACTAGATATGACCAATTCACTGCTAGATAGCCACCTATCTTTGATGTGAAGTCCCTGGACAAGCAAATTGCAAAATAAGGGGGAACATCTGCTACCACTATATCATGGAGGATTGAGAAGGTTGGGCAAGCATGCAATGTCAAGCCTAAACCCTTCACAATTTCAACCATTTTTGTAGGTGTTTCATCTAGTTACAGGACTCCTTTGTTCATCTCTTCATACTTCAGTCCCATTTTGTCAACAATACACTTGGGCATTACTGAAGTACTAGCCCCGCTGTCAATTATGCAGTTGTGTACCAAAAAATCCCCTATAACCAAGGATACATAGAAAGGGGGAGTTTTCTCTTCCTTCTTTACCTGACCTAAGGTGGAAGGCTATCCATTTGTCATCAAGACATTATTAGTGCTTGCTAGGACAGCTTGATAATCTAGCTCATGCAATTCCTTTTTCAATACATCTTTCTGGCCTGGAAGAGACAATGAATCCCATAAAGAGATATTCATATGTAGCTTTTTCATCTGGTCCACTATATTGATTTGAGGACTGCCTCCCTTCAAGTTTTCTTTGGGGTTGATTCCAAGCTGAGCTGTAGGCTAAGGGGCTGAAGGTATAGATGGCTGCCTGAAATTTGGGGCTTTTAAATTAGAGTGTGATGGAGGAGGTGTTGTTTCCTAAGTGGTAGCTTGGGATTCTGTCACTTCTTTTAAATCTCATGTTGGTTGAAACACAATCAGCCTAATTATCTACAACACCTAAATAATTCATTGAATAAAATTTCCCTTCCATATGATTCATGAGAGTGGAATCAGGCGAGGTCTGATTGCTACTCGTGTTGGGTTGCATTGAAGGCTGAAAGCCCTAAGATTGAGTAGTTGTTTGGTTGTCTACATTCTATAAATAATGCATCATCTCATTTGTGTAAACAGCCTGTTCTTGACCATACCCCATGGTCAAATAGCTTGGCCACTCTTGGACTAGATTATTTTGAATTGGCACCATGACTTTAGATGATGAAAGAGGACCTGAGTTGTAATTTTCAAAAGGCCGGGTCTGAGTGAGCTAACCCTGTCTTTGATTATAGCCTTGAAAAGGGGATCTAGGAGCTTGACCATAGTGTTGATATCCCTGATTCGACCTGTTTCTTTGAGCTTGATGCCTTTTAAGAGCTACAAGTTTGTTTGACATGTTTTGCAACAGACTTTTGACCTCATGAAGTTCATTGGATGGAACAACAGCTGGCTTCTCAATGCTAGGCAAAGGAGCTAGTGTTGGAGCAATAGTTTGAATTAGAGGTAGCATTTATGAAAAAAGTGGCATGTGAGGCCTAGGGGCTATTTTCCCAGCCTGAACCAAGCAATTTTCCACTGCTATGGCTATGTCATAAGCAGCAGGCAGTATATGCCCTCTCATAGATTGGATCATCACAGCAATATCACTATTTAATGCCTTTAAATAGTACAAGAAAGCATAGCTAGGAGTCGGTCTTACCAAGATGGGAATTATATCCCATGTCTTTTGAAAATGTGTGTTGAACTTCTGCATATACTTATGCAGAGCTCTCTTTATGGTCATCAGCTGTTCAGCAAGTGAGAGGCCGTCACTCTTTTCTCTAAAATGATCTATCAACTGAGTCCCCAACTCATTCCAAGAATGTATTGAGTTCACAGGCAAGGTCGTGTACCAGTCAAGAGCTTTCTCTTTTAGAGACAATGCTAGCAATCTGATGGCAACATTTTCTTCTGTTACATTGTGAATATTGTAAAGGTTGGAAATATTCTTAATATGCTCGACGGCTGTAATAGGCCCCACCCCATCAAAATAAGGCACATTATTGAGAGCTATTCTCAGAATTGGATCATAGCATGGGAGATTCAAGGGGCTCTTACCACAAAAAGCTGCAAAAGGCAATGCCATGGCTGGGATTAGTTGTAACTGGGGTTCTACTGGGACTGTGTCTCTTATAATAGGTCTAGGAGGATTGATTACTGGATAAGGATGGGTCCTCTCAAAACATAGTCTTTTAGCAGAGTTTAAAGGTAATTCAATGAAATCGAAAGGAACCCCTTTTGAAGCAAACCTTGTGGTGACTTTAGACATAGAAAATTAAGCAACTGGTCTTAATTAGAGAACTGAAGCTCTTACCAGTGGAGTCACTAGATGCTGGAAAACTTGAAATCATTGTGATAGGACCAACATCAATCTTGAAACCTTTTTGAGTTATCAAACTGTGTGTCCCACCAGATGTGCCAAAACTATTGATGCAAGAAATTGCACTTGGGGCAAGGAGGTCGAACTCTTGCCTTCTCCTCACAACATGGAAACTCCCCTCTCGCCTGTGGGACTGGCGAAGTTGGAGGGGAGAGTCTCTAGATAAGGGCTAGCTCCCTCTGATGTATCATGTTTGTTTTAGCAAGTGTAAATACAGGCATATGTATATACAACTATAAAATTGGGGGGTGAAAAGGGAAGAAGATACAAGAAAAAAAGCTACTCTAAGGAGGTGATACACCAAAACAAGATGACCTTCTCACACCCACTCTCAAAACTAGACAAACACATTTATATGCTTCACCCTTGGCAGAAGAAATAGTCTGCAAAACTTGACAAGGAGGTAAAAATTGAAAATATAGAAAAAGAGGTTCACCAAAGGTGTTGTAGGAGGCACTTTGTAGATAATCCCTTTTATTTTTTGCACCCCAAAATAGAACTCTTCTCCTGTCAGCTGCAGATGGTGCCTTGTAAATGGTTGGTATGTTGGTATTGAACCTATGAGAGCATCAAAAGACAATGACTAAACACAAATCAACACTCAGAACATACACAGAAAATCTATCCAAAAAGAGGTAAAAATATGTGTTTATAGATTCAGGTAGAAATTTTATCAGGGTTGCACCTTATAAAATTGTGAAAAGATGATTACAAATAATGACCAATTCGCAATATATATGAAAAGTCAAATAGGCTCATTTGGTACTCCTTCTTCACAAGTGGTCTATTGCATCTATTCATGAAAGGAAAAGGTCACTCAAGAGCATTAATGAACTATGCACTTTGTCTCCTTAAAATTTGCCCTTTTTCAGGTCAATACATGATTTGCCTTCTCATTTAATGCAAAATGGAGAAACTAGTTGCTTTACTAGTTGCTTGCATCCCAAATGATCAATTTGTTGGCACTATTTGACCTACTGGAACCATGCTTGTTGCTTTTCCTTTCTCTACTTTGTCTTATCTAGCTCATTCGGCCCTTGGGGTGAACATCTTGGCGAGTCGCTGCATTTCGAGCTCTTTTTCCATGGTTAACGCTTCCTTTGCTTTTGAAGACAAACAGCCATTTCTCTTTGTGAAAGTTAACGTTCGTATGGCCATCATGTTTTTTGAAAACCAACGACTAAACTATTCTATTAAACTTTGACGTCCTCTAGGACGTCACCGTCCCCGTTGCAATGTCATCGGGTCTTCATATGATTTCTTCTGTGGCTTCACTTTTTCCTAACACCTTCCCATGGACTTTTTTGCCTTTATAAATGCCCTTTGTATTTAGGCTGGAAGTTCCCCGCAAGGGCATCTACCCTTTGAGGTCCTTCGGTGGGTCCCTTTGATCTATGCGAATGCCTCCCGAGTTCTCGCAGACTTTATGTCTGTGGACAATTTCCCCAGGTCTATCTTTGCCTTGCTTTGTTTCCCACAGACTTTTGTTCATGGGACATTTTCTCGCAGATAAAAAGTCCATGAAAATTCTGTCCACCCTTGCTTGAATCTTTGGTTTTTACGGCCCGAATTTGTTCAGACAAAATTCTAAAGGAATTAGGACTTAGCCAATTTTGATCAAAACCTGAACTTAAACTTTGAACTTTAACTTTGAACATTGAACTTACCCTTGTTTGAGTCATTTTCCTTTGAAGTGCCAGCGCTTTGGAAGGGTACTAAACCTTGAAGACTGCCCTTCAGCCAAGGACATACCCTTAAACCAAGCCATTGAACCAAAATGGTTCAACGGTTCAAGGGTTTAACCAAGCGCATCGATTTCCTAGTGAACCAAGCTGATGAACCTTTTCGTTGAACTTTTGCATTAAACTGAACCATTGAACTGAACTCGTTGAACCAAAATGGTTCAACAGTTCAAAATTTCAACTGAGCACGCTGATGAACTGTTGAACCGAAGTCGATGAACCTTCTGTTGAACCCTTTGTTGAACTGAACCCGTTGAACTGAAATGGTTCAATGGTTCAATGATTGCACGCTGATTTTTTATTGAACCAAAATCTGATGGCCTTCGTCTTTGAACCAAGACCGTTGAACCAAAATGGTTCAACGGTTCAATGGTTCAACCATTGAATGCCGACGAACCTTCAAACCAATTGAACCAAGCCGCTTTGAACTTAAGGCCGTTGAACCAAAGGTCATTTTGAACCAAAGTGCCAGGCCAATGAACCAAAATGCTGAACTGAGCTGACACAAGGCTGTTGGATTTTAAAGAAAACAAATGCTGATAAACCAAATAGTTGAACCAAATGATTGAACCAATCATGTTCAACCAAGCAAAGAAATACTGGCATTGAACTTGTGCAACCTAGAAATAACTGTCTTCAAATAGCAAAAAAAGAAGGTGAATGATTTTTTAGCCTAGAGCAAAAAATTGGTCAACATGTTACACTTCATTCTGCCAGTTATTACACCCTGTTACCAATCACTATCACTACTTGAAAGAACTCTTGTTGTCCCCTGCAAGAACACTTCTGAAAGAAGAGAAGTGCCTTCAGTGTTTTCACCAAGATTTTTTCCTTTGTTTGTGAACATCATCTCTGAAAGAAGAGAGATGGATGGTGTATCCTACGCCTGAGTGTTATTTTCTACTTATATATATAGTATATAGCTCCTACGTACTTATAAGGAACCTCCCCTTGATGAGAGGAGAGTTTTGTCCACCTCTGATGTAGTAAACATGCACACTGGGCTGACCAATCTCCCTTGTGGATGATAAGACCTATTTTGCTCAATCAGACTGCTGATTGACAAAATATTCACCCAACAATTTTTTGGTGACTCTACTGGGGATGAATGTACAGTCTGAAGCCTCAAATTTAAAATTAAAGCAGTCCCTACCCTTATCCATTATAGACTCTGACGACTCCATTCTATGTCTTACCCACTATCATTATAGCCTTACCATCTTCCTTCACCCCCACGCTAACTGAAAAAGAGCACACAATTTGAAGTCTCAAGCTTCAAGTTGAAGTATATTCTGCGCTTTTCCATTTTTGTTTTATATTCTGGCAGCTTCATGCTATACAAGAAGACAAAAATCTCAAGGTGTTATTGACCCTATTTTTGAGTTGATGCAGCAGAGCAATTTTGATTTGTTTCATCCACAACCTCACCTTCAATGAACCAGGACTCTTCCTCCTAACCATATCAGGTCACCAACACAAGGTGGAGCTTCTTTTTCTATTGTTAGCAAAGCTTTGCCTATCTATACTCCACCCAAATTTGTGATCCCACTTCTACATAATCAAATCATGGCTCAAGGCCCCTGAGGTAGCTCATTTGGCCCACTCAATTTGAATCCACCCCTACATGAACTTTCACACAGCTCAAGAAAAAAAATCTAAATTCTTTGGGGATGGGAAAATTCACTTTGATGAACACATTACAGCCTTTAGCATAGCTTGTGGCATAATAAGAGTGAAATTTGAAGATGTGGCAGTCAGGCTTTTCATGGAAACACTACAAGGTGCTGCTGCAGACTGGTTCTACCATCTGTAGGCTTAGTCAATGACTGATTGGGACACACTCAAAGCAAAATTTGAAGTAAGGTTCAAGCTTGTAGAAGATGCACATGCCTTGCTATCCTAGCTCACACAGATGAAGAATGAACCTCATGAGCTTATGAAGGATTTCATAGCAAAGTTTGACAAGCTGAGGAACTGAATTCTTATAATTACTCAGCCAACACTTGAAAACCTCAAATGCTTCTTCATCAACTCATAGCTACTTGAAGTGAGTTTTTTGCTGAGACATGCTAGCCACATACACCTTGAGGCTACTCAAGACTTGGCTACTGAGGTGAAAGATGACCTTATCTTAGCATGAAAGATAAAGATAGATCCTAATAGAGGTAAACCATCTTCATCTTCTGAATATCCATCTACAGGCACCATGGATCAAATGATGCAAAAGTTGGCAAATAAACTACTAGCCTTGAAAAGACAAATGGCCCAAGGTATGTCTGCTCCTCCTAATCAAGATATGCCAAGGAGGACATTTCATAATCAAGCATACCAAGGCAATGCTGCCAGGAATCAAGGGCAGCCAAATCGTCTTCCTCCCCCATAGAGGAACCTTACCCTTGAAGCACATCCAACCAACTCAGCAGTTGGATATCTGGAAAATGAACATGATTTCTCTTTCCAACCTGAGTCTGATCAAAAAAATGATGTTAATCTCTTTACGGAGGTTCAAGAAGAGTTAGTTGGCAATTTCCACATTGGTTTCTTAAATTATCAGGATGAACCCAGAAGTAAAGGTGAAGCAGTCGAGGGATCATACGTGTTGGATGAATATTTTGTCATCAACTAACTAATGACAAAATAGGTATATCAACCATAGTAAAAGGAGATTTATGCAACAACAAGTGTAGGTTTACTACATCTTAATGAGATAAATCTCTCCTCTCATCAAGGGGAGGTTCCCTATGAATCACTTATATGTTATATGTGTATATAAATAAGTAGAAAATAATACTCAGGGTAGGATAATAGCATCCATCTCTCTTTTTTCAAAGATGATACTTACAAAACAAAAGAGAGAGAGATCCCAGTAGATGGTTGAAATCATTCCTCTTCTCTCAGAAATGATATTCAATGCATAGCAAAAAATCTCCTGGAGTAGTAACAAGGTCTACAAGAAAACCCACGAAAGCACAAAGTCTTTTGTTGCCTCCTTCACTGATTTGGATCACACGTAACAGTTGAGTGAAGTAAAGCCCAAAGTCTTCACCTAAAACTACAACGAATAAAAAGATCACCAAGATAAAAGTAGCTCAAAGTCTTTCTTTTATCCTTTAGAATTGTCTTTAGATAATTTTAATACACACTCTTTGCTTATTAAATCGAACAGATGAGAGATTATCAGGAAAGATAACATAAGAACTATTTCTTAAGTAGCAAATTATTTCAACACAAAGTCTGAAATTAACATGTTTCTCATTCATTCAACAAAATATGATTTACAAATTGAACACAAAGTCTCAAGAAGTGTTTCAATTTCAGCAGAATTTTTGCTCTCAATTATCTAGAGATCCTTTTTACAAAAGAGGTTCCCTCTATATATAAGAAAAAACCTTTAAAATAGGAAAAAAAATAAAATATTGAAAACCTAGTCAAAGATGAGTCAGCATTGAATTTTGGGACATTTTCTAAATTTTTACATGTAATTACATATTACAAAAGTGCATGTACTTTCACATGACAAAAGTACATAAGTGAATGTCCCAAGTCAAGAAGAGAGAATGGAGGAATATTTTAACTCTTGCCACCAGACTTTTTTAGATGAGCATCATACATGGCGATAGATTCTTGAATTCCTATACTGTCTGGTGCAATGGTATTCTTGAAGATGACTTTAGTTCTGATTGTAGCATCTTTCACCACTATGATGGCTTTTACATGACTAGTTAACTTGGCTCTTAGATTATCTAGAGTTAACTGAGTATCTAAAATGTTATCCATAGAAGTCATTAAAAACACCTTCTCTTCAAAATCCTTTTGAATCATACCATTGAATTCCTAAATCATCTCCTCTACTGAAAGAAATCGATTATCTCTAGAAGTGAGTCTGCAAGGCAATTTCTTCAATCTATTCAACAGGCTGGTGTCACTTTTTTATTGACATCCTTAGAAGATTTAAGATCTTTGATTAGCTCCTTAAGTACCTGGATTCTGTATATTAGTGATTCTTTGGTTTCAATATAAGAATATTTATTGGCAATGACTCTGATTGACACTAAGGTACGTTTCTTCAGAGCTTTCATCTCTACCCACTTGCTAAAATATTTATTTGTGTTGTCAATATCTTGAGAAATAAGAGAGATGAGGTCTTCTAACTCTGTCCTTATTTTCTTCATTTTATCTGTCTTTTCAGCAACCTCTGTAAGTAATAAAATTACTTGTGTATGCATCTTTTTTATGTAATCTTCAAGTACTTTTCCTTTCATGTAGGTCTTCTCTGCTTTCTAAATAACATGATCATCTATGGAAAAGGCTTCTAGAGTTGCCACCTCTGGAGTAAAAGTGAATCTCTTGACTACCACAGTTAATTGTTCTACCTTTACCTTGTAATAATATTTCATCTCTCTCCTTGTCAAACTTTTGGACCATGATATCCATTGCAGACTATAGCTTGCTCTTCACACTCTCGTGAGTTACTTTTTCCAACTCAACATGATAAATAGAGTAGCTGTTCATGTCAAAATTTTCTAGGGTTGCATCTTATGAAAGTTTAGCTATCTCCAAAATTTTGTGCCCCTTTTCTTCAATTATTTTTGAAAAGATTATCAACTTTTTAGGGGCTTTAGCTTTCACTGGCACTATTTTGTCAAAATCAAAGTCATTTATAGAGATGGCTTGCTTCTTCCTTTTAGATGTGAAAGTCGATAACCAAGGTGGAAAAGTATAAGTATTTATTGTAGTAACAGTCCATGTAGCTAGTGTTACTAGAGTAACATCTGCACTACTAATAGGAACAATAGATGCAGTGGGTGTATCAGGTGAAACTATATCGACCGCTAGCTGGTCGATGGTAGAACTGGCTCCGATATTGAAAGAAGGAGATGAGAGAGTAGTGATAGATCCCGGTGATCGAAGAACATCTCCAAAAATTCTTTGAGAGTCACCAAAAATAAATCTAGAAGGAGAGGTAGCTTTATAAAAAGGAATGTTGATGGGAGAAAGAGGCGAAGGAGCTGCCACAGGGGATTGAGGTGGAGAAGAAGAAACCCCTACAAGTGGTTGTGCCCCCTCCTAGGGAGATAGAGTTTTTATTCCATGTTACTCTGAAGACATGTCATTTATTTCCATCTGTTTCACCACTTGTTCTTGATTACTTTGTTCTCTAACCCCCATAGATGTTGATTCTGATTCTTTCTCAGCAACCTTTGATTTCTTCAACACAAAGATGATCTCAGGCTTGTGAGGCCTAGAAGGAGAAGGAACGTTGCATTTATTCTTAGTTTTATTCTCTGCTCTCTTCCTTGTTTTTTCTTAGAATTCAGCCTCTGATCCTATGATGAATTCCTTCAATATGATTCCTTTGGTCGCTAGCCAATCATTGGTGTTAGCCAATATTGATTCGAATCTCATCCTTAAGGAGGTCAACTCTTTTTGAGACCATTGAATTGGAGGAAGAGGAGAGTTAGCAATTTTTTCAACTAGGTATCTGTTGTTAATTAGATTTTTGTCATCAACCAGATTTGGGGGAATATCTACAAGCCCTAGATATTCAATTTGCTTCAGAGATAGTCTATTGTAGTCTATTCTTTTGATCTCTTCCACTGTTCTCAAATCTATCTAGATGTCTTCAATCATGGGCTCATTAAACTAAGTCTTCTTTTTTATCATATTTTTGACACCCTTGTAGTCAAAATTGAGCCTTCTTTTAAATTGCTTCATGACGATAAATTGCATTTTTGTCTCCATTGCCCTTGCTTTGGTAGTAGTCAAAACTGAGTATCTGTCAATCTCTATTAGGAACCTAAAACCTGGCTTCTTAAGTTCTATTTGTTTAGTGTGCATGACAATAATCTTTATACACAGCTCTATTAGAACTAATTTATCAGAAAAAAATTTGAGGAGCATGAAGGGATAGCCTTGAAAAAAGCCAACCCGTAGATAGCAAAAGATAGGGAATTATAAAAACATGCAGCCAAAATCATTCACGACAGTCCAGGATTCATCTAATACTCTCTTTTTCTCTAGTTGAGGATCGAAAAGGCACAAAAATACTGTGAAGAAGGAATTATTTACCCTCCTAAAGTGAAAAATTGATCTTTTTAATGTTAGCTGAGGATAATATGAATAAATAGATGTGGTTCTTCTATCTCTTTCTGTTGTCAAACCTGGAAAGGTTCACATTGAAGCCGCAATGTATACTAAGTATGAAGTCATATAGAACTTCAAATTAGTAGACACCTTTTCCAATTGCTCATGAAGAGCATTGCTCATCTACTCACCCCAAAAGATGACTTGTTTCCCTTGCAGAATTATCTTGATAAAGAGATACACCTATTTATGGAATTGAGAAAAAGATGGTAGACCTCGTACTCTATTAAGAAGAGTAATTAAGTCACCAAATTCCTCTATAAAATCACTTGGAAAATTATGTGGCCATCTAGACAAGTTGGCTCTGGGAGTCTTCAGCCATCTGTTGTTCATCACCTTATTCACTTTCTCAAAATCCTTGTCATATTTTTTTTGTGCCTCAATGAAGTCAATTTTTAACACTTCGATAGTATGAGGGCACATAAATTTATTGATAAATTTAGGGTCCAGTCAAATTATCACATTGCCACTGACATCTGACACTGCCTTGGTCTCTTTGTTATTGAATTGGGCACACTGGAGGATGAACTCGGTGTGATGCACCGCCACAGGGAAAGAAGAGACTAGGTGGATGTTGCTTTCAATTATTATTTTCATCTTTGAGCTCAGGTTTGTCACCTTGGTTCTCTCCATGAACTTGGCCATATCCACGTGGCTGATCTCTGTGTCTTTAATGTCGTCGACATTAGAAGTGACCGACGTGATTGGGAAAACACTTTGATATTGATACTTCATTGCCTTTGACTTCTTTGGAGAAGCTTTAGTCATCAAAATGAGCCTTTATTGAAAGCACGTTGATGAAGGAGGATCTCTAGGAGGAACTGCGATAAGAGTCATGATCGCACAATTAAAAAAAATTAGCAATTTAGGGAAATTGCACGTCAGGTAATCATGACCAAAGAAGGGCACTTAAATCGGCCGAAGTGCGAGCAGGTTTAAAAAGTGAGAGGGAATGAAAAATGGAAGAAAATAAAATTCCCTAGATTTTAGAGAAAAATCAAAGAAAAAGAATGCAAGGGTGGTAAAAAATGTCTCCCTTGCATGTGGAATAGATTTGCGTGCATAGGAAGCAAAAAATGTCACCCCTGCACACTAGGGTGAAACTGAGATGCATCAGTGGCATTTTTTATAGCTGATGCATGTCAGAGGGAAAGAATCTGTAAGGATGGTATTTTTTGCCACCCTTACACTTGGTAAAAAATTTAGGTGTAACGACAGCTATTTTTGCCGCCCTTACACCCAAACCGGGTCAGGTTGCATCGACAACAAAATTTGTCATTGGTGCATAAGATAAAATGCAATGTGTTAGGGTGGAAAAAATCACTGCCCTTACATGGGTAAGACAATGGAAAGTGAATGAGAGGGTGGTCAAAATCACCACCCTAATATGAAGGAAAAGAAAAAGAAAAGCCGAACGGGGAGGAAGGGAAGAGGAGGAAAGAGGCGCGACAGAGGGAGAAAAGCACCTCAACGAGCAAGAAGAGGAAAAAACAAAATAAAACCCTAACAAAGGAGAGAAAAAAAACTAAAGATAGAAATAAAAATGAAATAAACTAAAATGCAAAAACAAAGACTTACCTTGAAAATAACACGCATCGAGGGCTTGAATCCGACGAAAACATGCTTCTTCTGGCTTGTTGGATCATCCAAAGGTAGAGGGCAAGAGGAGGATTGGAAGAAATGAATCAAAAAAGATCAAAAAGAGATTAAATGAGGCAAAAATTACCCTCAATCACTTGACACACATGGCCATAAATGCTGCTTGTAAAAATTGAGGCAGTGTAGGGGTAACAAAAATTGTCGCTCCTACACTGGAGTTTGAAAGACATGCAGGGGCAGTAAATTTCACCACTCCCGTATGTGAAGGAGAAAAATGCAAAGGTAGAAAATTTTGTCACTCTTACATGTCAAATGCAAGGGCGGCAAAAAATGTTGCCTTTGCATGGAAAGAAATAAAAATGCATTGATGACAAAAAATGCCACATTTGCATTAAAAAACAAGAAAAAGCTAACTCTGAGAAATGAAACATTTCTCCTCTAATCGTATCGAGATTGTAATAATTTTTACATTTTAGAGAAAACATAATAAAGAGATGTTATGAACTTTGAATGATTCCATTTGAGCAAATGCGAGAACAAGAAAAACTCGTCTCGAAAAATGAACTTAGAGAGAAAAATATGAAATGGACAAGTTTCGTAGGAGTTGTTCTAAAAATGAGCGTAACTGATTTTGGAAACAACAGCTAGCTCCTGTTAGGAAACTTTTATTGATCAAACCGATCGATGGGAGTAGAAACTAGTCTCTAATTGCCTTCATCCAAGCCATTGGGCTATGGAGTCAAGCTAAAAAGAAAAAAACACGAAAGAAAATGAATAAAACTAAAAAACTATATAAATGTACAAGTGAATTCATCTAAAACTTCAAGCATTGAAATGCTTCAGATGCTGCCCACTATGGGGCAATAAAAATGATGTTCCATCTTGATACTCCAACAAGAAGCTAGTCTCACCACAGACTTGTCGAATAGTAAACGGACCTCTCCACAAAGAATTAAATTTGTCATGCATTTCTTTTGGTTCTTTTCTCTTGTCCCACAACAAGACTTGATCTCTAATTTAAAAATCACAAACCTTAGCCCTCTTGTCAAAAAGTTTCTTCACCTGATTTTCATGTGCAGTAATCCAGTCCACCACCATGGTTCGCTACTCATTCAATTTAGTTAGACACATGATCCTCTTGTCAATTGAATTTTTGAAGGTTGAATCTTTGATTGCCTTGGCTAACCTAATTGCTGGTAGTTATAGAGTGATGGGTATCTCTGCATTCAAGCCGTACAAAAGTTGGAATGGTGACATGTCTATGGCCCTCTTGGGTGTAATCTTATCTGCCCATAAAGCATCAAATAATATTTTGTGTCAAGATCTCTGATTATCATCTACTAGTTTTTTGATAATAGTAACCAGGTTTTTATTGCTCGATTCTGCTTGGCCATTCCCTTGTAAAAAATAATTTGAAGTATGGGATAGGGTAATTCCATAATAAAAGTAGAACTGAGTAATCTCATGTAAAGAGAAACAGGTGCATTATCTGTTAGAATTTTAAGTGGAACCCCAAATTAGGAGATGATATTTTTCTTACAAAAATTACACACTACTTCTGAAGTAGCGTGCTTGGTTGGGATGGCTTCCACCCATTTAGTAAAGTAGTCAGTTGTCATGAAGACATAATCATGTCCGACACTTGAAGATGGGTTAACTGCACCAATGAAGTCAATACCCCATTGTTGAAAAGGCTCTTCGATTACTACTGGCTTGAGGGGTAATGCGGTCAGTTTAGGCTTTCTGACAAACTGCTGACACGATTCACATTTATGCACCCATTTGTAAGCATCTTAAAATAGGGTAGGCCAATAGGACTTTGCTCATATAATTTTATGCATTGTCACTGGTGTAGAAAAATGTCCTCCACAAGCCAAATTGTGAAAAGACTCCAAAAGTTTATCTTGTTGCACTTTATCAACGCAATGAAAAAATATCCCATCAAGACTTCTCTTATACAAATCATTATCCCACAAAACATAGCTAGCAGCCTTTAGCTTAACATTCTATTTTTTTTATAGGAGAGATGAGCGGGACACTCACCATAGGTTAGAAAATAGGCAATGTCAGAATACCACTCATCAGTAGTGGCAATGAAGAGGACCGTAGGCACGTCTTTGATCTCTATTTCTTTATTTTTTGATTCTTGAGAGATATTGTCAGCTATCAACTAACAAAGACCTTTTTTTCGCACAAGTTTGGTAGGTTTGATGTCAAGATCAAACTCCTAAATTTTGGCAATATAATTACCCCTCTTTATACCAAACTCCTATTGAGTCTGAATGGATTTCACCATTGTATCAGGCACCAAAACCTTAGTATGTGAATTTAAGATATAAAACCTGCAATGCTTAACTGCTTTGGCCATCGCATATGCATGCTTCTCCATGTTTGATTATTTTAACTCATGAGTTTTGAGCGGACAGCTCATGAAAAAAAAAGAGATTCCACACCTCCTTGATTTTGTTAAACTAAAATAGCTAAAAGTGTATGTTCAGAAGCATAACTATATATTTTGAAGTCTTTGGTGTAGTTTGGACAAACCAAAATTGGTGCACGAGTGATTGCTCCTTTGATGTCTTCGAATGTTGATTTGCCCTCAGTAGTCCACCTGAAAGTGGCTTTGCCTTTCATCATATTGACAATGTGACGAGTTGTCTCAGTGAACTCAGGGATGAACCCTCGTAGAAAATTCACTTTTTTGAAGAAAGAGTGAACCGCAGTCTTATTGGTAGGTAGAGTAAGCTCTTAGATGGACTTGACTCTTTCTGAGTCAATTTTGATACCTTCTCGAGACACAATATGTTCGAGAATTTTTCCTTTCGTCACCCCAAAAATAGATTTTTTGGGATTTAGAGAAATATCATTCTGACGGCAGCATTCCATCACTTGTTGTAAATGGTGCACATGGTCAGAATGATGCTTAAAAAATATCATTAAATCACTTAGGTATACTACAATGAACTTATCCATTTCATCCTTGAAATCGAGGTCCATCGCTCGCTGAAATGTGGCACCTATATTTATTAAATTAAAAGGTAATCTTCAATAAGTGAAGGTGCCCCAAAGTGTGGTGAAGGCAATTTTATGCTAATCTACTTTTCTAACTTTAACTTGATTATAATTCGAGAAACCATCTAGCATTGATAACATCTTTGAACCTGTCACCATCTACAGAACTTGATCCATGATAGGGAGAGGGTAGTTATCTTTTAAAGATGACTGATTCAAGTTTCTAAAATCCACGCAGATTTGAATTTTGTCATTCTTCTTTCTCATAGACACTATATTGGCAATTTATGTGGAGTGATGGATTGGAAAGATTATCCTAACATCTAGCATTTTTTGTATCTCAGATAAAATGGTACCTGATATTTTTAGATTATACTGCCTAGACTTTTGCTTGTAAGACACTGAGTTAGCCTTAAGAGGAATGTCATGGCAGATTTCATCAGGCCTAAGTGATTTCAGGTCATCATAAGGGTAAGCTAAGACATCTATATATTGGTGAAGTAGAGTAGTGATTTTGAATTTCTCCTCAGGAGTGTAGCATTTCCCAATGTTCAACATCTTAGGATCTCCTTTGGTTCCCAGATTTACTTGATCAAATTTCTGAGAGGAGCTTGAATCTGTTCGCTATTGTTTCATGAATCTATCATGGTTATCAAATAATTTATCTAAGAAAATTAGGCTTTTAGTAATCTTATTATCTTTAAGTTGTAGGATCTCCTCACCTGCATCTGTATTTGATTCAAAAGTGGGCTCACACTTTTGAGGTTCGCTGCCTTCAAAATGCAACCATTTAAAGCTGTCATTTTGCTCTAAAAAAAATGATTTAATTTTCATTGTTGAATACTTGCCAATGACTGACATTATTAGGTACACTTGATTGAAAGATGAGTTTAATAGTGTACTTATTTCCTTTAAAGTCTATGTGGGGGACCAAGAGGGTAGCTAAAACAACCAATGCATCAGCCCAGTCATTGAATTCTCTCAGAATAGTAGAGATGTTGAAAGCATCAAAAATTTTAATTTGATCCTAAACTAGATTGCGGTATGATGCAATATTTCATTTTTGATTTGATAAAAGTTTCTTACCTGACAAACCACCAATTCAGTGTCCCCTTTAGCATGAAAGAGTTTGATGCCTTTTTCTTTAGTAGTCTGTAATCTAAGCAACAGAGATTCATACTCGGCTGTGTTGTTGGTGTTGCTAAACTGCAACTTGTAGGATGAAAGAACAATATCTCTTTGAGGAGATACCAACACAACCCTAGCTCTTGAACTGGTAGAGGAGTAGCTACCATCGAATTCTATAATCTATACCTCACTAGACACCACTTTTTTTTGAAAACTTCTTCATTTAGAGGAAGAGATTCTTCCATACTTTCATTTTGCTTCACCAATTCTCTTATTGTTTCAGTTGAATATATTTTTAAGTTGTTATCTATAGGAGCTTCATCAAATGCCTCATGAAATTCATTTGTAGATAGGAAGTAGTTACCCATGCCTGAAGACTCAAATAAAATTTGAGCTTCTGATGCTGATGATTGGGTGACTACATATTTTGCCTCTTTTTTAGAAAATAATCTCTTCATAACACTTTTGACTGGGATCTTCGCCTCAGACAAGTCTATGCTTAGCTCACCACCAACATCCTTACAGAAATTTTACCCAAGGAGAATGTCGTAAGAGGCCAGAACATCAGCCACCAGAACCGTCATTTTTATCCTCTTTTTTGGAAAAGCTGCGAATGCAAATTGGGCATCTTTTATTTGACCAAAGAGTGAGACTTGTTTTTCATATAAAAACACCTCCCAAAAGTTTTCGTCAAAGTTAAACCAAGAAAATCTGCCACTTTGGCAGGCATAACATTATTAGAAGCTCCAGACTCTATTATGTAGTTACTCAATTTATAACCATTTATCAACAGAGAAACATAAAAATGTTCTATTTTTTTAAGAGCGATAAAAAGAGTCACGACAATATTATTTTGGGTGGATTTGTCCTTGGAGGAATTATGAGTTATCTTTAAAAAAATTTGTCTCAGGGAAACAGTTTTATTTTTTACATATTCTACCAACCTATCAAACTGTTCAAGATTGGCTCGCAAATACTCAATCTCAGTCATTTGAATCTTAGTCTTTTTGGTGTGATCAATTATATCAAATAATTGAAATAAATTTGAGATAGAGGAAGAGAGCCCATCATCTTGATCTTTGGTGGGTGTGGCACTGGTCTGAAAAATAGAGGTGGAAGATATGGGATGATTTGAGGTACTTACTTTTTTGTTAGTTACATGATCTTTTGGTTGGAAAGGCAATGGAGTCCCTCATTTAATGACAGAGACCACTGGTTGAGGTTCTTCTCCTATTTTTTATTTGTCAACTTGTTGAGCTGATTGATTCTAAAATCTGATAAAAATAGCATAAGATCCATCAAACACTTCTCTTTTACTTCCAGCGTCATCCCGATAATCTAGAAAACTAATATTAGAGTCACCATTTAATTCTTCTTCTTGTTCTTCAAAGAGATTAGCATCATCTTGTTGGTCCAACTCAGGTTGGAGTAAAAAATCATGTTTAGCCTCCAAGTAACCGACTGCTGAATTAGCAAGTGTTGCTTCAATGGCAAGTTTTTCATGCGAGGGAGGTAGGCGATTTGGTTGCCCTTGGTTTTAGGTAGCATTACCCTGATATGGCTGATTCTAAAATATTTTTATTGGCATATCCTGATAAGTGAGAGCAGACATATCTTGGGCCATTTGTCTTTTTAAATTTAATAGTTTATTTGTTAATTTTTGCACCATAAAATCTATGGTGCTTGTAGAAGAACTTTCAGCAGATGAAAAAAAATTATTTTTACTGGAGTCTTTTCTGATCTTACCTGCCAAGATAAGATCATCCTCAATCTCAGTAGCCAAATTTTGAGCCATAGCGATATCCATAGCACTGGCCCGCCTCAACAAAAAACTTACTTCAGAAAGTTGCAAGTTGATAAAAAAGCACTTGAGATTCTCTGGCATGGGTTGAGCAATGGTAGAAATCTGGTTCTTTATTGAATTTTGCTATGAAATCCCTCATGGGCTCATGGGGTTCCTTCTTCATCTGTGTAAGTTGAGCCAACAAAGTATGTGCATCTTTAGCAAGTTTAAACCTAGCTTCAAACTTGGATTTGAGTGTATTCCAGTCAGTTATAGTTTGAGCTTGAAGGTGGTAAAACTAATTTGCAATAGCGCCTTGCAGAGTTTTTATAAAAAGTCTCACTGACACATCTTTGAATTCCACACCTATTACGTCGCATGATATAAAAAAGGCAACAATATGCTTATCAAGGTGAACCTTCCCATCGCCATAGAATTTAAGAAAATTCTTTCTAAAATTATGAGGTAGTTCATGTAAAGGTGGAGTCAGATTAAGAGGACCAAAATAATTGCCTCACGGACCTTGGGCCATTATGATAAGATAGTTAAATGGCAGGATAATAAATTTTGGTGAGGTCAATAAAGACAAAGCCTTACCAGTATTGAGACTAGAAGCTTCACCAAGTATAGGAGATCTGGCATTGGTAGGAAGGAAACTCTTAGTTTGCTGAAGGCAAGATGGTGGAGGAGAAATCTCAAAATTAGTATGTCACGCCAACTCAAATACAAAATCAACAATACCTTGAGCTCTTTGGCCTCATGTGTATGGTGGAACTGCTAGAGTGTGAAATGAAAAAATAACTGGAACTGCTTCAAGTTGAAGCTTGAGGCTTTAAAATGCACATTCGTAGTCCCCAACGGAGTCACCAAAAGCTATTAGATGAATATTTTGTTGTCAACTAACTGATGACAAAATGGGTATATTAACCACAGTACAAGAAGATTTATGCAATAAAAAATGTAGGTTTACCACATCTTAATAAGATAAATCTCTCCTCTCATCAAGGGGAGGTTCTCTATGAATCACTTATATGTTATATGTGTATATAAATAAGTAGAAAATAATACTCAGGTTAGGATAACATCATCCATCTCTCTTTTTTCAGAGATGATATTTACAAAATAAAAGATAGAGAGATCCCAGTTGATGGTTGAAAGCATTCTTATTTCAGAAATGGTATTCAGCGCATAGCAAAAAATCTACTGGAGTAGTAACAAGGTCCATAAGATAACACATGAAAGCATAAAGTCTTTTCTTGCCTCCTTCACTGATTCGGAGCACACGTAACAATTGAGTGAAGCGAAGCCCAAATTCTTCACCTAAAACTACAATGGAGAAAAAGATCACCAAGATAAAAGCAGCTCAAAGTCTTTCTTTTATCCTTTAGAATTGTCTTTAGAAAATTTTAATACACACGCTTTGCTCATTAAATTGAATAAATAAGAGATTATCAGGAAAGAGAACATAAGAAATATTTTTTAAGTAACACAAATTACTTCAACACAAAGTCTGAAATTAACATATTTCTCATTCATTCAACAAAATATAATTTACAAATTGAGCACAAACCCTCAAGAAGTGTTTCAATTATAACAGAGTTTTTGCTCTCAATTATCCAGAGATCCTTTTTACAAAAGAGGTTCCCTCTATATATAGGAAAGAACTTTCAAAATTGAAAAAAGATTAAAATATGGAAAACCAAGTCAAAGATGAGTCAGCATTGACTTTTGGGACATTTTCTAAATTTTTACATGTAATTACATATTACAAAAGTGCATGTTCTTTCACATGACAAAAGTATATAATCGAATGTCTCAAGTCAATTATAAAGTACATGAGAAGAATGAAGAAGAGAGAATGGAGGAATAATTCAACTCTTACCGTTGAACTTCTTCAGATGAGCATCCTACATGGCAATAGATGTCTGAATTCTTATACTGTCTGGCGCAATGGTATTCTTGAAGATGGCTTTAGCTCTGATTGTAGCGTCTTTCACCACTGTGATGGATTTTGTATGACTAGTTAACCTGGCTTTTAGATTATCCAAAGTTAACTGAGTATCTAAAATGTTATCCACAAAAGCCATTGAAAATGCCTTCTCTTCGAAATCTCTTTGGATCATACCTTTGAATTCCTAAATCATCTCTTCTGCTAAAAGAAATCAATTATCTCTAGAGGTGAGTTCATAAGGCAATTCCTCTAATCTGTTCAACAGGCCGGTGTCACTTTTTTTATTGGAGTCCTTGGAAGATTCGAGTTCGATTAGCTCCTTAAGTACCTAAATTTTGTATATTAGTGATTCTTTTATTTCAACATAAGAATCTGTGTTGGCAATGACACCGATCGACACTAAGGTGCGTTTCTTCAGAGCTTTCACCTCTACCCACTTGCTAAGATATTTATTTGTGCTGTCAATATTTTGAGAAATAAGAGAGACAAGGTCTTCTAACTCTGTCTTTATTTTCTTTATTTGATCTGTCTTCTCAGCAACCTCTGTAAGCAAAGAAATTTCTTGTATATGCATCTTTTCTATGTAATCTTCAAGTACTTTTCCTTTCATTTTGGTCTTCTCTACTTTCTAGATAACATGATCATCTATGAAAAAGGATTTTGGAGTTGCCGCCTCAGGAGAAAAAGTGAATCTCCTGACTACCGTGGTCAATTGTTCTACCTTTGCCTTGTAATAATCTTTCATCTCTCTCTCCTTGTCAAATTTTTGAACCATGATATCTATTGCAGACTATAGGTCACTCTTCACACTCTCATGAGTTACTTTTCCCAACTCAACACAAGAAATAGAGTAGCTACTCATGTCAAAATTCTCTAGGGTTACATCTTGTGGAGGTTTAGCTATCTCTAAAAATTTGTGTCACTTTTTCTCAACCATTTTTGAAAGGATCCTCGGCTTCTTGGGGGCCTTAGCTTTCATTGGCACTATTTTGCTAAAATCAAAGTCATCTGCAGAAATAGCTTGCTTCTTCTTTTTAGGTGTGAAAGTTGATAACCAAAGTGGAAAAGTAGAAGCACTTACTATAGTAACAATCCTTGCAGATGGTGTTACTGGGGTAACATCTACACTACTAGTGGGAACAACAGGTGCAGTGGGTGTAGCATGTCAAACTGTATCAACCGTTGGCTGGTCGATGGTAAAACTAGCTCCGACATTGAAAGAAGGAGATGAGAGACTAGGGATAGATCCTGATGATCGAAGAACATCTCTATAAGTGTCGTGAGGGTCACCAAAAATAAATCCAAAAGGAGAGGTGAAGGAGCTGCCACAAGGGATTGGGGTGGAGAAGAAGAAACCCCTGCAAGTGGTTGTGCCCCCTCCTGGGGAGTAGAGTTTTTGTTCCCTATTGCTCTGAAGGCCTATTATTTGTTTTCATCCATATTGCCACATGTTTTTGAGTGCTTTGTTCTCCAACCCCCATAGCTGTTGATTCTAGTTCTTTCTCAGCAACCTTTGATTTCTTCAACACAAAGATGATCCTAGGCTTGTGAGGCCTAAAAAGAGAAGGAACGTCACCTTTATTCTTAATTTTGTTCTCTGCTCTCTTTGTTGTTTCTTTTTAGAATTCATCCTTTGATCCTATGATGAATTATTTTAATGTGATTCTTTCAGTCACTAGCCAATCATTGGTGTTAGCCAATATTGGTTCAAATCTCATCCTTAAGGAAGTCAACTCTTTTTGAGACTATTAAAATAGAGGAAGATGAGAGTTATCAAAAAATTTAGCCAAGTATCTACTGTTAATTATATTTTTGTCATCAACCAGATTTGGAGGAATATCTACAAGCTCTAGATATTCAATTTGCTCCAGAGACAGTCTGTTGTAGTCCATTCTTCTGATCTCTTCCACTGTTCTCAAATCTATCCAGATGTCTTCAATCATGGGCTCATGAAACTGAATCTTTCTTCTGATCATATCTTTGACATCTCTGTAGTCAAAATTGGGTCTTCTTTTGAACTACTTCATGGTGACAAGTTGCATTTCTGTCTCCATTGCCCTTGTTTTGGCGGTAGTCAAAATTGAGTATCTATCGATCTCTATTGAGAACCTGAAACCTAGCTTCTTAAGTTCCATTTATTTAGTGTGCACGGTAATAATCTGTCTACATAGCTCCATTAGGACTAATTTGTCACAAAAAAATCTAGGAAGCATGTAGAGATAGCCTTGAAAAAAGCCAACCCGTAGATAGCAAAAGGTAGGAAATTATAAAAACATGCAGCGAAAATCATTGACGACAGTCTAGGCTTCATCTGATACTCTTATTTTCTCTAGTTGAGGATTGAAAAGGCATAAAAATATTGTGAAGAAGGCGTCATTTACTCTCCTAAAGTGATGGATTGATCATTTTAATGTTAGCTGAGGGTAATATGAATAAACAGGGGTGGTTCTTCTATCTCCTTCTAATGTCAAACTTGAAAAGATTCACATTGAAGCTGTGATGTATACTAAGTATGAATTCATATATAACTTCAAAGTAGTAGACACCTTTGTCAATTGCTCATGAAGAGCATTGCTGATCTACTCACCCTAGAAAATGACTTGTTTTCTTTGTAGAATTATCTTGATAAAATGATACATCCATTCGTGGAATTGAGAAGAATATGGTAGACCTCATACTCTATTGAAAAGAGTAATTAAGTCACTAACTTCCTCTATAAAATCACTTCTTAAAAAATTCTGCGGCCATCTAGACAAGTTGGCTCTGGGAGTCTTGAGCCATCTGTTGTTCATCACCTGCTTCGCCTTCTCGAGATCTTTGTATTTTTTCTATGCCTCAATGAAGTTGATTTTCAACACTTCGATAACAGGAGGGCACATGAAATCTTTATCGATAAATTCAAGGTCTAATCGAATTATCACATTACCACTGACATCTAACACTGCCTTAGTCTCTTTGTTATAGAATTGGGCACACTGGAGGATGAACTCAGTGTGATGCACTGCCACAAAGAAAGAGGAGACTAGGTGGATGTTGCTTTCAATTATTCTTTTCATCTCTGAGCTCGAGTTTGTCACCTTGGTTCTCTCCACAAACTCAGCCATATCCATGTGGCCGATCTCTATGTCTTTAATGTCATCGACATTAGAAGTGATCGAGGTGATTGGAAAAATACCTCGATACTGATACTTCATTACATTTGACTTCTTCAAAGAAGCTTCAGTCATCGGTATGAGCCTTTGTTTGAAAGCACGTTGACGAAAGAGGATCTCTGAGAGGAACTACGATAAGAGACATGATCGCGCAATTAAAAAAAAATTGGCAATTTAAGAAAATTGCATGTCAGGTGATCATGACCAAGGAAGGGCACTTGAAAGGGCTGAGGTGCGAGCGGGTTTGGAAAGTGAGAGGGAACGAAAAATAGAAGAAAAAAATTCTCTAGAGTTTAGAGAAAAGAAATGCATGGATGGCAAAAAATGTCGCCCTTGCATGTGGAATGGGTTTGCGTGCATAGGCTACAAAAAATGTCACCCCTGCATGCTAGAGTGAAAATGGGATGCATTGGCAACATTTTTTGCCACTGATACATGTCAGAGGGAAGGAACGTGTAAGGATGGTATTTTTTATCGCCCTTGCACTTGGTATAAAATTTGGGTGTAATGGTGGCAATTTTCGTCGCCTTTACACCCAAACCGGGTCAGGTTGCATCGATGGTAAAATTTACCGTTGGTGCATAAGATAAAATACAATGTGTTAGGGCGGCGAAAATCATCACCCTTACACGGGTAAGACAATGAAAAGGGAATGAGAGGGCGGCAAAAATTGCCGCCCTAACACGGAGGAAAAGAAAAAGAAAAGTCAAATGGGGAGGAAGGGAAGAGGAGGAAAGAGGCACAACGGAGAGAGAAAAATGCCTCAATGGGCAAGAAGAGGAAAAAATAAAATGAAACCCTAACA
Organism: Torreya grandis; assembly: GCA_037957365.1. Lineage (NCBI taxonomy): Eukaryota > Viridiplantae > Streptophyta > Pinopsida > Cupressales > Taxaceae > Torreya > Torreya grandis. The sequence continues at coordinate 4,086,419 of JARHVA010000523.1, read as the reverse complement.
AAAGAGAGAAAAAACTAAAAAGAGAAAAGAAAATGAAATAAAATTCAAAAACAAAGACCTACATGGAAAATAACGCACGTTGAGGGCTTGAATTCGACAAAAACATGCTTCTTCCTGCTTGTTGGATCGTCTAGAGACAGAGGGCAAGAGGAGGATTGGAAAAAATGAATTAAAAAAATCAAAAAGAGATTAAATAGGGAAAAAATCGCCCCCAACCACTCAATGCGTGCAGCCATAAATTTTTCACATGAAAATCGAGGTAGTGTAGGAGTGGCAAAAATTGCCGCTCCTACACTGGAGTTTGAAAGACATGCAGGGGCAGGGAATTTCACCACTCTTGCATGTGAAATAGGAAAATACAAAGGCGGTGAATTTCGCCGCTCTTGCATGCCGGATGCAATGGCGGCAAAAAATGCTACCTTTGCATGGAAAGAAATAAAAATGCATTGATGGCAAAAAATGCCGTCTTTGCATCAAAATAGAAGAAAAAGCTAACTATGGGAAACGAAACATTTATCCTCTGGTCATATCGAGACTGTAACACTTTTTGCATTTTGAAAAAAATATAATAAAGAGATGTTACGATCTTCGAACGATGCCATTTAAGCAAACGTGAGAACAAGAAAAACTCATCTCGAAAAATGAACTTAGAGAGAAAAACGTGAAACGGACAAATTTCATAGGGGTTGTTCCAAAAATGAGCGTAGCTGATTTTGAAAACAACAATATGCAGTGTTCACCCAGTCCAAGAACCAGTCAGCTCAGCAAGCTGATAAAAAAAAGACAGAGGAGCGACCTCAACTAGCAATTTCAATTACTAAACGTGGGACCACTCTGTCTTTCTAGCCAAAGGACTCTATGATTGCTAAGAAGGTGAGTACATCCAACATCCCTACACTTTCTACTTCAAATTTGTAGATCAGTCCTCTCCCCCTAAAAACTAAAAGGATGAACTCCCATCCTCTTTTCATAGTCCATTTCAGTTATTTAACATAATTGACCATGTCAAGAAAACCAAAATTCAAATGACTGAATTTAAATTCTTACAAGCCAACCTTGAGCAGTTGGACAGGTTGGTGGAGTGTGTGAAGAATACAGCCATCCCTGCAGGACAAGAGATTAGAAAGGTAACTCATGATCCCCTAAGGAACATGCCCATCCCAAAAAATCTTGTCATCACTCCTCTTGCTGCCCCTGAGAAAATAGAGCCTTTCTATGTTTCCCTTTTGATAAACAGTCACAAGCTGAGTAACTGCATCATTGATTCTAGTGCATCTAACAACATTATGCCTACCAAAGTGACATAATCTTTTGGTCTTACACTAACTAAAATATTTGGTAGATGTTTCTCTATGGAGAACAAACAAGTGCCACTACTGGGACAGATCAATGACGCCTAATTTGCGTTTGCAGCATTCCCAGAAAAGAGAATCAAGATGACAGTTCTAGTGGCCAACGTCCGAGCATCCTATGGCATTCTGCTTGGACAAAATTTCTGCAAGGATGTGGGAGGAGAATTAAGCATGGACTTATCTGAGGCAAGGGTCCCTGTCAAAGGTGTTATGAAGACGTTGCTCCCTAAAAAAGAAGCAAAATATGTTGTCACTCAGACATCAGCACCTAAAGCTCAAATTTTGTTTGAGTCTTCAGGCAAGGGTAATTATTTTTTGTCTTCTACGGATGTTCATGTTTCAACAGATGAAAGTCCTGTAGGTGGCGATCTAAAGATTGATTCAAGTAAAACATTAGAAGAATCGACAGGGCACAGTACAGATGAAAAAAGATCTTCTCTCTCTAATGAAGAAAAATCTGATAGAAGATCAGTTTCTAATGATATTTGGATATGGAGATTCAATAGCAAAAATTCCTCTACTGGTGCTAGAGTCGGGATGGTGTTGATATCTCTTCAAGGAGATATTCTTCCTCTTTCACATGAGTTGCAGTTCAACAACTCCAACAACACTTTCGAGTATGAATCTCTGTTACTTAAGTTGAAGGCTGCTCAAGATGAAGATGTCAAACTCCTTCATGCTAAAGGAGATGTTGAACTGATTGTTTGTCAGGTGTTTGAGGGTGACAATCAAATCATGTGCTGGACTAAACCAACAGAACAACAAGCTATGGTAGTGGACCATACTGCTGCGTGCCAAAGTCAAGAAGAGGAACTCTTCATTGAGAGAGTAAAGATTTATGGTTTTCAGATTGGAAACCGCATCTTGCCATGGCGCAAGAAGAGAGAACCAAAAGGAGTGCACAAGAAATGTGATTCCTGTTAGAGAGTTCCATTCACCCATCACCGATTCTGGGGACAAAATAGTTTCCTGCTGGTTTATCAAGACGAAACGCCATTTTCATTGTCTCACAAAGGGCAACGTCTAAATCACTTCAATTCTTGAAGTATCAGATAAGTTCACATGTACATATGTATATTTGTATAGTCTTTAGTTCTATTTTGTGCTTTTTTTTCATTTTTTGGAGCCTTTCTTTTTGGATAACATGAATCCATAGCCCAATGGCATACTTCAAGGCATTAGAGATTCTGGTTTCTATTCCACTCAGCTATTCCAAGTTTTCAATTGAAAGAAGTTTTTCAACTGGAGCCAACTGTTGTTTCCAAAATTTATCACTCATTTTGGGACAACATATGAACTATTTTGGTTCAACAGGCCAAAATAGTCTCTTCCCTTTCTCAAAATTTGTTCTAAGCTTTCAAATTCTCCATTCTTCAAGCTTTTCAAAAATCTACGGACTCTCCAGGCTTGAATCTATGGACTCTGCAGGCTTGAATCTATGGACTTCGCAGGTTGATTTCTACAGACTCTGCAGGAAGGAAACAAGCTCTCAACACTTAGGCAATTTCAAGGTTGGTTCAATCGGTTGGTCCAATCGATAGGTTCAAGGGAGTGCCCCAAAGCTGAGTGCCCTTGCAAAGGGCAGGGAACATTGGTTCAAGGATCAAAGAGAAGCCAAAAAAGATAGAATTCCTTCAGATTTGGTTCAAGGCCCAAAAATAACAATTCCTTCAGACTTTTTGTCTGATGGAAATGACTAAGTGAAGGAGGCCGAAAGAATTTTTTTGAAAAGGTTTTTCTGTGGGAAAATGACCAAGGCAAAATTCCTTTGGACATTTTGTCTGAAGGAATTCACTCGAAAAGAAAGCTTGAAAAAATTGAAACGATTGAAATGGCTAAGGAAAAGAAGCAAAGGAATGCCCAAAAGGAAAAAGCCTGAGAGCAGAAGCTGCCAAGTGTCGTCTGTCGAGACACTTTATAGTTTATTTTCAAGATGCAGTGGAACATGCCACGTGTCCCATTGTAACTCAGCGGAGTGCAACAAGTGTTGACATTCGCGTTTCAGGCTTCTTATAAGTTTCAAAGCTTCTTTCAATAAGCTTCTCACAAAATCACATGGAAAGCACCAAGTGGCAACAACGAAAGGTTGTAATATATTTTTCTACAAATCCATAGAAGATGCTACGTGTCCCTTGAAAAGCTCGGTAGAGCATGACAAGTGTCAACATCCGCGGTCTCTCCCTTTTGTTCCGTAAGAACTATGGTGGGCCTCGAGTGAGTTGCTAAAGTTAAGTGGAGCGCGACAAGTGTCATCATCCGCATGAATCCAAAATAAGTCCTGAATGTTTCTATAGTGTTTCTAAGAGCTTAGCGGAAGCCTCCACATGTCATTTTTTGTAGGACTCTCAAAAGCAAAAAATGCCACATGTCACTTGCTGAGATCAGTGAAAAGCAGCCAAAGCAAGCGGAAAAGACACAAAGGAATTGCTAAGGAGGATGACGGACCCGAATGCATTCAAAGACCTTTAATGCCAAAGGGAAGAACCGCTGTTGGAAGAGCGTAAAGAGCCAGCAAAGCCAAAGATATAGCCCTGAGAGCTCAAATGCCAGGAAAAGACAAAACCAAAAAGGGAAAAGATAGCCTGAGGGCTCAAATCGTAGCAGAAAGAAGGAAAGGCCAAAATATCTTCAAGAAAGTTATTTCCAATAGGTGAAACAGTGGATCAAGCAAACTCCCGAGCACGCCAAATCAAGAACGTGACCTATTTTTCTTCCATGAAGTAAAGGCAAAGGGACAGTTGTGCAGACACCAGGAAAAGGACTAGACAGTCTATACTAAGGAAGAGACATATTAGATGTATTAGCATGCCATAGTTAAGGTAGCCGCCCTGTTCCAGCATGGCCCTCCTTGACAAAATAGAAAATGCATTCAAGGCATTGAATGCAGCATGGGCCGTTCCATGGAACAAAGTGCCAGACCTTTTTCGGCTATTATATAATGTAATCTCTAATTACATACAAAGGAGATCTTTTTTATCACTTAAGCAAAACTCTATCTAAATTGAAAGGCGAATACTGAGACTTTGAGCTCAGATTGTTGTTCATATTATTTTATCTGAATGAGAAAGCAAGTTACTTGCAGACTTTGTGCTGTTATAGCTTGTGCCATTTTAAGAGATTGTTCTTATGTCTGTCTTCTAGATGCATTCTTGTTTATTTAATCTAACAAGCAGAACTAGTGGAAGTGATAAAGAAGATGTCCTGAAGTCAGTTACTTTCAAACTTTGTGCTATTATAGTTGTCTTCAGTGTGTTTTTAGTTTATATTTATGTGTTGAGGATTCTAAAACGACTTTGTGCCCCCATTATCCTTTGTATTTCACTCTTTGGGCAGCTAAAGTGGAGACTTTGTGCTACACTTCATTCTGCCAGTTATTGCACCTTGTTACCAGTCACTATCACTATCTGAAAGAACTCTTTTTGTCACCTGCAAGAACACTTCTGAAAGAAAAGAAGTGCCTTCAGTGTTTTCACCAAGATTTTCTCTTTTGTTTATGAACATCATCTCTGAAAGAAGAGAGATGGATGGTGTATCCTATCCCTGAATGTTATTTTATGCTTATATATATATATATATATATATAGCTCCTACGTACTTATAGGGAACCTCCCCTTGATGAGAGGAGAGATTTGTCCACCTCTGATGTAGTAAACCTGCACACTGGGTTGACCAATCTCCCTTGTTGTGGATGATAAGACCTATTTTGCTCAATCAGACCATTGACTGACAAAATATTCACCCAACAGATAACACCCAATAAAGGTCAGATTTATTTAAGTCTGACCCATACCTGGACTAACATGGAAATGGTTTAAGGTTGTGGGATGCCTATAACTAGACCAAACCTCTAAGATTTTTTAAGAGACTAGTTCCTCAAATTTTATAATTTGGACCTTTATTTCTAAAATCTAAAACTGGTTAGGATGAAAAGAGTTAAGAGATTTGTAGGAAGTAAAACATATTCTAATATGTGGTGATGCACCATGAATTTGTAAGATCTACTCTTGAACTCAAACTCTTTAACACACTAATGGACTATGAAGGAAGTTAATGCAATGCGTACTATAGTTTATATGCAACAATATTTCATATAGAGGTCATTTTGATGCACTCAGACTAGGGAGCAATGAAAATAAGGTATGATTAAAGATACTTAAATTTAGTTGTCCACTATATCTTTGATAGATCAATGCTAAGACACATTATATGACCTATAAATAAAGTTGTTAGCAATTAGGTTGAGCTTGGACATGTAAAAGGAAGATAACAATCATATTTGCATATTAAATAAACACAAAACACTAAATACATATTAGCAAATGACTACAAAATTCTCTATTCACTACTCCAAGAGGTGTCAAATACAATTCTGGTAGAGTCTAATCATACCAGACTAAGGGATGCAAAACAATAGCTCGAAGGCTATATTTATAGAAGAAAGAAAGCAAGAGAGAGGAAGTTTTGGCGCTTAAAAGGGAATCAAATGAGCTCAAATCCATTTGAAATTTTGTTACAACTACCTCTACAAATTAAGTTCACTCCCTTATTGGTCCATGTCACTCCACTCTGCTGCACTGTTACATTATTCTCTCAGTGATGCTCTATGGGGACTGCAATGGTAGGATCAAGTTACTTTTAGCTAAGTTCTAGCATCAATGTAGTTATAACAATCGAATCCATCTATTAGAGTTTTGTCTTGTTAATTGCTCCTTACTGGTTTGTCGAGGCATGCAAGAGTGGAGAGAGGAGTCACTTTCATGAAGTTGGATCTGGCGATGAAGCCATTGAAGTCTACATGTTTGCCTTCATTTTTCACACCATCCACCACTTGTTACTCATTATGAGGAACATATTCTCATATCTTGAAACTGATAGAGTTGTTCCATCTGTACTTTGAGCGACGGTTCATCGAGTTATGTTTGTGTTTGAAGGATAAGAAGCCCCAACCATATCTCATTTATCTACCCCTATAGAGTCTCAATGGCATCATCCAATCCCAAAATATCCACTCCTTGCCTAATCTAGACCATGCTCGAGCTTAGTTTCATTCATACTTGCTCACCTTGGTCGAAAACTAACCCTTTGACCTCCGTCTAAGTCATTTGGGCTCGCCTTCATTTGATTTGTCATCAGAAACTGACTCAGATCATTGACCCCTTGACTCATCTCGCTCCATTGATCTACCTGATGCGAATGAATGCAATTTATAGATCCTCTGTCAGGACTCACGTGCTTGTGCCACTTGTCGATCGTGCATTGATCTCAGGGTCCTATTGTTAGTCTATTGCTTTACATGCTTATGCCACATGGTGGTCTCTGAGCTCCTTGACCTTTTAACTTGCTTGCGTGATGTTAGATCTAAATTCATGATTGAACGTGAGCCATTGACCTGTTTGGGCCCATTAAATTGTTAGTCACTGCTAGCCGTTGGATCATCTATACGATTGAACGTCGATCATTGATATATTTTTTGAATTCCAATGGCTACTTCATGAGCTTGAATTTTGACATCTGCGCAACTGTATTTGATGTTTGTATGAACGTATTTGGCATCTGCACAACCATCACTGGGATATTTGAACTTCAATGGTTATTTTCCAGGGATTGAATTTGACATTCATGTGCTCATCAATTGACGTCTATGAGAATGTCAATGATATTTACATGATCATCAATCTTTGGATCCCAATGGATGACTGTTGAGCTTTATTTTGACACTTGTGTGAACGTCACTCTGTTGGATCACGAATTTCCTAGGCTATTTCTTTTGGACCTTTTGTTGGACATTTGTTGCCTTCTTTGTGTCTCGACCACTTTCTCCGAAGGAATTTTTTGGTGGCTCTTTTGCATTGGATAAATTGTCCAAGGAAATTGTCACAAGACAATTGCCAAAAGAATTAAGTTCGCCTTATCTTTGCCTTGGACAATTTCTTGCGGAAAAAATGTCTGCTAGAATTCATGTCTTCGAAATTTATGCTTGCAGACAAAATGTCTGAGAGAAATGAGGTCTTTGGGAAAATTGTTGTGGGACAATTTCCCTGAAAGAATTCATACTTAGTTTTTTCTGCAGACCTTTGGATTCGGACGACATTTGTGACCCTTCAAAACTTCTATCTAGGACACTTTGCCGAAGAATGACCCTTCGAGAAAATTGTTCAGACAATTTTTTTGAAAGAAAATGACCTTTTGGGCTTTTCGTTTAGGGCACTTTGTCGAAGAAATGACCATGCAAGGTTTTGTTTTGAACCAATTTTCCCGAAAGATACCCTTTGGAAAAATTGTAGAGGACACTTCACTGAGAAAAATACCCTTCGGGCTTATTGTATAGGACATTTTGTCAAAGCAAAGACCCTTCGAAACTATGTCTTGGTCACTTTCCCAAAAGAAATACCCTTCAGGCTTTTTGTATAGGACGCTTTTTCGAAAAACTGACCCTTCGGGATTTTTGTTTCAAAAGTATTTCAGTGGGCCTTGTGTTTCAAATAATTTGTCCGAAAAAAACCTGTCTTCGAAACTTTTGTCAAACATTTTTCCTGAAAGAATTATGCCTTCGAAAAAATTGTGTGGACGATTTTCCCAAAAGAACTCTGACACTTAGCTTGAAAAATATCCTTCAAGTTTTTTGTTTGGTCCACTTTGTCAAAGAATGATCATTCGAAAAAAGTGTTTTGGACCAACTTCTCCGAAAGATACCCTTTAGAACTTATGTCTAGGACTTTCTTCGAAGAAAAGACCCTTCGAGAGTTTTGTCCGAAACAATTCCCAATACTTAGCCAATAAAGTGGAATAAATCTCGCAAAAGAATTCCAACACTTAGCCAAATAAAGTGGAACAATTTCTCCTAGGGAATTCTGAATGCTCTAACACTTGGCCAAAAGTTGAAATATTTGGCTAAGTCTAAACTTAGGCTTTCATTGGCCCTATTCTTGCAACTGTTTAACACCATGAAAACCTACTTGGATCCCTCCACTTGCAATGTTGAGCCTGCTTCTAAGCCACCTGATCCACTCAACAATTGGGACTCTGCTCATCTATTTAAACCAGGCAGAAGCTTGGTATGTGGATCAAAATGGCCAACATATATTATTCTATTTATGCATATATTGAATATTTGGGCATCTTGGCCAACCTATATTTATTGTGTGGTGTTGATCTACATTATATTATACAAATTTCCAATTATTATAAGTTTGGATCATAACAAGTGGTATCATAACCTCCACACGAGTTCAAGTCACAGAGCGGGTGGCTACGCCGACATTGAAATGTTTGTCTAGGCCTTGTACATGCAAGGAACCCTGGTGTACGGACATAAATTTACACATCAATATCATAACATCCCACCACATTAATGACTCAAAGTATTTATGTAACTTTTTGTTACACCATCTACAACAGAAGATAAAGGAGAGCTAGGTTCTTTTCGTTTATGAACATTACATCATCAATCATCAGAATTAGAGTTTGGAGATTTGTCTTTACCATGGTCTAATTGCATAGAATTAGTTTTACGAGATTGATGATTGATTGTGATAATAGATTTAGAACCATTGAGAGCAGCAAAGCCTAAAATCTATTGGCACATGATTAAATCTAGGTCGTCAAAAGGTGTTGAAGCTTGAGGAATAGGGTTGGGGTTGGAAGAGTTTTTTTTTGCTACGAGTTAATGGAGGTGGAAGAGTGTTTTTTGAGCTGCAAGCAACTATTAAAGTTTGTTTGTGAAGAGTTCACAAGGGGTTTAGAGTTTCTGACTTTAGGGTCTTCACTATTTCCATTAGGGTTACGAGGTTTCCGTATAGGGAAATTGTTGATAAGATTGTCCTTCTTTCTACAATAAAATGATGCATTTTGGCTTGTTGAGAAAACTAACAAGTTGCATAATTTCAAAACCAGGTCCAACAGGTTTAATGGATTCTGGGAGAGGCTAAGTAAGATCTATTTCAAGATCAAGTTGAGTCATAGGCTCCGTAGATGGAGGGGATAAAATGCACAACATGATGTTTAAGCGCTGATTTTTACAATTGTATCGAGCTTTCCCGCAGAGTTGAGAGGTCTTAAGCGCACTTAAAGTTTTGTATTTGTGTCATCGAAACCCTAACGAAAACAAGACATTTACTAAAAATTTCCAATTAAACTCTCCTACATAAAAAATTGTTTCACGTGGCAGCAATTTGGTTAGACTATCATGTGCCCAAACACAGGGAAAAGGTTCCTTGACATCATTCTCCAAGAGCTTCAAAGTGTGTTTTTTTATCATCATGAGCATAGGGTATCATAGGCTCTGCACATGGAGCCGAAAAGTGTGTTTAAGTGTTGTTTTTCCCAGCCATACTGAGCTTTGCTACAGAGTTGAGAGGGGCCTTAAGCCCACCTAAAACTCTGTACTTTTATCAATAAAATTCTGATGAAAACAAGACATCGTACTCAAATTTTCCAATTAGACTTTGCCAATAAGAAATTATATCATAGCACAACGCATTGGTTAGACTATCATGTGCGTAAACATAAGGAAAATGTTGTCTAACATCATTCTCAGACAGCTTCAAGGCACATTTTTAGGGTCATGTGCGCAAGTTATCAATGCACTCCCAACACCACAAGGTACAATTTCAAATTGCCACCTCAGCAAACAAAGGCACCATTGTTTGTCAATGTAAAATTCATAGTTGCCAAATCAGCGAACGTAAACTTAGAGGTAGGTGTCCGCAATCTCGCAATATAGCTCCTTGTCATTGTCCAAACAATTAGCAAATTTGACGGTCAACCATACCTCTCATGTAAAGTTTTGATGACAGATATGTAATTAAACAGTGGAGGCTTCAACAGTGTATGAAATTAGAAAGAAATATTTTTGGAAGAACAACATAGAGTTTATTTGTCCATTTAAAATTTATGCAGATTTTTCAAAAATATTTTTCTTTTAAGTGTTATTTATTCAACATTGTTTTTTATATATTAATATAGTTTATAATAGAAGAAGCACACATAAAAGAATATGTGTGTATGCGTGTGCACATGTTAGAATTCTTTGTTGTTGTTTACAGTTTACTTAAAATTTCACTTTGAAATTGAGATAAGTTAGAAATATATCTTTAAAAAATCACCTTGAAATTGATATAAGCTACAAATAAATCTTTATTGTATTTTAAGAGGACAAGGGGGAAGGGGGGTGCAAATACCACAATACAACTAGCTCCTACAACTTCTTTATGTCTACCTCTATATTTAAATGTAAATTTATTTATTAATGCAACAAGTGATTCATAATGTTGGATCATAAACATCAGATAAACCATGAATTACTTGAAAATGAAGAGTAAAATATCAATGAAAGTGATTCAAAATTAAGTTTATTGTTGAAAGGTTGTAGTCTAAGTGGTGAGAATGATGGTTGTTTATATCCATTCACCAAGGTACACATCCCTCTAGATATCTGACATAAAGAGTCAAGCGGTTAAGACCAAGATCGTGTCTTGAATGATTTTGACGGCGTAGATACCCCTTACTCATGACTACTTAACGAAAAGAGCTCACTGATTTAAATGTTTACTTACTCAACATTATAAATCTGCTATATATTTATTTTCGAAAAATGTATAAAACTGTCAACATTCTATATAATTCAATGATTCCATGTGATTCCTTCGAACATATTAAAAAAAAAGAGTTCACCTTACAATCTACTTCAACATTTAGTACATGTGCAATGCAAGGGATGCAAGATATCAAGTTTAAAAACTTTGAAACCTGCAGCTACTCACATAATGGAACAAATGCAAACTATTTAAGGATCCTATCAACCATCAAACCAAGTGCAAACAAGGAATTAGTAAAGACAAGAAAATGACAAAGCGTCTATTAATCCTCCCCATAAAAGGCAAATTATTTAATGATCATTTCAAAATTAGGCCTTTGTGGGCTGTCCAGGAACTTTGAAAGGCATATTACTGGGGTGTAACTTTTCTTTATTTCTCTTTTGTTTTTCCGTCATACAAGATAATATTTAGCTAGCCCAGGGATATGACAGCGCGCTCTCATTTCAAACCAAATTTGTAATGCATCAAAATTGCATCTGCAAGTCAAGGAACCGAAATTCAAAGGGAAAATAAGAGTAAACTATTATTATAACTATATTTACATACGCATGGTTCTTATTTCATTGTTTAAATTTGTCTATTAATAGAATTTCCAATTTATAAATCATTAAAAAAATCATAAGCAGACGTACTTTCAAATATAGACTTTAATAATACTCTTCAAACATCAATTTTGGTGCATTCTGTCAACATCATATATTTGATAAAGTTGTATTATGAGTTCCATTAAAACTTGTAAAATTGATAGTGGTGTCCATAGGTTCCGTCAAAACTCATAAAATTGATAAAGTAGTTGTGTCCATGGGTTCAGTAAAAACAATCCAGCCAAAACAATTTCCAATTTATAAATCATATATTAAGCAGACGTACTTCCAAATATAAATTTTAATAATACTTTTCAAATATCAATTTTGGTGTTTATTAGAGTGGGTGAAGATCTGATTAAGAAGCAGTTATTTTGGATTGTTAATAATGGGCAGTGAGCGAATTTTTGGACAGATTCTTGGGATGGGCAACCACCTCTCATTTATCAATTTCCTCAGCTAGACTCAATTATGGAACAAATGCAAAATATGTGCTCGATTAAGGTCTATTGGTATGCTCGACTTGATGTGCAGCGCTGGGATTTGGATAGAATCTAGATTCCGTTGTCAGATTGGCCTATCTCCATTGAACCAGAGAATAAGATTATTTTACAACATGTGTTACAGACAGGGTCCTTTTCTTATTCCCCACTTCCAGATAAGTTAGGATGGGGACATGGTGCTTCTGAGATATATACGGTATCTGTTGGATATCATTCCTTAGTGGTTGGTAATTCTCATCCTCTCCAACATCTTTTTAAGCAAATATGGCAACCAGGGCTTTGCCCAAAGGTAAGCTTTTTTGTATGGCTTCTTATTCACGGAAAGATTTTTACCGGAGAAAATCTTATAAAAAAAGATTTGCATGGTCCTTTTAGATGTCGTTGTTTAAAAGAGGACGAAACTATTCCTCATCTCTTTTTCCAGTGTTCTTGGGTGATTCCTCTCTGGCACCAATTTTCTTCATTATTTCAGTTGTGTTGGAATAATTTTGAATCTATCGAGCAGATGTTTCAAGAGTGGAAAAAGATAATTCCAAAAGGTCAAAACCTATTTTCAATCTTTTGGAGTGGAAGTTCTTTGTTATTTTGGAATATTTGGAAAGAGAGAAATAAAAGAATATTTCAGCAAGAGAGCAAAGGAATATTGTATATATGGGAACAAACCAAAGTCAACATTGCGGAAACTTTGATACATAAAATATCTATACCTTCTAATCCTTATGTTCAATGGGAGCATATATGTAACCAATTGCATATTCATCATGGGGAATCTACCATGCCCCAATTTCTAGTAAAAAAAAAGCAACCAGGGAAGATCAATGGATAGCTCCTCCGTTAGGCTTTGGTAAATTGAATACAGATGGTGCTTCCAGGGGAAATCCAGGGAAAGCAGCAAGAGGAGGGCTTGGAAGGAATGTTGTCGACATGATCAGGTTTCTTTTTGCTGAGAATCTGGGAATTACTACTAATAATCTTGCTGAAATGAAAGTTGTTTATAGAGGAATGCAAGAGGTATTTAACACTGGGTAGTAAAAACTTCAAATTGAGTCGGAATCCCAAATTACTATCAAGGTGCTATCTATCATGAATACATGTCAATCTCTCAACTGGGGAATTGTCAAAGAAGTCTAAGAAATAAGAAATATGCAGAATAATTTTCAGGTGGTGCAATTTTCCCATATTCCGAGGGAGTAGAATAAAATTGCTGATGCTTTAACGAATTGGGCTTTAGATAACCATGACATTCTCTGCTATGATTTGCCTCCTTTATGGTGGCCTAATAAGATTCATAGAGATATTAGTTGTATTTTGAACCTCGACTCTTCATTATGATTGTGATTCTTGTTGTTTTGTTTGATATGGCCCAAACTTGGACTATTAGTTTCCAAGCTTAGCATGGTAGATTATATAATTTGATTCTTATCTAATATATTTTATTTTTATTTTTTTAAAATATATCAATTTTGGTGAATTCTGTCAATCTCGTATATTAATAAAGTTGTGTTTATGGGTTCCGGCAAAACTCATAAAAGTGATAAAGTAGTTGTGTCCATGGGTCCAGCCATAGACAACCCAGCCAAAACTCATAAATAGATCAAGGTATATCCAAGTCACCCTTGTGAATTACTAAGTTACGTAAATCGTGAGTAGAGTAAACATGAAAAAATATCTACCTGTCAAATTAAATACAACGTATATATATACCGTATTCAACTGTATCTATAATAGGGGATCTTAAAAATTAGTTGTATCCATATCCGATACCATATATGGTATCCGTTTCCATGCAACTGAGGGTTCAGGTGGAGAATTTCAACAAATTTAATTCTGACGCTTCTATCTGAATTTCTGAAACTAGGTAGAACAAACTCTATTGTAAGGTTCACAAAGGTAAATGCATGTCACTACTGGGCTTTTACAATTTGTACGGATGGGGCAATTTCTCCTCCCGTCAGGTCCAACATTGCCTGGCGTTCAACAACTGGTCTGTACCCCCCCTGCAAAACAATCTAAACGCGGCTGAGCTTTGAATTTGCAAATGTCCTCCTAAACAAAAGTTATCATTTCGGCCCTAGGCGTCGACCAGCTCAAAAATAAAGATCAATTCTCTAAAACCTGTGTTACCGATTGCCAGAATGCACTTTGCAACGTCGCAGCAGAAACAGGTTTTCCCTGGTTGCAACCAAACAATATCATGTTTTGGTTGAGTCTCATCAAACTTCGGAATTGAGACGAACCATATCAAATATAGAGAATTTCTAAGGCGATCCCTATAAGCATCATGTGATATTTAATCTTGGAAGAGTAATGGTATTCGGAACACAGACATGCTTATTAATAAAAAAGAAAGTGCTGCACTCTTTGGCAAGTAAATATAGTGAGCACAGCATTCATGTCCTAGTTATTAGCAAAGGGACTGTCAGAGGTAACATTGAAGCTTTGAATAAGTTCTCCACACCACAGCCACAGGTTGTTTTCATTTTATTAGTAAAACAAGGTGCTGATTTAGTAAAGAAAGTTTGAAGTTCAAGCAATTGATTATACTCACCTCCCATAGGGCGCTATACATAGATAATTAAAAGACGAAACATTTTCAAGGGCGATGGAAATTCATTTTCCTGGGATGCAATCCTCACTTGTACACGTGTAAAAGAAGCTCCTGCTATATATTTTATAATGATATTAGACGAGATTTAACATCATTTCCAAGTCTATTTTGCATTAACACTTATGACTCTGTATTGTCTCAAAATTACTGCATTCTTGTCGATACTAGTGACAACTTATTGAATTGTTACATCAGTACTTTATTCATTAAAGTTACTGTTTCCTGTATGACATTCTGCTCCAATCTTCCTGTAGTTTGATATTGGGTGTTCTAGCAAAGGAATGCTTGTAGCATATGATAAATGATCTCAACACAAAGGAAAAAAAATGTGGAGAGTGCTAACAATTTGGAGCATGTGCTTCGACTACCAATCAATATCAAATGCATACCACATACTCAGAGAAAGATGAGAAAGTTGAACTTAATCCCCCCTTCATATATGTGCTAATAACCAGCCTCCCAGTGATATAGTGTCAAAAGACATAAAAGGACACCAACAGAGAACGAACTTGAGTGCAAGTTCCAAAAAAATTAATGACTTGAGACTGCACCGCAATAATTAAACTACATATACACAAAAGTATTCCATCAAAATGCTGAAAGGTGAAAATCTTTTGGTAGTATGCAATCCAATAAAATGTTAATAAGGATCTGCGTAGGGGAAATTCATGGATATGAATATATCCACTGATGGAATCAGATTCGAGTTTATGTCTGGCGATCTCTCTGAGGAGGCACTTGCACATTAGCTAGGCTTGCCGCCATTGCAGCTGCTAATTCAGAAACATTTGAATAGCCAGAGTTGATAGAAACTGTATTTGGGACTGGAGCTGTGACCTGGGGTGCCTCATCAGTGGTTGTATCATCCTGAGACAGGGAAGAGTTCTTCACACTTGTAGCTAACATAGTGGTTGAGGCCAGATCTTGTTTCCCTTGCAATTTATCCTCCGTTGTTGTAGGAAGGATGATTTCATGTTGACTATCATCTGCATCCCCTGAGATGACGATAGATGGCAAAGGATTATGAGCAGATCCGTGCAACAATCCAGCATTTTTATCCACTGGCATTGAACTTGACAAAACAAATGCTGGTGAATGAGCAACACCTTGATTACTAGAGTTCCCACTACCTGACATAGAATCCTTCAGACTGGCTGCAATGGCAACCATTAATTCTTGATCTTCATCATCTGATACACTATGCGTAGAGTTAAATGGTTTGCCGAATGAATTTTGATAGTAAGCCTGAACACTATGGTTTGCGGGTTGTGGAGATGCATTGCCCAAACTAGCAGCTATTGCAGCCCTCAACTGAGACTCTTCAACACTTAAAGCTGTACCTCCCTGCCTATTATCAGGTGAAGGAACAACTGATACGGGCTTTTGTTCATGAGAAGCATTGTGTGTCACTGATGTGGATTTGACAATTCTCTGGGCATCTTCAGGAGTGAGCCATTGCCCAAAACCATTGCTACTTTCAGAACTGGAGACAGGGCACTCTCTTGGAAAATTACCTCTGACAAGGAAGATGCTCCAGCCAGCGCCCTTAAGAGTGTCCATGTAAGCAGACAGGTAGAACTTGGAGAGATGCTCAGGAGCAGGATAGAGGCTATTGAAGTTGTACCACTCTCCTCCCACTTTCCTGATGCAGAACCAATGATCCTGGAGGTGACATATAAACCCCTCCTCATTCTGAGGATCTCTCTGGGCTTCCTCTGCCAACGGTGAATCAAATGGAATAACCCGAAGATCCCAGATTTCTAGAGCCTTTTCTAAAACCTGCCAAGTCATCCAAAAGCCTTTTAGAAGTTTGGAAGAAGTATGACCACACTCACTCCACAGCCCAATAAATCATATGAATTACCTAACTAATTCCAAATCAATATATTATAAAATTGTCCTATTAGGTGAGAAGAAAGGGAATACAATAATCTAAGAAGAATAAAAGAATTTTTTTCCCAACAAATGTAATACAAAGTAAAGTTCGCAGATATATAAGACAAGCAAGTGGAAATAATTTCCTTAAACAGTACTGTTTGTTTACATGATTTTCAATCTGAATTATGTTTTACTTCCAAAAGATGAAAGCAGACAATGATCCCAGTTACTTCCTCACAGGATTGCCCAGCCGGGCCCCTTTAGCCCCAGACTATTCTCCTGATGACATCACAGAACTCTGTATTGGCCCTTTAGCGTGATCGACAAGGATGCTCCCTCTGTAATGAAATGCTTACGGGGTCGCCGTCTGGAATGTCAATTACCCAACATTTTGAGTCCTTCCCATCTTCAGGGGAAATCCCAAAGGACTCTAAACATTGGATGATCTAAAGTCCCACATGACAACCCAAGAAGAGTTTTGTCATAAACTAAAATGTTCTGAAATCCTGAAGGATTTAATACTCACTCTTTTTCTGCTATGGACTCTGATGCAGAATAGAGCTTTGATCTTCATAGGCTCTTTTCTCTTATAGGCTTTGGATTCCTTTCAAGAAGAGGACTTATTTTCACAGGATTGATTTGCATTTTGTATCTTTTATATATTTTGACTTGGCCTAGGGTTTACCCATTTGGGTCTACCCACTCTTATTTGGTTCTACTGATTTTTAGACTTAGTTTGGACACATAATTTTAGTTATTGGGGTG
Source organism: Torreya grandis (assembly GCA_037957365.1). Taxonomy (NCBI): domain Eukaryota; kingdom Viridiplantae; phylum Streptophyta; class Pinopsida; order Cupressales; family Taxaceae; genus Torreya; species Torreya grandis. The sequence goes on along the minus strand of JARHVA010000523.1, from coordinate 4,069,133 downwards.
ACCTTTAAGCACTATTGATTAGCTATTTTTACTTATTGTACCCTTGACTTGCATAGACCTACATTGTCATTAGTGAATGCTGAATTTTTATGCAATTTCTTTTATTCCTTTTTCAACATCATTATATGAGCTTAACCCTCTTGGGAAACAAAGTGAACATGTACAAAATCATAAGACTCGTACCGTTCATACTCATGCTGCTACTTGAAAAAACACTCTTTGGCAGGTTCTGAAAGACTTCATACGCATAATGGGGGGCACTTCTAAAGTCCAGGGGTTGTGGTGTGCAGTAATGGGAGAACTAATCAAGAGTGTTACCCAGGCGCAAATCCCCTATAACCTAATTTTAGTAAACATAAAGAGAAGCAGCTTTAGTAGCTAGGTTCCAAAATAGAATAACAGTTCAAATCCCACTCGCCAAAATAAAGATGCCTATAATTCCAACAAACATGGTGAGATTGTGAGGTTGTGATATAACAGTTTTGGTAATGTACATGCATTGGCCATGTTATCAAGCCGTGAGATTGTGATGAAGCTGTGATATAACAATTTTAGTAATGTACATGTATTGGTGAGGTCATCAGGCTGTAACCCAATGGTTACAAAGTTCAAACAATATATAAGGTAAAGCAAACAAATTTCCTTGTTCCTACAAACCTGTCTCATGTGCCCAAGAGGCCTGCTCTCTAGATTGTGACCTAAACTAACCTTTATTTGAATCTGAATAACTTCAGGGTATAATGTTAGTGGCTAATATTCACCAACTAGATATTTCTTCCGATTTTCCCCAAAAGTAACATTTGCAATTTGAAAACATTTGAGAATCAAGAGACACCACATCAATGTCTAAAAAACAATATATTATCTTTAGTAATAGCCCCACTTTCTATAGAAAATATATAGAAACTTATACAATAGATAAAAATATAGATTAATGCTAATTTAAAAATTCAACGTTCAAAAATATCGGACAAGATTTGTACACCTTTTTTTATATTGGAAGGGATTTCAGTGTTGTATTGATCTCCAAAAGTCTACGGAGGCATCCCAAGGGTTGGACATGGGAATCGAAATTTGGCCTAAGTGAGCCCAAAAACCAATTGCTTCCAGAGCTAACCAGTGAGGGGGATTTTCTAAATCAACTAAACTATAAAACAAAATATTTAATTTGTCAAAGGACAAACTCAAATGGTAACAGCATGGAACTTCCAGAGACGAGCCCCTGATTTAAATCCCCAAGAGACATAATAAAGTGTTCAAATTGGATAAAATACTACACACAACTCGTTTGGCCATGCCTAACAAACCAGGCTGGGTGCAACTCCCAAATCAATTTAATGGAAGAGACATCCCTCGGTCCAGGCATTGAAGCTGAAGGTCACTAGACAAGAGGAATTCAACAAATCGTTAAGCTGGTAAAAAGAGACAAATTAAACAGCCAAAGGTCAACCTGTTATATGAATTCTTTTTTAAGAAAATCAGAAACTATAATTCTAAGCATAATTGACAAATGGAATGAGCATGAACACCTGGTAAAGGATTGGAGCTTTGATCACATACACCCACGTTCAAATCCCTATGAAATATGAAAAAAGTTTAAATTGGATAAAATATCACATCAAATTTGTTTGTTGCAGCATATCTCAGATCCCTATGAAACATGAAAGGTTCAATTGGATAAAACACCACATCCAATTTATTGGGTGTAGTACATCTCAAATCCCTGTGAAACATGAGAGTGTTTAAATTAGATAAAATACAACCTCCAATTTGTTGGATGCAGCGTATTTTAATTCCCTATGAAACATAAAAAGTGTTTAAATTAGATAAAAAACCCACGTCCAATTCAATGGATGCAATTGAATGCAGCATATTTCAAATCTCTATGAAACATGAAAAAGTGCTTAAATTGGATAAAATACCACATCCAATTTACTGGATGCAACATATTTCAAATCTCTATGAAAAAGTGCTTAAATTAGATAAAATACCACATTTAATTCGTTGGGTGTGGTGTATCTTAAATCCCTAGTGGAAAAGTGTTTAAATTGGATAAAATGCAACATCCACTTTGTTGGGTGCGGTGTATCTGAAATCCCTATGAAACATGAAAAAGTGCTTAAATTTATAAAAAATACATCGAGGCCAATTTGCTCGGGGTGGCATATGTCAAATTCCTGTAAAACATAAAAAAAAATGTTCTAAATGGGATAACCAAATCCAATTGAGTGCAGTGTACTCTCGAATCCCTGTGAAACATGAAAAAGTGCTTAAATTCGATAAAATATCACGTCCAATTTGTTGGGTGTGGCATACGACAAATTCCTATCAAACAGGGAAAAATGTTTAATCCTGCTCCCACGGCCACAACCGGGTGAGATACCCCTCCCGTGACATCTAAGCCAAAGGTCACTCCACAGAGAGAATTTACCCAAAATAATAATAATAATAATAAAATAAACTGTAAAAATAAAAAAATTAAGCATAAGAAGAGAAGGTAAAAACCTGAATACTGAAATCTCCATCCATGGCAACATTTGACGAATCCTCAGACATAAACTGCAAGTAATCAGCGGAATCGAGGCCTCCTTCCATCATCATCTGGCTCTCCTTCTGGTCCAAATCAACCGCTATGCTCGCCAGATCCAACTCGGTAAAAAAGGGCCCCTGCAGCACAGTATTTACACAGTGAACCGCGCAAAGCTTAGACTCCTGAACCTCGTGATACAGAAGCCCTCCATTCGTAATCTCTTGCCTTTCCATCGCGATAAGAGGTCTGCAATAACTTAATATGAAACCCTAATTTACTTCCTTATGCCTTTGTATTATTCTTCTTTATTTTTAACTTAATATGAAACCCTAAATTGCTTCCTTATCACTGTATATTATTGTTATTTCTTTTTGTTGCCTCGTTAGCAGGGCAATATGAAACCCTAATTTGCTTTCTTAAGCCTGTGTATATATTTTTGTCGTTCTTCGTTCTCTGTGTCGTTAGCAGAGCCAGTATGAAACCCTTATTTATTTTGTGAGCCTGTATATTATTCTCTTGATTTCCCTCCCTTGCGTCGTTAGCAAGCCATGAAAGTGAGTATATTTAGGAGGGAAGGAAATCTGTGGGGCAAGTAAGGAATGGTAATTCTGCAGAATGATCGTTCATTTTAATTGTTTTTATTTCTTTTTGTGGTGGTAATGTTTGTGCCATTTATCAACATTTGGTTTAACGCGTGTTTCAAACTGGCCCCATCATCATGGGGATTGCTTGCTCATGATAATAATAATAATAATAAAAATTTTAACGTCCACGAGACTAAAAATAGTCTATGGGACAGCAAGACAACTCAAGCAGATTTAAGTAGCACTGTTCGCTTCTTGTGTAGGCTGATGATGAGCCCCCCTAATTGCTCAATGTGCTCTTCGTTGAATAGGTTATGCCAAGAACTGTCAATGTGCTCTTCGTTGATGATGTTAACTACTGCAAATGAGAAAAGAAAGAAAATGGTTTTTTTTTAAGGATTTGAACTTGTAATCCATTTTACAAATTCTTCAACATTAAGTTAATTGAAATATTAGTGTATAATTTTTTATACTTTCTAAATACTAGTGGTTTGAGTTATTTTGAAATCTATTTTATTTTTAGTTGTGTTTATATTTATTTATAAAATTTAATTTAATTTGTTGTTTTGTTATCATTAAATTATTTTGTTTGTGTGTACAAATAATATCTTGTTATACACGTATTTAAAATAATTCACTTATATTTAGATTGATCATAACAATCAAGAGTTGTTGTGAAACTAATTTTTCTACCTATTTATTATGCATTGCTTGTACTTCTCCTTAGTATGAGAGAGAGGGGAATCTACGAATTGTATATTTTATACTTTTTTGTGCATAATGTTTCTCTGATTATTAGGTGCATAATGTTTTACTTCTTTGTGGTAATGGCATACAAGAGTGATCCTATAGTTTCATGAGTGCATATAGCACTCCAACAAATTAAAGTGATGTTTTTTCTTCTAAATATATAGTTTTATTAAAACATTGATGCAAAATTTTAGGCCAACAAATCCCTCAATGCATTTCCAAAATTAAGAGTACGAAAAAAAATTATATGAATTTGTTCTTTCACCAAATACACTATTTATTTCATTGTACAACATGTATGCTAATTAAAGTCTTGAGTTTTTCATTTATGAATCAATAATTTATAATGAAATAAAAGATGCTACTAAACTCAATATTTTATAAGAAAAATAAAAAAATTAAACTGTGTCAACAAAGACCTAAACTAAGGAGTTACAAGTCTTGACTTCCCTTAAAGAATGGGCAACACTACTTATATAATAATAAACTACACAAAAGAAAGCGTTGGCATTGCCCTCCTAAGTTTCATCATCAACTATAATTAATACAAACATTCAACTTTAGATAATTTGCACAAGTACTTTTTGTCACTGTCGTAGTAGAATATGCTTTCAAAACATCAAATTCCATCAAAATAACCACATTTAATGGTGGTACATATAGACCCTCTAATCATTTAGTTCTAGGTGTCACATCTTAAAGCTTATTCACAATCTAAGCCATGTTCCTCCAATGTTGATCCATCTGATCTGTGAATTCCATTAATTTGGACCTACATGAGGGAGAAGACAATTCAAGTACAATGGACCATACAACAAAATTGTTTGTGTCTTGTTTTGTCTCCCTATCAAACCTTTTAGGAAATGATACAAATGCACGATCACCTAAAAGAAAAGAAAAGAAAAATTTGAAAAGAGAGCGCCAAGACTTACATCCATTATTTATAGCATTAGAGATCCCAATGTTAAGCACGGAATATACTGAGAGGGGGGGGTGAATCAGTATATTATATATCTTATAAATCTTTCTTTTAACCAATATTCCGCTTAATCAAACATTCAAGATATGCAATAAAACTCAAACAATAAACAACACACAACACAGAGAGAGACACCAGATATAATGTGGAAACCCAATGTGGGAAAAACCACGGAGAATCAATCTCAAATATATTCGTGAGAACAACCCCACAGGAGCACCATACCCCTTTGCCAAGTACAAACCTCAGCTACAATTTGTGAGCACCACCCCACAGGAGCTTCAAACCCCTTTGCTGAGCACCAACCCAGCTGTTATTCGTGAGCACCAACCCCTTTGCCGAGCACCAATCCAACAACAGTTCATGAGCACCAACCCACAGGAGCACTAACCCCTTTGTGTATACCACACACCTATCTCTCAATGTTTCTATCTCAACAAATGATAGATCAATACAACATCTCCTTCCTCTCTCTCACTTTAGCTCTTCTAAGCTAGATATAACAAATACAAATCATCTCTCAAAATTACTCTTCTAAGCTAGATATTACAATATCAAATCAACCTCTTACTTCCACTTTACAAATGGCTACTCAAGCCTTTATTTATAGCTTTCCAAATGACCTTTGGCCTTCCCCTTTGTGACCTTTCATTCCTCATGGAAAATGGCACCAATCTTGGATGACCCTTCATATCCAAGCATTTGAAAAGTCATGTGGTGACCCTTCATGACCAAAAACTTCTTTCCCACTTTTGTCCTTATTGTTGGTGACTTTTTCGTATTCCTTTAAGTGTCCCTTCATGAGAAATTCGCCCTTTACTCTTTTGTCTTCACTTGGTGACTCTTGGTATTCCCCAAGATGACTCTTCATGGGAAAATGTGTCCCATCCTTCTTTTGTCTTTATCCCATGACTCTTCGACTTCTCCATGGGCCCTTATTTTGTCTCATATGCAATCAAAAATATATTCGTTAATATTAAATAAATATTAACTCATATTAGCCAATATAAACAACATTGAATGCAATGGGGCCTTTATCACCAATAATACTAAACCTTTGACATCAATGACAATATTTCCAACAATCTCCCCCTTTGTCATCGATGGCAACCTCAGTTCTGAAACTGCCACATCCTATCACCTGCACATCATGTCATCTGAAAACATACAGTAACTCCCCCTTACTGTAGCAACCTGTATCTGTTCTATGTACCTATTTTCTGCACCTATACCTGTACCTATTATTCTCTCCCTTTGACATCAATGGCAAAGGGCCTACCTGGAGCTTACACTTAGCTCCCCCTCACTTGATGCTAAACATCAATGGCAAGAAGTAAAATAAATTACTCCCAACTCCTCTCGCCGATCTTTGAGAAGATATCTGATTTTACCTATCCTTTGAGAATCTGCAATTAACTCATTTGAATATTTTCTTCTACAACCTCACAACCTTTTGCATGAAACTTTAAGGTGTATCCTTGATCACATATTTTCCTTACACTCAATAGATTATGCTTATAAAACATTATTAGTCTTGGTTCTACCATTATCCAAAAATAAAGTACCTTTTCTGGCTATCCTGGCAGTGGTTTTATCTCTGAATCTCACTGTACCACCATTGATCTTTTTTACTCTTATCTCCTGTCATATGCCTCAAACATCCGCTATCAACGAACCATGGCTGATCTTTATCTCTTACATGCAAAGCTGTTTGCACCAACATAGAATCTTCAGGTTGTTTCTTCTGCCATGAACACGACTGAACCTTCTTCCTGATGAATGGAGCTTTGAAACTCTGATCCTTCTTGATTGAATCTGTATGAGTATCCTTTTCTTTCTCTCTAAAACTGTTAGTTTTTTTTCAACATTCTAATTTCTTATGACCATAATCATTTGAAACACTGCATATGCAAGAATTATTCTAATAGCCTCAAACCATAATACTGATGCAATTTTTTTTTCAAAATATATTCCCTCAAAAGATATACAAATTAATCTGTCAACTCACCTTCTTGTCATGCAAAATATCCAAGACCCAATAGCACCCACCATGCTTCAATTTTCTTAAAAAGTGTCTCCTTGAAGCCTAGAAGAGACACCCCCACACAATAGGGTTCTAGAAATAAATCTCAGGAGATTCCCACATCTCTATTTCTTCCTTGATCTTCTTGTGTTTTTCTTTTAGAATTCGTTTAAGCATGTCTAACCTTTTTGACTTACTAACCTTATCATTTATGATGTTCTTCTTTTTCTCAACTTTTGCAACTATCTTATCTTGACAAAGCTCATGCTCAAATGTAACAAGAGATTCTTTACGATCCTTCTTATCTGATTCTTTATCTACTATAACAAGTAATTTATTTTCATTTTTAAACTCAACCTGATCAACCTTTGCTATTTTAGGTCTCCAAACCTTAATTTGACTCTTCTCATATCTTTTAGGGGCTCTGTAACCTTTGACATACTTTGAATATCTCTTTACTTTATTTTGGTATAATCTAGCAATATGGCCAACCTCATGACAACAAAAGCAAACAATATTTCTCATACCTTTTTCTTGAATGTGACTAAGATCTTCCTTTGACTGATTGCTTCTCCTCATACAATATCTTGCCCTATGACCAACATGATGGCAAACAAAACAACGGCCATGAAAAGAATTTGAAAGCATCGGGTTGCCTGATCGACTTCTTTGATTTGCCTTCAAAACCAACATTCTTCTTTTCTTGGACTAATATTTCATGATCTTTCTCAACCTTGATTATAAACTTCTCATGATTATCCTTTAAAGAATCTAACCCAACCTTCAACTGATTACACTCTTCTTCTTTTGATGTTAAAATTGAAGTTGCAACCTCTAACTGATTCTTAAGATCTTGAATAAATATCTTATTTTCTTTTACTTCTATAGCCAACTTAGAATCCAAGATACACACCTTTTCTTTGAGAGCCTCAACCATAGATTTCAACTCTTGATTCTCCTTCTTTAGCTGCTTAGCCATCTGTGCTTTTCCTTTGATTTACCTTCAAGCTGTTAAACCCTTTCTGAAGGAACCTGCTCTGATACCAATTGTTAAGCACGCAATATACTGAGAGGGGGGGTGAATTAGTATATTATATATCTTATAAATCTTTCTTTTAACCAATATTCTACTTAATCAAACATTCAAGATATGCAATAAAACTCAAACAATAAACATCACACAAGATAGAGAGAGACACCAGATATAACGTGGAAACCCAATGTGGAAAAAATCACAGAGAATCAATCTCAAATATATTCGTGAGAACAGCCCCACAAGAGCATCATACCCCTTTGCCAAGTACAAACCTCAGCTATAATTTGTGAGCACCACCCCACAGGAGTTTCAAACCTCTTTGCCGAGCACCAACCCAACTGCTATTCATGAGCACCAACCCCTTTGTCGAGCACCAACCCAGCAACAATTCATGAGCACCAACCCCTTTGTGTATATCACACACCTATCTCTCAATGTTTCTATCTCAACAAATGATAGATCAATACAACATCTCCTTCCTCTCTCTCACTTTTGCTCTTCTAAGCTAGATATAACAAATCCAAATCATCTCTCAAAATTACTCTTCTAAGCTAGATATTACAATATCAAATCAACCTCTTACTTCCACTTTACAAATGGCTACTCAAGCCTTTATTTATAGCTTTCCAAATGACCTTTGGCCTTCTCCCTTTGTGACCTTTCATTCCTCATGGAAAATGGTGCCAATCTTGGATGACCCTTCATATCCAAGCATTTGAAAAGTCATGTGGTGACACTTCATGACCAAAAACGTCTTTCCCACTTTTGTCCTTATCTTTGGTGACTTTTCATATTCCTTTAAGTGTCCCTTCATGAGAAATTCGCCCTTTACTCTTTTGTTTTCACTTGGTGACTCTTGGTATTCCTCAAGATGACTCTTCATGGGAAAATGTGTCCCATCCTTCTTTTGTCTTTATTTCGTGACTCTTCGACTTCTCCATGGGCCCTTATTTTGTCTCATATGCAACCAAAAATATATTCGTTAATATTAAATAAATATTAACTCATATTAGCCAAGATAAACAACATTAAATGCAATGGGGCCTTTATCACCAATAATACTAAACTTTTGACATCAATGACAATATTTCCAACACCCAACAACAACACCAATCAAGGTAATTATTGAAATAGTTGTAGGATCTTTATACAAAGAATTAACGCATGCAAGGATATATGAAGTTGAACACACTTCAAGAATCTTCAATTACAATATATTATTACACTCAATAATATTCTTTTATTACATACTTTTTATTTTCCTATTATTTCTTCACATTCTAATTAATAAACAATATGGGAGTTACATATTTATAGGAAGATTATTCCTATATTCTCTTAGTCTATTTCTCTCACAAAATCCCTCATGATTATACAAACTCTATTTACGATATATTTTTATAACATTAACAATATAATATATTCAAACCTATTATCGTAATATTGTTATACAACAATATTCCAATTAACCAATTACTAATTACTAACCAAATTACTATTTGTGTCTCGATAAATACTCATAATTGCATAATGTAAAAGTTAAATCCCTAACATCCCCCCATAGTTTTTACATGGTACAACATATCTTTTTCTGATTGTAGTGTATGACCTTCGTGTGCTCATGATATTCTCTACATATATGTGCCATTGCACATCTCTTCCTTCACACTCATCTGCAATTGGTTCTTTATGTTCACCAATAACCTTACAAAATAGTTTTCACAGGTTCACCAATAACCTTACAAAATAGTTTTCTCAAGTTCACCACTAACCATACAAAATAGTTTTCTTAGGCTCAGCACTAACTGTAGACACCGAAATCGTGTCTACCCCTTGGTCCTTTCTCCCCCCTTAGTCCCCTTTGGTCCACTTAACCACTCCTAACCCCCTACACACTTATTAATTTAAAATAATTAGCTATTTTAAATTAATAAAACTCCTTTTCCCTCTCCCTTGCCACCTCACCACCCTAGGATGCCCTTCTTTGGATTCCCTTCATCCCCCCATGACCCATTTATGACCTATTCTTCATCCTCATACCCATTTAACCCCTCTCAACCGTTTCTTACCCCGCCACTTAAACCCGACAGTTGGGAAAACGGACGAAAGGCTATTTTTAGCCTTTTTCCTGCCTTCCAGCCGCCAACGTCGGTCAATTATCGACCGGCGTCGGCGGTATTGCCGACGTCTATTTCCTTCATAACGGTTTTCTATGTCCGTTATCCTCCCTTCACCCTGGCTCTTCATCCGACTCTTGAATCTTACACTGATCAATCAATCGGCCAATCTTTTCGCCAGACCTCTCACTCTCTCTCTCAGGTACACACAGCATGCTTCTACACTAGCAAGCACAATAGGTATCAGGAGCCTCACCTTGTAACAATCTTCTGCATCAACAACAGGTACATCAGCATCCTGGGCTCCTACACTTCCTCTTCAGCAGGCAAGAGGTAAGTACTCTTCTATTATGTCATTTTCAATAGCTTAGAATGTCTCTGTAATCAGCTTTCTATTTATTGCTTCTAAGCCACACTACAGACCAGACCTGAATCTTTATCTCCCTATCTCCCTGTTGCCTCTGTGTTCTATTTGGTCCCTCTTTCAGACCATTCTTTCTGCCTGCAAAGACCCTATACAGAGCATTCAACCAGACTCTTAGACCCAGACCCCCAGACCATTCAACCAGACCCATAGCCTTTCTCAGACCCGTCCACAGACCAAAAACTCGTCCAGAACTCGTCCACAGACTACTGCCCCGACCGACACCAGCCGCAGAGACCACTACCCCCACCGATGTTGGCAGACTAATCGACGTCGGTAACCTTGACCAACCGACGCCGTTAGGACCACCGACATCGGCGACTGTGACCAGGCCGACAGCAACATTTAGGTAAGCATTTGCTTCCATTTCCTTTTCAGTCTTTAATTATTTCAGTCTTTTATCATTCTGCCTTTTATCAGACATTACTTTTATAAATCAGTGGGTTGACATCCCTCAAGCTTTTGCTTCTGGGATCAAGCTTTTGCTTGGCAACCCACCATCTCCTCATCTAACACCTTCTTTGTCTTAGTCTCTTTCTTCTGCAGGTGTCATCCTCCACAACCAAAGAGGAGTTCTCACAACGTCTGGATAACGGTGTGTAAACTTCATCCAGGTACATACAAGCCTTAGACCATTCTTCTTAGTTTCTCATTTCTTCTCTTTGAATGTAGAAAGCGAAAATTGTATAGAAACACTAACCTTACAAAATGATTTTCATATGTTTACCACTAACCTTTCATCATGATTGCTACAATGCTTTTTAGATCAACATTCTCCAATGTAAATATATAAAAGGGATTGCATGGGAATATCATTCATAAGTGAAAAAGTACAACTATTCTCATTTTTTACACACATTGAAAAATAAATGTAACTACCACACTACATTGCAAAACTGAAATCCACACAAATGAAAATACCAAACCATATAAAATGTCACCAAATCATTGGTGTGGCCCCATCATTGGTGACTGACGAGTGGTCCCTAAAAGACCTCCATCCTCTATGTATTCTCTAATCTCCAGTAGGTCATTGCTCACTCAGTGAATATCTTGATGAAGCTCAGCTGCATGTCATTTTGACTGAAATAGGCCCCCCCCACAATATTGACACATGTGACATTTGACTTAAGACGTTGAAATCACCTGACAATACATCATTGTATATTTGAAAACTTTTGATTACGACTCTTAACTCTTTTTGACACTTTTGAAAATTTTAACAAAACATTGACACTTGATTTTATGTTTTTGATTCTTTATAACATGACAAACAAACCAAATTACAAATATGACTCTCAACTTAAATGATACACACTAATCACTGTACAAAATACACTCGTTAATGAAAGACTTAAAATACTAATTTTGTAAACCAACTTCAATGAAGGGATTGACCTAGAAGATAACTATATGACACATCTAATTGGAAATTTGACCATTTGACAAATATTAACATTGACATCAAATTCATTCGACCATATCTTTTGTGACATAAAAATGACTCATATAAAACCTAAAAATATTTTAGAGGGTAAAGATTATATGAAAAACACAAAAGAGACCTAAATTTATTTTCTAAATCATTGAAGGTTATACTTAAACCTTGTATAACTGAAGATTGCATGCTTTGGTTGAGCTCGAGCTTGAGGCAGTAGCTCTAATAGGATTTTGAGGCTCACTGAGTATTTGATTTTTCAATGCATAGAATAGTAACAAGATGATGGCATCTGTAGGCACTCTTTGTGGTTTTCGATTGGCAGTCCAAATGAAAAATATCTTGGTGACCAACTTTAGATGATGGCAAGAGACAAATAGAAACGAATATCAATGAGCTTGTACCAACAACAAATTATCATGCATATAGATTCAAAACTGCGTCTTCCTTTCTTGGAGAAGATGAGAGGCCTAATTTATGCAAAATAATAAAGATCTAGAGACAATGAGCTGAGCCAACTAGGTACCACGCATAAGACTATTCGGAAAGGCTCACGATATGATAACTGCTAACAAACTTTTGGTGCATGGAGATGAGCCATTTTCAATTAGTTGAGTATTAACTATACAAAGGCATAAATATATTTACAACATCATCAGTCTAATGAATATGACTACAGGTAGAACATATAAGTAAACACATAAATGTTCATGCTATGGTAGATCATGCTCTTGACATAGGCAATGATCAATAAATTTCCAATGATCTGAAGATACACTCTGATCAAACAAGCATATAGATGTTATGTTAGAAATTTTATTTATCCTTCGACTGATACATGTTGTCTCCATTATAGTCTCTCATCTAAACTCCATAACAGGTGCGAGACCAAGCCGCTCTGATACCAAATGAAGCTATTGCAGGATCTTTATACAAAGAATTAACACATGCAAGGATATTTGAAGCCGAACACACTTCAAGAATATTCAAATACAATATATTATTCCACTCTTATTATTCTATTACATACTCTTGATTTTCCTGTTATTTCTTCACACTTTAATTAATAAATAATACTGGAGTTACATATTTAAAGGAACATTATTCCTATATTCTCTATGTCTATTTTTCTCCCAAAATCTCTCATGATTATACAAACTCTACTTATGATATATTGTTATAACCTATAACAATATATCTCAACAATATAAAATATTCAAACCTATTATCATAATATTATTATACAATAATATTTTGATTAATTGACTACTAATTACTAACCAAATTATTATTTACCTCTCAATAAATACTTAGACTTACATAATGTAAAAGCTAAATCCCTAACAATTATAAGTAATGTTTTTGGAGGAATAAAAAAGATTGGCCACTTAAATTCATATAATTCTGAAAATTCAACATCATCTCCAACTTATGATGTCATAGTGAAATTTGTATCAATAGTAGCCAGAACCTTCAACAAACCTTGGAATATAGCAAAAAGATACGCATGCACACTTCTAAGCACCCAAAACTTCTCATTTCTTCACCAATCTTCAATCATAACACCACTCCATCACATCTCAAGGATACTAGTTGTAAATATACAAAGAAACATAGCAAAAAACCATTGCTATGTTACCAAGCTGCAAAACAAAATTAGATATGCAGAGGACTATGAGAAATTTATAAAATATAAGTTAGAGGCTCATTCATACACATGACACATACATTATATCACATTGGTTAGTAATATGGATAGATGTATCAAGTCAAAACCTTTGTAATAATGAAATTTTTAGTAAGCAATAATACAACTATAAAAGTAAAGTATGATACCAATGGAAAGGATGTCCAAGGACATATAGTTACATTTATATATGATGGAAAAATTTGAAGAAAATTGTACATATTTTGGTGGTTGATTTTTTCTCTTACACACATGCTAGTGGCTTGAAAACAAGCAAGGTTCTTCACATAGGGAATCCTCTCACTATTTTATGGCTAGGAAGTTTGTTACTATTCACTCAAGTGGCCATTGAATTTTTCTAATGAAATAAAGCTATTATATTCCTTAAATAAATATTACATACTCTTCACAAAAAAAATGTGGTATGTGTTTTACCTATTTTGTATTTAGTGATCTTAAAAAGTTAAAACTTGAATTATTCAGAATGTATAAGATATGTCCTAAACTACACAAATCTGAATGTAAATACCAGATTGAGATTGAGCTTGCTATTTATAGAAATGACAAGAAGATAGGGTGATTAGCTTTTCCATTATCATGTTATAATATTTATCTACGTAGAGTTATTTAATACACCCTGGAATGGATTTGTGTTTGCTTGAATTAAGAAAGCGACCATCAAAATTTGTCATGATGCCTTATATAATGCTCAGACACCTATGACTGCCAAATATGTTTTCTATTTTCTGGAACTATATTTTATGTTTTTTCAAGTTTATTCTTCCACAAAGTGTTGCACCTGCATGTAAAAATGTTTTTTATGCACCTCCAGGTGCTCAGTCCAGCATGTTAATTCAAATTTGTCTTCATTCACCTTAAAACCCTAGCTCCACTTTCAAAATGCTTCTTATCTAATAAAATTGGATTTAAAATATGGTTTATATAGCCCCAAACGCACCCCATTAAGTGGTTGAGTGTTTCCTATATTATAATACTTTGAAAAGGGTTCAAACTACACGTAGTTCTCCCACCTATGTCTATGTGTGCTCAATAGTGATTCACTAGAATGTATATAGCTTGTTTCACTTTCTACACTTGACAATATATAAATTTGACCTTGATTAGTCATTTATACTTGGATTAGGGACCATTCCTTTAAGGAGTTTTTAAATTTGAATTTTTTAGAATAATGCCTCAAAAATGTGCAGATTATTCCTTAATGTGTAAGTGATTTTCCAAGTGAACTCCAAATAGGTGTTAGATAGGATTATCACTAGGCTTGATGTGTTTATATATATGACTCTTTGGATAATTTTCATCTATACTGACATGTGAAATGTGCAGGCCAACCCAGGGGAAGGGTTTAAATTTGAAAAATGGTCATTTGGAGAATATAAGAGACTGTCGATGAAGGCATACACTACTAGTAACCTATAGCATCTAACTGTTACTAACATTGTCCAAGAAGAAATAGTGATCTAGAATATGGAAACAATCTACTTAGGATGATATAATAATTAGGTATAGGCTAGGGAAATCTTGTATACGAGTGACGAAAATTTGGGAAGGCCAAGCCCATAGATATATGAATGGTTAAGAGAGAATGTGATAAAGATTTAAATGTGTACACACATGTCATGTATGATACAAATTGATCAAAATTGATATTTTGAATCATTTAATACTAAATTTATGTTTCTATAAATGCCCCCATTTAGTCTAGTATTTAAAATTCTAGATTAAAAGGATAAAGTAAGAAATTTGTTACCTGAGTGTAACTATATTTGGTGTCTTTAGGTCTGCTCCAAGTATCTTCTTACTCCATGAAAAACATATAATGAAACATACAAAAATCAAAGTCCATTTGTGATAAAAAAATCTCAATCTGTATAGATGACTAAAATATTTGAAATTGAAATAACATGGAATGAATAAACCATGAGTATGTGAACTATGTTATCACTTGCACTTATTTGGTTAATTATGTGGGGTGATTTTACCCCAAAAAATGTAAAATGTCATCGTATCTCTTTTTTTATAACTTATACCAGGTTCATATTCCAAGATGGAACCCCAAACTAAGCTTGTATGTAAATCTGAAACTTTAAATCAACCACTTCAGGTAGATTTTAGACCTATAGTGCTTACATAGTTACCCTCGTTACCATCATAAAAATATCAAAGTTCATGTATTAACCACATCCATACCCCAAAATCTGATCCATGTATACCTTAATGTGATATAGAGTGCCATAAATGTGTATGCCACTTTTTCCAATTTAATATTTTGACCCAATATGTAATCTAACTCGTGTAATATGATAATTATACATAATTTGATCCCTGTGGTATGTCTCATCATGTCCTAGAATTTGTTATCTATTCACCATAGTCCTATAAAATTCCCCACATAAGCCCTGCATACATGTGAATCTATCAGTCTTCCCTAATTTGAATCATAATTTGTCTCAATCTGTCTCTTTTGAATCATGTATTCTGAACCAAAATTTGAATTGTTTGTCTATCAAGCCTAAATTTCTATAGCCAACCCACTAGTATGACCCACTTTTGAGGTGAGGTATGTAGCTTGTGAATCACTCATCTCAAAATAAAAAAGCTATTTACATCATGTTATATAGAGAATATGTAAGCATGCAAGGTGTAGACATGTAAATTTAATCATTTAAGTGTTTGCCAATGTTTATCCTTGACATTTATCCCTTATTTGGTCTATTCGCCATTTTGCTAACTCATAATCTATAAGAGAATCTTTATTATCTTAAAAATATGTAAAAAATCATACAAAAATCCCTTTTCAACCCTATTCATCCCTATTCATCCTAAAGGCAACTGTTAGACCTTTTCCAAAATTCTATGTCTTTCTGAGATAAGACCGCACTAGGTTAGAATAGGCTGCACTCTAGCTTTGTCCACTAGCGCGACCTTATCCCCTACACTGTAATAGCTAATTTTTAATATTAAGATGTTTCACAATGGCTCTCTTATGCTTCTTGTAAGGTTAATTAATGAAAATATTCTCCTATAAAATCACATCAAGGCATTCACTTGAAAGACCTAGTAAATTGATTTCAAAAACACTACAAACTAGGCAAAAGAGCATTATTTATTCCAATTTCATTTTTTTTGCATTATAATAATCATATATAAAGTCTGAATATTATTTATTGAAGGTCAAGGACATTCATTGTCAATAATTTCAATCAATATTCCAACTACTCGCATGTAGTTTCATAGTCACAGATCACACAATCACTCTAGGAGGGAAAACTACATCAACCTAAGGCTCATTTGGACTATGTAGGCAATACTTAGATTACATGAGGTTTTCTAAGGGTAGCTCAGCCATTCCCACTACCCCAATTTCTTTCCCTTTTTTTTATATAACTAATATCTAGTACATGTCCAAGACCAAGGTTTTGTTATTTGTAGGTCTTCAATGAATATATTCACCTCTTGCACAGAAACAATAATCTCTCAAAAGAAGTCACATAGACCAGATTGAAAAATTAGATGCATAGTCAATTAGGACATGGACATGGTAAATAGACATGATCACATGCACCATTGTCTTCCTCTTACATCCTTGTCCCAACATAGATTCAATTTTGATTTTAGTTATGACATTATTTGTATATTTTTTCAAGTACTTTCTAGTCTTTGTCAGCTTACACAGTCATCATACAGTCTATTTTAAGGAGGTTTTCACATCTTTAGACCCTTTTACCAATTTTAGTAAGTTTCTAATTATGTAAAATTATTTATCATATTGTATTTCATTATCAGATCTGCATATTTCAACACTAATTAAATAATATAAATCATTTAATATGATTCACTTAAATTAAAAATGTTTAAACATTATGGTGAACCCACTATTGTTAGAACATTACTTGCTTGTTTTTTGTTTGATTTTTGTCCTATAACTTTAGTAAATTTCTATAAACCCCAACACTAAAAGAAAACAAACTTGACCTTGGATAAAATATGACACATAACAATTTAACTTATTTAACCTTGTATTAATCAGACACTTGTATAAATTTGTCTTGTCACTCTGGATAAGTCCGACACTAAACCTTTTTCTTTTGACCTTGGGTTGGATTTTTTTGATTTCTCTATAAAAAAATATTTTGATTTTCTTTTCATCTTTATTTCTCTATTCCTTTTGCTTGTTTTACAAAATTATGTTCTTGTAGTTTTAAAATTACTTAGTGACTATCGTGAAGGGTTACATGGTTTTTTTTTACAAACATCATGGCATGAGGGGTTTATCCCAATAATCGTAGCCAATGTATAACATTAAACACACAATTTATTTTTCTTGTGCGTCATGGTATATCGAAAACACTTAGGATCCCTTATTTATACCATAAGAAGCTTCTTTTATCCATTTGATTTGTCATGTACTTGAGAAGAGCATATCACCCAAGGAAGTTACTCTCATTGTATTCTTAGAAATGAGGTTAGTGGGCTAAATGCATGGTTCTACCTATATATTCAATGCTCTAAAACATTAGAATAATAGTAATCAATGAATGAGCAACTACTTATGAGATCCCACATAATCATTCAAACCCTTGCCTAGATCACACTCATACCTTGATTTTTTCTTATATTGTATTCATAGTCATTAGCTTATTTATACATGTTCAATTACTTATTCATTACAAGAATTTTATTTATTGTATTTATTTTCATTGTATATATCATGGATAATCTAAGCAACATGTAAATGATATACATCCTCTAGATAGATATTCTCTACTTATGTTGTGCCTTTTACCTATGATAATGATTGGATAAATCGTCAAAAAGTAAAAAATTATGGAAGATGATATCAATGATGATTATGATTTTGATAATATTACAATGAATGAACAAAGTGACTTTATTGATCCTTGGGAAAAACTGTTTATGCAACCAAACTCTCCCCTGGATTCCACTTTAGATTTGCCTTTAGTTCTTACTTTTGATTTTCCTTTAGATCCTAATTTGGATTCTCCTTTAGCTCTTACTATGGATTACTTTCTAAATTCCACTATAAATTATCCCCTCTATTCCTCCTTTGATTTTACCTTTGGTAAATTATCTAGAGTCCTCTTTGTTTTTATTTTTAACTTCCTCTTTGGTCATACCTCTAGACTTTCCTTTGGTCATACCTCTAAATTTACCTTTGTTAATCACTCTATATCCCCCTTTGGGTTCTTCCCTAGTCTCCTAATTGTGTTTCTATTTGATCACATCTCTAGTTTCCCCTATGGCTTCCTCTCTATATCTCTCCTTAGTTGCTCTTCTTGATTCTCCTTTAGAGTATTCCTTAGATCTTTCTTTCATAGAATCAATACAAGATCTTCCTTCATCACCCCCATTGAATGTTGCATTAGAGAATAAAAAACATTTTGTAGACGACTCTCTAATATTTCTTAGATTACCACCTACTCTCAACATAGAAGAACCTTATCCATGCACACCTAATTTTTCTACAAATTTTTCTACCACATTATATGGCATCACACTTGTAAATTAAATTCACATAAGTTATGCATAACATAGGATGATGTGATTCATAATAAAAATCCTATCCCTCCTTCCTTTGAAGTACAAATGAATCACATTAATATAAATAATGTCCCTTTCTCTTATTCTTGTAAAAATGACAATGTTACTTCTCCAAATGCTAATGTTGAGTATGATGAAGATTGGTATGATGATGACTATTATGAATATAATGATAAGGAAAATGCTTCTACTACCCATAATATATTTTCTTCCTTACTTTATCCTCATGTGAATACTGTGTTGCAGAATGAATCAAATGATAATATTATTAAAAATCATGATGGTGTGTCTAGTTCTCCTTTGAAAAAAAAATGCATGAACATATTAATTTTAGTGGTCATAATTTAATTCCTTCTATTTTTTTAGAATGAAAATTCTTTCGCACATTAATGATACATTAAATGGTAAAAAGTCTCCTCATCCAAAAGAATAGTCTATCTAACCTCCTATTCGGATAGTGTTCCCATGAATAAAATTAAAAATATAGCTCAACCCTTAAATGAGCCTCTTAAGAACCTCAATATGCATTCTCAAGAAGTCATATCTTTTATGCATGTTTTAGGTTATTTACAAGCCCAATTATATCAATTATCCCTATAGAGTAAAGCATATCATGCTTGAGTTGATTCTAATGCAATTTATGGTAATCATATTGTGTGTAACATCTTGTACGCACCTTTACCCATTGATTTTCAATGGAAGTGGTGACCTTTACTTACATCTTAAATCCTTTCAACATAACATAAGTGGATATAATGGTAGTCAAATATTACTATAATTATTTCCTAAAATTCTAGAAGGATGTGCCCTTACTTGGTTTCATTCCTTCCTAGTGGATCCTTAACTACCTATCCAGAACTAGAAGAAACATTTTTAATATAATATATTAAAAATAATGGACATATGGTTATTTATGAAAGGTTACCCTTTTTGCACCAAGGAAACTCTAAGAAAGTTTGTGATTATATCTTAATATTTAAGACTATTATGCATCAACTAATTTACCAACCAACTGATTTAGAAGTATAATAATTTTTTTATAGAGGTCTAATTTATCCATTAAAATAAAATCTATTTTATTATAATTATGAATCATTTAAAGCTCTTTGTTATGGGGCACTATCATTAGAATGAGAATTATAATTTATACAGACATCAAATAATATGAATGGGGACATTGAATTACATAAATAAGATTCACATACCGAAGTCCAAATTAAATTACCAAAATGATTATAAAAATGTATATATTAAAACGCTCCCTAACAAAACAACACACATTAATGTTAATCATCTTGCACCTAATATTCAATCCACTTGTGATAGTGTCAAAATATTACATAAAGGAAAATAATTTATTCCCAACCATATTAGTCATAATTATTCCTTTACATCAAGGAAAGTGAAAACTCTCCAATTTGATTTTAATGATCATCCAAATGGCATTCTAACTACATTACTGAATAAAATGTTAATCAAATTACACCCTAATTATTATCATATTCCTCATCAATTGGAAAAAATAAAGGGCCAACCATTTTCTACTTATAGTGGTATTAATGGACATTATGATGATGGTTATTATGCATTATAGGAAAAGTTAAATGAAATTGGAAATAAATAAATTATCTCATTCCAAAAATTTGATAATAAGTTACATAAATCTTCATTTGTCTCCAAAACCTCAAAATATTAAAAATAAAGTTCTCAAATACTTCCTCTATAATATGCCATGGCTACAACAAATTTTAATAAAATTCAAGCTAACAACACCATTGATAGTTCTCACTTTAATAACACTAACAATGAAAAACATTCACACAAGAAGTCTCTAATATAAAAAAATTTAAATTTTTTTAAGACAACCAAGTTATCTATGCAAATGTGGATGCCTAAAACCAAGCAATTACAAGTTGAGCACAATAAAATACATATCAATCATAATTTTACATATGCAAGCAAAAAAATAACAAATGTCTATTTGACATTAATTTTTCCATCTAGTTGATAATTATCTTAAAAAAGATAAATATTTGAAAAATAAGTAAATAATGAAAATACATATGCATAAATAAAATTATCATACAACAATCAAGACACAATCATGTAACACAATCCATATACATGTTAATACATAAAAAATTTCCTTCCAAATATCAGTCAATTATTGGCTCCAAACTTATAACAACTAAAACATAGTTAGCATCAACTTCTACATCCCTATCATTTATCAAAGGTGCTTGCAAAGTCAAGGCATTACCTACATCTTATGACCTTGATGTCGACCTATTCCTATCATGAGCCTCATGAGCTGACAAGCATTCTCAGACAATCACATGTTTGCCTTATAGACGAACATACTTAATGAATATAGTATCACCCAAGTGTAATGTCTTTGAAAGTGGAGGCATCTATTATCATCCCAACTCAATTTTTAGTTGATCTAGCTCAATTATCAATGCATCTCTCTGCGCTCAACATCTCTGCACTAGTTTTCATTTTCATATACACAATAGTCATTATAGCTTATTTATCAAATAATGGGGCATGTGACCCTACCACATCTACCTCCTCTACAATCCCTTCAAGAATGGCACTATATAGAACATGACGTGTTAACACACAATGTTGACTTTATGATCAATGATCAATACTCAATATATCCTAAATTAGACAAATACATAAATATAACTATCAAATTAATCCATATCAACAAAAATATCCATAACTTAAATATGCATACCTCCCACCACCCCAAGAGACTCTAGCATTACCGTTGTAGGAGCTACTGCTACAACTAGAAACATTCATGGTCACCTACGTTACACCCACCACTATTCATACTCATATGTACTACCCACATCATCTACACCAATAATCTCCAATAATAGATCCCTCTCATATATAGGTAAGGGAGATAACTCATTGGTTGATAAACGAGTCTTCTCCCCCTCTCACGTGGGTACCCTAACTAACCATGACCATATCATTGGTGTTAGGGGAACCACCTACACTATCCCAAACTATCAAGTCACCCTCTTCATTTGAAACCACTCATACACTCCTATAAAATGATTATGTAACCAAAAACTCACACATACTCATCGTAACTCTACTACATCCTTTGCCTAACCATTAAAACCATGATATGGTCTTTGTATCATGTCACTTATTATTAAATGATAATCCATGTTACTAGTGTGTATCACATGTCTATTACTAGTCCATTTCCATGCATACATCTATGGAAGTGCCCATTGCTAAGGGCATCCCAACTAGTTGTAACGTCATTATATGCTCATATGCCCAACAATGTAATAATGTAGCAGAACCCAAACCACCCCTATATCTCTCTCTAGTAAATTGGTGAAAATATTGGTATAGGTAGGCCAACATAGTATGGAACCATGAATATCTTGTATGACAATCCTCTATACCTCATAAAATATCAATCATCTAATAATAAATCAAGAAACCTCCCCCATCCACAAAAACAAATACAACCAACATCCAAAAATAAATCATTACAAATGTAGAACATCTAACACAACAATTTCTAACAATAAAATGGTAGCATCCCTTACACCATAACCTTTACCTCTATCATGCCCAATCATATATCATTGTGCATTTACAATATCAATAATTGTATTTACTACAACTTAGGACCCAAAATGGGTAGCTACAATATATGCCATACATTCTCCAAGGTCACCGTCATCTCCACTATCAACACTCATAAGGTACAAGTATTTTATTCCCACCACTCTAATATTTTGGTCATCATATGCATATCATAGGGCATTAGGTCTAATTGGCTTATATCAGCTAGCCCTATCACATCAACAATGGACACCTCCTTGGCCAATAATGGAAGCCTAGGGACAATCTCCATTATGTGACCACTGTGAAACTCTTGCACTCTAAGGTTGCCTTGTAATCACCAACATAAAGATTATATTAGCAACTATACTCAACTATAAGCAAAATTATACTATTTCATTCCAAAACTCTCCTAGATTCCAGACACTAACACATATGGGCATTAACATGGACAAAGCCACATTATTTAGGACAAACCTAAAAAAGGTCTAGATAGGACCATAGGCATCAAGACACGATTGAAAAACACACTAACTACATTATTAAAAAAAAAAAAAAGAGTTCAATAAAAAATTTAAAAAATTATAAACTCAATAAACTAAAGGTCTTGCTACTCACTAGC
This sequence comes from Torreya grandis, assembly GCA_037957365.1. Lineage (NCBI taxonomy): Eukaryota > Viridiplantae > Streptophyta > Pinopsida > Cupressales > Taxaceae > Torreya > Torreya grandis. The sequence goes on along the minus strand of JARHVA010000523.1, from coordinate 4,045,760 downwards.
TTTAGCTTGACATATGCCTCCACTGTTACTCAAACTCACTCAAATTGGGTGGGTAGAATGGATCTTTGTCAAGGTATTTTTATTCTTCCTCCCAAAGTTTCAATGTTGTCACAAATTAAAAATGAATAGTAAAAATTATTTAAACCAATCTCTTTATATTATTCACTATTATCCTAAGGTTAAACCTTACCAATATGGCACTAATACTAATAGTTATCCACCAAAAATGAAAATTGGGATATCTCCTACAATCTTTATCCAAATCACTTGCCATAAGACTCATTATAATCCTAAAAATATAGTCCTCTGCATCATACTAGCTGCATTATCTATTAGGAAATTCTCAAACTTACAAACAAAATACAAACACTCTTATCATTCTCTATATATAATTACTTTGTAAATTTTAAAATAAATAACACTTGCATTTTTCAAGAAGCCTTATTGTTGCTAGCTACTTGTTTACATATTTTATATATTTCATATTTGGTAGATGCATATTTCATTTATATTTCAATACATGCTACTTTTTCACGAGGTATGTGAGTGTTATTAAAGAATATTATGACATGGTTTCTTGACTTCGGACTTCCCTTATTACCCAAAAACCTTGGTAAGTTGGGGGCATCTCTTCGTGCTTCATGAACATTTTAATAGATTGTATCTAGCCACAACCTTATTTACTATGATGAGCTATATATCATACAAATATCTTGTTAAATCACTCATATTTTCCAATTTTGTTACATAAAAATGTTATTTTGCTAAAAATGACATGGATACATATGGTTGATCTAAACTAGACTCATTATATCTATGTTTCTTTCTTACTAGACTTGGATCATAGGTTATAACTTGATTACTTATTATGTGTGGCCATTGACCTTGTATGTTCAAATTCTAACTTGTATGTCATCATTATACCATTTTTGTGTGGCCCTTGGATTTGTATGCTTTTATGACATTCATATGTCCCTTGTATACATGGCCTTTATGCCCTTCAATGTGACATCATATATAAATTGTTTACCATTATATGACATTGCTTGTATGTACTTTATTACTACTATTATGCCATGATTCATATCATACATTAGTACTGCTTATTAAAAATACTATGGTGCCATGATCTATATCATGCATATACTAATTGTGTGTTTGAAAGCTTTATCTATCTAACATATTTCCAACATGAAATTCAATGTTACATATTACACTAGGATGTAAATACAAATTCATCTATACAAATTTTATTACATGATTACATATTTTACATATTACAATACTATTCTTTTGAGTTAAGTGACTTACAAAATACATTCCTCATCTCAAAATGGGGGCATCACAATGGGCTTGTCTCAAGAAGTCAAGTCTTCATGAGAAAAAAAATCAGATTTATGGCATTGCATAGTTTCAAAAATCACAACATGATGAAATTTTTTCATATTATGGAGGTATGTGGCATGCGTGTGCACTCATTGCTACAGTTAAACTAAAAAATTCACAAGTTTGAAAGCAATTATAAGTTTCAATAGTTGTAAATTTTAAAATGGTAATTCAATATCAAATTAGTACTATATATGGAGCATGATATTCATTCATGTCCAAGTTACCACATGGACATTTTATAATTTATCAAGTGAAAAATTTATAAAGTGACAAATTTGCAAAGTTTCAACATTTTCAAAAAAATTAAAAAATTTCAAAGTTTCAAAGTTGTAAATAGAATTTACATTTGTCTGCAACGGTGTGATTTATCTTCAAGTTCCAAGTGGGAAAAATTAGAGTCCAATAAGACTCAATGTCTATGGTTTCAATTTTTAAAGATGTAGTAGGCCACATTTGGTGGTTCCACCCCTTCAATTACTTTACATAGGACTCTACAAAGTAAAATGAGAGTTGGAGCATACGATATTTCTAACTCAAGAACATTTAGAGGTTTTCAATTTGAGACTTGATCACTCTTAATTCACCATAGGTTCAAAATTTATCCAAATTGCCTCAACAATAGAGGAAACATTTATCCACTTTTCAAATTATAGATAAAATAGATTGCATATTATCTCATGTGTATACTTTCTCTCTTTAAAAAATCTCAAACTTCAACTTTCAAATATGGAAAATAACTACTTTTAATGGCATTGTTGTAGGTTTTCAAATTAAGGCATCTTACACAATCAAACTTCACATTCAAATACAAAGTGCGCATACACATCAAGTTTGATTCTAATTTAATCTAGTAATTTCGCTTTGTTGAACCACTAAAATAAAGTGGGGGAAAATGTAAATAGATAAATTTATTCATTTAAATACTTGACATTATTTATCCTTGACATCTCTCCCTTAGTTTATTTACCATTTCTCTAACTCACAATCTATAAAAGAGTCTCTATTGTCTTGAAAACATGGAAAACATCATACATACATCTTTATTTCAACCCTATTCATCTCTATTCAATCTATAGGCACCTATCAAACCTTTTAAACAATCTCTATCCAGTTAAGATCCGGAGGAGCTTATCACAGAGATTTAAATCATGCAAATAATATTCTGGAATAATTGTGCTGAGCATAGACAATTATTTAAAAACACTAATAATATAGTTCTCTATTATTTGGATGGTTACAAGGAACTTATATAGGAAGTGCACAACCTATATGTGGATCTTTAGATCCCTATAAATCCTCTCACAAATAACCAACCTACTAACCAAACACTATATATGACAATATTATATTTTAACCTAATATCATAATATTGTTATATAACAATATTCTGATATACAAACTAACTAAAATATTTACCTCTTGATAAATATCAACATGTAAATACTCAAAATTACACAATATATAATCTAAATCCTAACATTCCCTCGCATAATTTTTACATGGTGTAAAAACATTCACACTCTCACCTACAGTATGCTTCACCTCTTGTAGCATGCCAAACTATGTCTCTCATGACCCTGATATAAAAGGAAGGCACTCCTCATCAATCCTCCCATGGTTTTTAATAGGTTTACCACAAACCTAGATGTAAATAGGGACCCATCAACCTATTCACCTCATGTAGTTTTCTGGATTACTACTAACCATCTCAAAATCCATGAACTGTCTTACACTGGTGTTTTTGTCCTTTCACTATGTTTTCACATTAGATAAATATGTTTAGAATTTGCACACAAATTACATTACATGAATAATCATTATTCTTCTATTCTTATTTTACAAATACACAATGGAAATTAACAACACACCACACTACATATGTCACCAAATCATTGGTGTGACCCTGTCATTGGTGACTGATAAGAGGTCATTGAAAGACCTCCATCCTCCGTGTATCCTCTAGCCTCTAGTTATGAAGATGCTCACTCAACTAATGTGTCTATGAAGCTCAGGTGAAATTTTCAAGGAGAAATACCCCCACAAGATTAACATTTGACTTAGGATGTCAGGGTCACCCAAAAATGTGTCTGTAAGGATAATTCATTTTTATTTTTACAATTTTGAGACTTTTTAAAAATAACAACTCTTTTTGACATATTAAATTGACTTGAACACTTTGAATTATTAAACTTGACTTTTTTGACAAAAATGACATAAAACTGACTCTTTGACTCATTTTTTGATATTTTGACAATGATGACCAAAAAAATTTGATTCTAAATTTTATATTGACTTTATTAAATAGAAGATACATTTTATCGACACTAAATAAAAATACACTAATCTAATAATCTATGCCACTAAATCATAAATAATGACTATCAACTAACCACTTCAATGATGGATTTTTAACCCTCAAAAAATGGGAAACGCATTAAGATTGACTTTTATTGAAATCAAAACAAACTTAACCTAAAATTAAGTCTTATCATCTAATAAACTACGAACATGACTAGACTTATCAAATATTGACTATAGAAATTAAAATACTCACTTGAACATAAAATGACTTAAATAACTATAAACATAACTTGACACCTATTCAACTTTAACTCATGAATAAGATAAAATAAAAGACCCAACTATGACAAATAAAGAAAAGATCTATTGATGGCATGAGTCTCACTATATGGACTTGGGGAAGAATAGAACATCATGTGCACCTTGCAGAGAGACACATTTGTACGATGACCTCTGAACTTGTCTCAAAATGGCACAATGGTTGTAGATGGTGCTAAATTTTAAAAAATTGACAATTCACCACTTGAATAGATGACCATTGAACATATAATGCATATATTAAATGGCATAAAATTTATATTGTAGTGTTAACTAAACTTTGACATAGAATGGGTTGACATTATGCTGATCTAGAAGCTTGATGTGAAAGTAGCAAACACCATGAGATAATATGTAGTCAAATTCATAAGTTAAGAGGAAACTGAAGATGAATGTGTAACCCTAGAACATGGAATGATGACTCTAGTGTAAAAGACAAATAAACATCACAAATCTATTAGCACATTCTTATCATAGCTGCACACTGATTAGATAGATTTAGTGATGATGATTAGATCTCTAATGCTTCACTTTAGGTTTGAGACATCTGAGGCAAATTCACACTATAATTCTCTCACAAAAAATTTAGCTATACCTTTCTAAATAATAGAAACTAAAAATGCTACATAGAATTCAAACCAAAAAATACATCAGATAGGGCTAAGACAAATATTATGGCTGCCCTTACAATAAATTCAATGATCCATCACAGGGCTCTCCTGACTGTTAAGATCTGGAGGAGCTTATCATAGAGATTTAAATCATGCAAATAATATTTTGTAATAATCAAGCCGAATACAGACAATTATTTGAAAACACTAATAATATATTTCTTCTCTATTATTTAGATGGTTACAAGGAACTTATATAGGAAGTTTAAATCCTATAAGTGGGGATCTTGAGATCCTTATAAATCCTCTCATAAATAACCACCCTACTAACCAAACACTATATATAATAATATTATATTTTAACCTAATCTCATAATATTGTTGTATAAAAATATTTTTTTATACAAACTAACTAACTAATATTTACCTTTTGGTAAATATAAACCTGTAAATACTCAAACTTACATAATGGAAAAGCTAAATCCTAACATGTCCTTTGGGACAAGACTGCACTAGGTTGGATAGGGATGCATAGTGGCCTTATCCACTAGCATGAACTTATTCCATACATTCTAATGATTGGGTTTTTAAATCAAGATGTTGCACAATGGATCTCTCATTTTTTAACCCTACATTAGATAAGAGGCTATCCTTCTTTGGTAGTATAATAAAGTTAATAATATAGAAATGATAATGCACAAGGGTGATAATTAGATCTACAACATGTCAATTAAATGCTAAACTCAAATATAAGCATATACTAAATTTATTATGATAAGTATATGTTAAATATAAAAAGTATTTCTAAGATATACATGGAAATGATAAAGAAGTAATACACATAGATGGATTTTATGCTAACATAGTGCTAGATTTGGAATAGGCATAAAGTAGTCTGGAAGGAGATTTTGGAATAGTCATCAAATTTTGGATCTCATACTTTTAGAGCTCTAGACACTAACAACAGCCTAAGATAGTTGTGTCAATGTTATTATCTAGGTTCAAGGCAAGTGTCATGTATGGAATAATAACTAAAAAGGGATGTAACCACTTAGATGCTTCTAGATTTCACTTCACCTTCACTTTGGTTTCATTCAAATCTGGGTCATGGACTGTCTCTTTTTGTTAATTTACAAGACCATAGTTCTTCATCTTCATTGTGACCTTGGGGTGAAATGGGTTAGTGGGCACATAGTGTCGATCTGACCCCCAAAACCCATCTATTAGTGAGCATTGCCTACATAACCAATAATTCAAAGAGGGTCTTAGATTAATGTAGTGCTCCCCTACATATTGGCTTATGTGTGAATCTTATAATATTTTCAAAATAAGTACAATAATGACCTAGTTTTTAACTTGGTAAATTAGGATCCTGGGCTGCTCCTTTAGTACTTTAGACCGATAGATGTGTTGTATCTATGATTGTATGGAAATAAGATATCTTTGTTTAATTGAATGCTTGATGGAATGCTTTTGATAAGTTGCCTTGGTATTTTTTAGGTGAGGAATGAATGAAGGTTGATCTTGTATTTATATCAATCCCTTTATAGTAATAACTCACAAAAAATCACTTAGGCCAGCCATTAGGATACATTTCATTTGTAAAATATATGAATTTAGGGCACTAGACACTTCATCAAGTTAGGACACTAATGTTGACACTAGTGTCTATCTTAGATGTTAGTGTCCAGGGAGTAGGAAAATAGGTACAATATCAAAACTTGCAGGAGTGGAAGATAAGTACATTTTAAGCTTTTTGGGAAAGATAGAAGGCATGGGTGATCAACATAAGACTGGTCAGACTAAGAGGTATAAGAAAAGGGCATAAGATAAAACAAATCTGAGACTTGTGGAAGTGGGAAAGGTCTAGAACTGAGAGGAATAACTAATGTCTAAGTTTGCCAAGTGTCAAAGACCAAGGTGATACATACTCCATAAATATCATCTACATGCATGCTTCATATAAGGCCAGTTAATGAAAATATTCTAAGGATTCCCCTATAAAATTACATTAAAGCATTCACTTGAAGGACTTAGTAAGTTGATTTCAAAAGCACTGCACAATGAACAAAACAGTCTTATTTATTCCACTTTTAATTACATTGCATTATAATAATCATATATCAAGTTTGAATATTATTTATTTTAGGTTAAAGGTATCTATTTTCAAACATTTCAATCAATCTTCTACCTACTTGCATATAGTTGCACAATCATGAATCACACAATCACCCTAGGAGGGAAAACTACATTGATCTAAGGTCTATGTGGGCTATGTAGGAAACACTCATATTACACAAGGTTTTTTAAGAGTATCTTGGTCATTCCCATTACCCCATCCCCCCGCTTTGTTTTCTATTTAATATCAAGTGAATGTACAAGACTAGGGTTTTATTATTTGTAGGTCTTCAACACATCTATTCATCTCCTACACATAAATAGTAAACCCTCAAAAGCAGTCAAATATAACTAGATTAATAAATAAAATGCTTAGTCAATCACAACATGACCATGGTAAACAAACATGGTCACATGGTGTTATTGTCCACCTCCTACAGCCTTGTCCTAACATAGGTTACAGTTTGGATTTTAGACATGACATTGATTGTAGGTCTTTTTAAGTACTTTCCAGTCTCTATCAGCCTACACAATCATCTTATAGTTTATTTTAGGGAGGTTCACACATCCTTAGAAAATTTTATTATTTTTCAAATGTTTATAATATTTTAAAATTATGTAGCATATTGTATTTCATTATCAAATATGTATATTTCAACATTTTAATTCAATAGTTTAAATTATTTAATAAGATTCTCTTAAATTAAAAAGGTATAAACACAAGGCATGTGTGCTAATATGATTATATTATGTCATCATAAAAATATTAAATTATTCATGCACACATAAAACATATATCCTCTGTGAATTAGGAATTTGACTAAGAAGAGGAGATTAGTATTGTGTTAGTGACAAAATGAATAAAGCAAATTGACAAACAACACAATAAACTAACACCTTCATGCCTAGTTACTAGGGGAGCTTAATAACAAAAAAAATGACAAACACAACTAAAAATTAAGGAATAATAAGAATCATTCACCTTCCTTGGATGCTCCAAATTCTTTTGTAGTGGTTTTCTCAGCTTGTGCTCATGAAGTCCATTGCAATGGAGCTTGACTATCCTCCACCTCTTCTTGGCACCTTTGGCTTTGGATTGGATTGGAATAAATTTATCATGGTAAAACTAATTGTAATAGCTTTTGGAATCATTTGTGCATTATAACTTTGCATTATCAAGACTTAAAATTCATGTGGCAAGACCTCCTATTTATAGATTTTTGCAAATGGGTAAAATCAACTTGAACCATCCATCTCAGGATTGAGATGTGTGGCTAAGGATTAATCCAATTTTGTAATTAAAATTCATAAATAGGCTCATCAATATTTGGGATAAAAGAGAAATTAATAGGCATGAAGGGCATTGATGAGGCATGGATGGTCTTAATGAGGCATGAATCCTGATATTTATGGTATTTATGGCCTAGGGATGTCTTCCCGAGAAATGAGGTCACCTGATGATGCATATATATTCAATATTCATTTATAAAAAAAAGTATTCAAAAAGTTTCCATGGATTTATTAATTAAACTCTAACTTTGTTTAACTAGCTCTTAAGCATGATTAAGTAGTTTGTGCACAAATTACTCAAATTGATTAGAATGCCTTGTTATTGGTCCAAAATTTGATTGGATTGGAATTAGAAGTCAATGTCAGATGCATTGGATATGTTATACCATTTAGGATGTTACTAATAACAAATAACAAAGGCATGTATCTTGTGCAAGAGATTTGATAGAAAATAACAATTCAAAGCACCTAAGTGCAAAATTGGCATTTTGACTTGAAATGATTTGATTAAAGTTTGTTGGCCCATAAATTACATTGCCCCATTTAATGATACTCTAGTCAAAATCGACACTTGAATATATCAATTTCAACTCATTTAATGTATTTTAGTGTTTTTAGGCCAAATTATGCACTTTAGGTGGAAATTGGTCAAAAGCTTGGTTGGAAGTCATTGGTGGCCAGATTTAGGTGTCTACATCCTAAGGTATAAAAGTGTCTTTTCAAGTAGATATAATAATTAGGCACATAATAATAGTCATCACAATAAGGATCATTGTAGATATTTACACCTAACAGTAAGCCACATATAAGATGCCATGCATTGTCTAAGATTTCAACACTTGAACCTTCTCGCATTGGAATATCACACAAGGGAATCTTATGTTCTTATCCTAAGATGATAGAAGGAAACTGGGGTAGATCAGAGGTAGTTGGTAATGGTGGGTGTTATATGTCTTGTGCTCTACTACTTTTACACACCGGTACCTAAAGTGTACTTGATACCATTTCCTTAAATCATGGCAATAAAAAAGCATGGATGTGCATAAATACATAAAATCAATACTTTGATTAAATGTTCATGCTTTCATTAGATAATACATAGTAAAGTTAACAATAACATAATCATGAGCATAATATCAAGGTTTAATATTCATAGCCATAGATGTCACTATCTAAAACAATAAAAATTTACATTACATAATAGTTCATGTATATAATGCATTGATGGTGTTTACAATGGTATAAGATTTCACTACTAGTCCTATTTCTACTCTACATTATCCCCGTGGTTTATATGATACTATGAACATAATTTGACAATATTTATGTAATATATCGAGGGAGGGGAATATAGTGCATAATATGGGTAGAATAGTAGTAGAATGAATAGTAATGATAATACCACATTCATAAAAATAAAGAGTGGATTAACTTTGAATAATATAAATTGAGAGACATAGGCTATTGTAATACATCTAAACATAATATAAATCAAGAGTTAAATACTCTGATAAAGAGGTAGCCCCCTCAAAGTGGCAAGTGATTTGTGGAGTGATTCCTTCCTTAAAAGGAATAAGATATTAATATAGTCAATATTTGTGTGTATTTTATATATGTGATATATTAGGTTCTTAACATTTGGTATTAGAACCCTTTCTAGGGCCATTTCTGTAAAAAAAAGTTTAGATTATGCAAGTAGGAGTTTATAGTTTTGTTCATCGTATGCTCTCACCTTGCCTTGATGAGATCCTAATGATCAAAAAGTGGATATAAATTATTTTTATTTTTCTATTTTATGAAAGAGATTTGGTTTAATTCCATGTTTTGGGTAGAAAACATCAATTTGGAGAGTTATAAGAAGGATTATGTATAAGAGTGATCTCACATTTGTGTAAGAGATTTTAGAGTGGATTTTTTTGAGTGATTTTATTTTGTATGTTGAGAGATGTGTTTTTTAAATAATGTGGAGTTTATATTTGTAAAGATGCATGTTTGGTGACACTATATCACCCATTTCTCTAGTTTTAAAAGTGCAAATTTTGGTGCTCTCATTTTGTACCGAATCACATCAAACTATTATTGGGTTTTATGCATCTTGTTTCCATATTTATAGAATAGTTTGAAGTTATAATTTTAATTTAGTATTTTGAAAGTTATCATAGTTTTAGTGACTGTTGCTTTGTAAAATTTAAGAGAGAGAGAGAGAGATAAAGAGAGAGAAGGGTGTTTTATGGAAGTCTAAGTGTAGGACATATTTCTGGTTAAAACTAACATCCACTCAATTGTAATCATGGAACTTCACATTTTATATGGTACATTAATTAGACTTCAACAAATTGGTATAATTAAGGAATATTAGGCCAAGTTTGATAGACTCATCGATTCACTAAAAGGCCTATCAGATGATTTATACACAGGCTAATTCATTTAAAGAATTAAATATCATATCTAATATAGGGTTAAAATATTCCAACCTTGAACTTGAATGGATGATGTCAGATTATCTAAGATCTTTGAATATTATATCCATTTATGTAATAGTGATGCACCATCATGGTTGTGATAACATCCTAACACAACACCCCCTATCTAGGGCCCCACCAAGCCCCAACAAGAAACAACAAAACTTGAGATAGCATAAGTAACACTTGAGATGGCACTAAAATATCCCAACTCAGTAACCATAGAGCCTAAACAAGCACCTAAGCCCAAATAGGTAATAGAAGAGCCCAAGATGCCCCTTGAAGAACTTGAATAAGTAACATAAGTACTTGAATAGGTCATCAACGAGCCCAATCGAGAAACCTTAGAGCCCATGAAGGGAACTAAAGATTCAAATATCTTAGAAAATAATGTTAAGGGGGATGGCATGTCTCCTCAATTGGCTCACCAAATAACTTATTTTGTGTACCCTTGTTCTAACTTATTTTGTGTACCCTTGTTCTAACTTCATGTTTCAAGTTGAGGCTATTCCATCCATAGATCTCTATTCACATCCATGCCTTGTTTCAGTTTTTCTATTCACACTGTTATTGTACATACTCCTCTCAAAACATAAGAAGAAGAAGTGGAAGTAGAAAATGACACATGGGCGTGCCTCTATCTGGTCTTCTACATATTTTTGATATGTAATTCTTTGTGTGTTTTGAGGATGAAACATGTCAAGGGGGATGTAATGTAATATACCTAGGGAGGGGAATATAGTGCATAATATGGGTAGAATAGTAGTGAATAGTAATGATAATACCACATTAATAAAAATGAAGAATGGGATAGATTAGAATAGTATAACTAGAGGGGTATAGGCAATTGTAATACATCCAAGCAAAACATAAATCAAGATTTAAATAATATGATAAGGAGGTAGCCCCCTCAAAGTGGCAAGTGATTTGTGGAGTGATTCCTTCCCTAAAAGGAATAAAATATTAATATAGTCAATATTTGTGTGTATTTAATAAATGTGAGATATTAGGGTCTTAACATCTTCAAATTATAATAAAGTGTTTAAGGAACCCTTTGGTAAACTATATAACCAATTTTGAGCCTCATAAAAAATACTCATATGGAAAACCTTGAGCAATAGTTTTTCATCTTATGCCCATTCACCAAAATAATATACGTAGTTAGTCATGTGGTCGAATGGGTACTTGTGTCTCAAAAAGAAAGGTAAATATAGTAATTCAAAATATTATGGATAAGGATGTTCAAGTACACACTTTGCAATAGGTTGATTCTTGAGTAAGATTATATGTGCATTATTTTATGGAAATCCATTTACATTTAAAGTCTAAAAACTTGTGTTTGAAGATCCCCAATAGTGGTCATCATAGACATAAGATATTCCATGGGAATAGAGGTGTTTGTCATAGGTGTTATCATTGGTTGCAACCCACCACCTTTTTTGAATCTAGACATATGAATATCATCATCCTTGTGTATAATAAGTGCAAGTTCATGATCACTAAATGTAGGTTAACCTGGTAGTGGTATGGGATCTTTGAACTTTGGTACTTTCGATATGTCAATTTGAGCTCGAATAATCTTTAATCGAGGTCCTCTTTTGGTATAGAATTTGTTTCTAATAAATGTATGAGGGACCCATCATCTTTCCTAAGGGGAATATTGTTTAGGAATGTAGAAATTATGGGGGTGTGAGTTAATTTTATTGAAGTCATGTCCCCCTTATAAGTTTTTTGTAAATCATTCATAATTTCTTGATGTATTTACCTAAATTTCTGACAATCAAATGAAGGAACCTCTTGGTCATATGTACCCACTTGTGTGGTAAAATGTGCATGAAGATCATGCTTAAATGACTTGTGTTATTGGGTCCTCATGGAATTTTATAAAAATCCTAAGCCTTTTCAAGATGTATTATTTTTAGGAATATTAGTTTGAAATATATCTTGCTCATGTTTTCCCAATCCTTGGCATTTATATCCATATTTTTATAATTATCAGAGACCAAAATTGTATGATAGTTATATAGGTATCATGGGTAAAGGATCTTTATCTTCATTAATATGGCTCAACTCATCTCTTGAAATTGTGGGAACATAGACTTGATTAAAGGGATAACAACTACTACCATTCAAGGCTTTGAGGTTAGAAGCTTTAGCAGTTGGAAGGACACGAGCAATAAATTTTTATCCCTTATTTGATAGAAAATTGGAGAGTTTCATAATCATAGTAATCAAAGAAATAAATATCATCCATGATAAAACATATGAAGTAAATAAAGATTAAGATAAAGTAGGTAATAAACATCTTATAGGGTATGCTTGAGCATAAATGATGTTCAAAGGTTGGGTTCACCAAATGTTTAACCCTAAATTAGATATGAGGTTATCCTACCTTGGTGGTATAATAGGGTTAAGAATATAGAAATGATAATGCATAAGGGTTATAATCAGATCTACAATAGACCAATTAAATGCTAAACTCAGATATAATCATACACTAAATTTATTATTCTAAGTATAGACTACATATAGAAATTACAACTAAGTTATGCATGGAAATGAAAAAGAAGTAATATACTTAGCTAGATTTGATGCTAACATAGTGCTGGATCTAGAACAAGTAGAAAATAGTTTGGAAGGAGATTCTATAATAGTCATTATATTTTTGATCTGATGCTTCTGGAGCTCTGGATACTAATGCCAGTCTGGGATGGTTATGTCGACACTACTATCTAGGTTTGATGCAAGTTTTATATACATAATACCTACTAAAAAAGGGTTGTAACCACCTGGATGATTCTATGTTTGAATTCACCTTTACTCTTATGCATTTAGATCTATGTCATGGACTATTAGTACCTATGAATTTGCAAAATTTGAGTTCTTCATCTCCATTGTGACCTTAGGGAAAATGGGTTAGTGGGTAGATGGTGTCAAGATGACCCCAAAGACCCCTTTATCATTGAATGTTTCCTATAGATCTAATACTTAGAAGAGGGCCTCAAAATAATGTAGTTCTCCCTTATGTGTTGGATTATGTGCAAATCACATAATATGTGCAAAGTAAAATAGTGACCTAGCTTGTAACATAACAAATCAAGCTCTTGGGTTACTCCTTTAGTACTTCAGACCTATAGGTGCATTGCACCTATGACTGGTATGGAATAGGGAAGTTTTTTTCAATTAAATTCTCTTTGATAATATAACTTGGTATTATTCCTATGTTGCTAGGTTTATGTTAGGTGAGGAATGAATGAGAGTAGATCTTGTATTTATATCAACACTTATGTAGAACATTAGGATATGTTTCATTCATAAAATAGATTAATTTAGGGTACTCGACACTTACATTGGGTCAAGATACTAACATCAACACTAGTGTTTATCCTAAATGTTAGTGTCTAGGGAGTAGAAAAGTAGGTACAGGCTCATAACTTATAGGAGTAGAAGATAAGTACATTATAAGCATTCTAGGCAAGATACAAGGCCTATGTCATCAACATAGACTGGTTTGACTAAGTGACATAAGATAATGGGCATAAGATAGAACATATGTGAGACTTATGAAAGTGATAAAGGTTTAGAGCTGAGAGGAAAAACCAAGGTCTGAGTTTGCCAAGTGTACAAGATTATGGTGTTATATAATCCATAAATATCATCTATAAGATGAGAGAGCTTCAAGTGAGAAGAGATGAGGAAAGAGTTATTTAAATAGATCTAGATGAAGGAAGACATAGTTATAAAGAATCCCATCATGACCTTATAACACTTTCTTAGTATGTGTTAAGTGTCCTTATTACCCAAAAGGTGAGGGGAAGTGTGTGATAAGTGTCAAATAATTTGTCTAAGTAACTCCAAAATTCCCTATAAAGGACAAAAGAGGTGTAACACATCACGAAATTTAGATTTATGTGAATTAAAAATTCACATAATACAAAACCTACATACACCTAAAAACTTTAGAATAAACATAAGTGAACCCAATTAAGATTAATATCAAACAAGAGGCTCCAAAATCAGAGGTAGGAAATTCGAGGAATAATTCATAAGTTTTACTTACCACAATAAAATTGGGAAGCACCTCAAATGACAAGGAGGTATGGAGCACCAAGAGCTTTCTGAAAAGTGTAAATCTAGATGAAACATTTGCTTATGGTGCATTTTTGTAGGCAACTTGATTGATTAAGGAAAATAATCAAAATATGGGTCATATGAGGTTAAACAACCAGGTTAGTGTGGGGTAATGTTGACTCCTAAATAAACTAATTTTAATCAAGTTGAGTATCATGTGTATGACATATGAAGGCAAAGGCTAGCACTAGTGCCCAAAGGAAACATAGAGTGGCATGCATAGACCAAACCACAACATGTGTACATGTACAATGAGAACTATTAAAAAGGTAGGTACGAGATGACAAAGATCAAGTCCATATGTACAAATGATAAAACAAAAATATCAAGATAAATAAAGTTTGCATGAATCTAAGAACTAAAATAAATATCTTGGGGATAAATGATGGGAGTTATAACTAACATCTTGATCCTAACTGGTAGTTGAGAATACATTTGAAAAATGAGTTAGGTAACCTTGAGCTGAGCAAAGTAATAACTACCAAGTGGAGAAATGGCATAAGAACTACTAATGGTATCAACTGAGCTACCAAGTGACATGCATGGAGCTTTGGAATCATATAAAATTCAAGCACATGAAAAGGAGAAAAGAAGGGAAAAAACTTAAAGTGTTAAGAACCTAATATTTCACATATATAAAATACACACAAATACTGACTATATTAATATTTTATTCTTTTTAGGGAAGGAATCACTCCATAAATCACTTGACACTTTGAGGGGGATACCTCCTTATCAAAGTACTTAACTCTTGATTTATATTTTACTTGGATGTATTACAATGGCCTATGCCCTTCTATTTATACTATTCTAATATATCCCACTCTTCATTTCTATGAATGTGGTATTATCATTACTATTCACTACTATTAATTCTACTACTATTCTACCCATATTATGCACTATATTACCCTCCCTAGGTATATTACAAAAGATTCATTCTTCAGGGCTTTCAATTTATATAAGGTGTCAAAACTTCTATTAGAACATTTGCACAATTTCAAATAACGTGATGATGAATCCCTTCAAAAGTATACTATTCAATTTAAAAGTACATCCTATGAGTTAGCATTTAGACCCTCAAATTTGGAATTTTAATCTATCTTAGTAGAGTCCTTTTCACATCAAAGGAAAGAGCATTGCATAAATAATATGAGACATTTACCCATTTATATAATGATGTGCATAGATATGCTTCCTACATAATTATTCATTCAGTGTAACTTAACATATCTCCTGTCAAACACAAAAGTTTTATCCCTCACATAAAGGATGAAGATAACTTACCTAAGGAACATTATGAATGATAATGTGGTATTCCTAATCTTTATATGACCAATTTATAAATGTTACTTAACATGGGACCAATCCAAGGTCCCTATCTTAGGTAAGGATCTCAAAGTGAACAACACAAAAAGCATCCATACCAAAAAGATTTAATAATTACCTTATACATGGGTGGTGCTTATTTTTTTCATAATCGTATTGGTCCTACATAAGTAAAAACTACTTGCAATGTAAGACACTTACAACAAATTAGCTTTGATCTAACAAAATTACAAAATAAAAGAGGTTGGAGAGACTCCTTGGGCAACATAATAATAACAATTACTTGTGGTCCTAAAGTAATTCAAACATGATTTTGGGTTATGCCCACCACATCTCCATATGCACTTACACTAAGAAATTTTTGGCTATACCAAATGGGAGTAACAATTGATTCAAATCAGCAAGGTATTTACTTTCCTCACAAAGGCAAATTAATACATATTCCAAATGATAGCATTACTTCTTCTAATACACATGAAAAATGTAAGGAGGAAGATGCTATGTACCTTTTCAACATATCCAATCATTATGTAAACAATGTAAAAGATCTAACTTAAGGTTGTCAAACACCAAGCAGGGAGATACCTATGACCATGTTGACACAGAAGATCGCACCCTTGGTAGGAGGCCAAGCTCCTACCTTCCTCACGCAACTATGGAAACTCCCCTCTCACCTGTGGGACCAGCGAAGCTAAAGGGGAGAGTCTCTAGATAAGGTCTAGCTCCATCTAATGTATCATTTAGGCCCTGGTTTCTCCTACTACTAACAAAAAAGGTAAAAGAGGGGGGGAATGAAAAGAGAGAGAGATGCTGAAAACAAAGCCTAAGCCTAAAAAAAGAAAAGAGGTGTTACACCAGAAAAATGTGATCCACTCAGGCTTGAACATACACTTTTCACTGAAAACCAGCACCTATACACTTCATCTGTCATGAGAAAACCTTCTGCATAAGTGGGTCAGGGGTCCATGGAGATACAGGGAGGAAATAACTACTAGAGGCATTCTGGGACACACTGCAGCAGCCTATCCACTTCACCTATACTCCTCTAGGGACACTTCTAATATACCTATAAAAGGAAAACTTGAAATGCTCTAGACATGCTGAAATCATTTTGCAAAAGCATTAAGAAAATGACTTAACATAGAATAAAGACATAGACACATACTAAAGATGCAAAAAAACTCAGAATGGAGGTAAAAATGCTGTGTTTTGATTCAAGGTAAATATCTGGCGGAGCTCTACCTTAAAATCCTGAGAGATTTTTGGGCAGAGTTTTGCCTTAAGGCTGAGAGTCCATTTTTTCTCAAAAGAGAAGTTTACCATTTATAGAAAGAGGAAGAGAACTTGGCGCTCCCTGGGAAGGATTTTGGTGCTCATTTTTTGTCAGTGGCCCATGTGCCTTATGAGCATTGGGAAGAGCAAACCACTCAAAACATCAATGCTGTTGTGCCCTTTGTCTTCTTGTAAGGTTGCTTCTTCAAGGTGATTACATGGTTTGTCTACTCATAAATGCAAAATGAAGAAAACTAATTACACTGCTAGCTGTTTGCACCTCCTAATGGTTAATTCACAGGCATTGTGTCATTTGTTGGAGTAATTTCTTGAATTGACACCTCCCTTCACCACTTAGACTATTTGTCTGCTCCTACACTTGACACTTTTATCTTTTACCTACCTTGTCTCTTTCTGGCTCTTTCGACCCTCGGGCTATCTCTGGGTGGGTCACTGCATTCCTTGGGCTCCTTTCATGCTTGTCACTTAAATAGTTCAAAAACAAATGAATATTTCATAGTGTTAAAATTGACGTTCACGTGGCAGTCACCCAATGGCTAGTTTGCTTGCTTAAATTTGATGGCTTTTGGGACGTCACCGTCCTCGGCAAAAGTCATCGGGCTTTTTTGCAGCCTTTTCCCTATGGGTTTTCTATTTTGGGCCTTTTCCCACAGACAAAAAGTCTATAAGAATTGGCCACTCTTTGTCCTTTTCTTCAAGCTCCTTCACTTTAAACTGGCAACCTCTTTGAACTGGGCTGTTGAACCAACCCATTGAACCAAAATTGGTTCAACGGTTCAATCAGTTCAACGGTTCAACCACAAGGCGTTGAACTGAGCGATGAACTCTTGCATTGAACCAAAGGCCGTTGAACCACTGAACTAAACAAAAGCATTGAACCTAATCCTTTGAACTTAACATTGAACTTTGATGAAGCATTGAATCAAAGCCTTGAACTGGCACATTGAACTAATTGATGAACTTTGCTGATGAACCTTGTGTTGAACTTGAACTGATTGAACCAAGCATTGAACTTGAACTGATTAAACCAAGCATTGAACTTGAACTGATTGAACTAAGGCATTGAACCAGTTTAATGGTTCAATGATGCCAAATTTTCTTGTGATTTTCTTCAAACAAGAGCCTGAAGAAGCCTTGCAAAACCCAACACTCTCTCTAGAACTGAGTCTCCATGCACTAAAGGACTAACCTACAGAGTCCATAGATATGGACCTGCAGAATTCATTGAAATCTTGTAGTCCATAAAAATGAATAGATTCATGTAAAATTGAAAAATAAAATGGCCTAGAATAGTAGGGACAGAAGGTGACTAATTTTTGGCCTGTTGGGAAAAAAAGGTCAACAAATTGGTGACTCCCAGGGGAAGCATGCCTGTTATGCTTAAAGACCACTTGCCTTGCAGTCCATTGGGCACAGAGTTAGATGTAGCTTGAACAAAGTTAGTGATAGCCCCAAAAGATCCAAAAATCAAACACAGAGCCTTTTACCCCACACGCAAAGGGAAACACACAAGGCTAAAAAAACACTATCTGTGTAACTGCACGTAGGGAAAATGGGAAAGAAACTAAAAGCAAACTACTATGTATAGATAACCAGGAATATTTGCTTCCCTCCTGGATCAAAGGGAAAATTTCTTAAGTCCCCTTCTTGGAAAGAAGACTTATGGTGACAGGCAAGTAGTTGAATATAAAAGAGAGTTGGTGACCTGTTCCTCTTGCTTGTCATCTGAGTTGGCTGGTATCCAAGTGAAACAAATTTGAACATGCTCCCAAAATATGTGTACTCTATTTGTTGTTGAAAGCTTGTTGAATGCTAGTTCATCATGTTAGTGCTCTTCACCAAAAAATTTGTGGCTACTGGCTCATCACCATAAGCCCTTTGATATGCACATTCCCTCTGCAATGCATCATGGTTTGAATTGTTTCCTTTTGCCTCATTGAAGATCCTGTTAGACTCATCCTCTGCTTCCTTTTGGCCTTCTTGAAGAAGGGGGACTATGATGATGTCTGAAATGGACTCACAAAATGATTGCTCATCCCACAAAACATCGCCTCTTTCTTCAAAACTCTCTTCTTCAAGGCCTTCCTCCAAGAAGACAGACCTCTCCTTTTCCTCCTCAAAGATTAGGACCTCTAGATGTTTAAAGATATTCTCTTGATCCTCCTTCAACTTAGGCTCTTTAGCGTAGTCATCCTCTTCATCAAAACAATGAGGAAGTTCATCAAATAGAGGGGAAGAGAGCTCACCATGCTTTTGTTCCTCCTCGTATTACTAGAACATTTGCATATATGCAAGACCTGTGTCTTCTCCATTGCTGATGATGTCTTCACAAGAAGCATCAATGATGATTTATTCTTCATTATCACCCATGATAGCCTCCTAAATAACTATAGATTAGATCTTCTACTCCTCACTCACCTCTTGCAGAATAGGATCTTCCTTGAGAAGGGGTGAAATGGGAAGACCATTTGGAAGAGGAGGCAGTCCTTGAGCTAGAATCGAATGATTCTCCTCCTTCCACTTGGTCAACACTTCATCAATATTAGGTGTGGCCTGATATTTCTCTTGAAATTATGTAGATGGGGTGTGTTCAGACATAGAATGTGCTATTGGGTCTGAACCATCCATCACACACTGGCTGAGGAATCTCTCTTTGGATTCCAACTCTACAATTCTCCTGGCCAGATCCTCTTGGAAGAGCTTTTCCTAGAGGTCATCAGCATTATCATGAGTAGGAGTAGCTTTGGCTTCTTCAAGGTTTTGAGAAAAACCTTGCTTCTCCTCCTTCCTGCCCCATCATTCTACTATTTTTCCCCAGTTTAAGATCTCAGAATTGGAATTTGGCTCCTATGAATAGACAACAACTTTGTCTTCTCCAAGGTCCTAAGGCTCCTTTATGAGGTCTAGAAGTTCTATCTCTCTTTCAAGAAGCAGTCTCATCCTAGCCTCTAAATCTTCAATTTGCTTGGCTAGATTATCCTGAAAGAGTCTTTCTTGGAGGTCACCAACATCATCCTCTTCAAGGTTTTGGGCTGGTTCCTGGCATTCCTTCCTCCAACTTAGAATCTGCACATCACATTGAAAGACTTGGGGAGGTTGAGGAATGCAAAGAAGAGACTGTCAATGCACTAGAAGAGTCTCTAGAAGAGGGACGTGCTGGCTGGTGGTATTCCCCCCAATGGAAGATTCATGATCTAAGGAGTTGAGAAGATTGATCTCCATTGGGGGTTGCTCTAGTTCCCTTTGATGCTGGAAAGCTAGGTGCATGAGATTGAGAGCAGATGCATTAGATGAGCTGGAGTGGGTGAGTGTTGTTTGATAGAAAGGATTTGGTGCAAAAGAGGGGGATTTTTTTAGAATAGGAGGGGGCACACAAGGCTGACTGCCTTGTGTAAATGAATTTCTCCATTTTGCTACCTCCTCCTCTATGGATTGCAAGGCCTGTGCTTGCCTAAACAAACACTCTTCTTTATACATTAGCTCTTGTGGATACCCATACTGCTCCTTTAGTCTATCAATCTCCATTGTCTACCTCTCAAACTCTAGCACCACCTCCCTTATCGTTGCAAGGTAACTAGGAGAGCTACTTGAGGGGATTGCATAAATATCTAGAGCCTAATCATAGTCATATGGAAGAACACAAGGTCCATGATTCTGTGTAAAAAAATTATACATATAAAAGTAAGATTTTTGATGGAACCAAGCTACTTAACCAGTAGATTCAACTCAGAGTCACCATTGGTGTTTAATGCAAAGCCTCCAAAGGCTGGTCAGTTGGAGAACACACCAAAAATTATTCAACTCTTTGGACACAACTTGTCCTAGTTGGTCCCATCGAGCGTGCCAAAACTATAGATGTAGAAGATCACACCCTTGGCAGGAGGCTAAGCTCCTACCTTCCTCATGCAACTATGGAAACTCCCCTCTCACCTGTGGGACTGGCGAAGCTAGAGGGGAGAGTCTCTAGATAAGGGCTAGCTCCCTTTGATGTATCATTTAGTCCCTAGTTTCTCCTACTGCTAACAAAAAATGTAAAAGAGGGGGGGAATGAAAAGAGAGAGAGAGATTCTGAAAACAAAGCCTAAGCCTAAAAAAATAAAAGAGGTGATACACTAAAAAAATGTGATCCACTCATGCCTAAACATACACTTTTCACCAAAAACCAGTGCCTATACACTTCATCTATCATGAGAAAACCTTTTGCAGAAGTGGGTCAGGGGTCCATGGGGATACAGGGAGGAAATAACTACTAGAGGCATTCTGGGACACATTGCAACATCCTATCCACTTCACCTATACTCCTCTAGGGACACTTTTGACAGACTTGTAAAAGGAAAAGTTGAAATGCACCAGACATGCTGAAATCATTTTACAAAAGCATTAAGAAAATGACTTAACATAGAATAAAGGCATAGACACATACCAAAGATGCAAAAAAAATCAAAATGGAGGTAAAAATTCGGTGTTTCGATTCAAGGTAAATATCTAGCAGAGCTCTGCCTTACAAGCTTGAGAGATTTTTGGGCAGAGTTTTGCCTTAAAGTTGAGAGTCCATTTTTTCTCAAAAGAGAAGTTTACCATTTATAGAAAGAGGAAGAGAACTTGGCGCTTCTTGGGAAGGATTTTGGTGCTCATTTTTTGTCAGTGGTCCATGTGCCTTATGAGCATTGGGAAGAGCAAGCCACTCAAAGCATCAATGTTGTTGCGCCCTTTGTCTGCTTGTAAGGCCACCTCTTCAAGGTGATTACATGATTTGTCTACTCATAAATGTGAAATGAAGAAAATCGGTTGCACTGCTAGCTGTTTGCACCTCCTAATGGTCAATTCACAGGCACTATGTCATCTGTTGGATTAATTTCTTGAATTGATGCCTCCCTTCACCACTTAGACTATATGTCTACTCCTACACTTGGCACTTTTGTCTTTTCCCTACCTTGTCTCTTTTTGGCTCTTTCGGCCCTTGGGCTATCTCTGGGCAAGTCGCTACATTCCTTGGGCTCCTTTTATGCTTGTCACTCAAATAGTTCAAAAACAAACAAATATTTCACAGTGTTAAAATTGACGTTCATGTGGCTATCACCCAACGGCTAGTTCGCTTGCTTAAATTTGACGGCTTTTGGGATGTAACCGTCCTCAGCAAAAGTCATCAAGATTTTTTGTGGCCTTTTCCCCATGGATTTTCTGTTTCGAGCCTTTTCCCATGGACAAAAAGTCCATAGGAATTGGCTGCTCTTTGTCCTTTTCTTTGGGCTCCTTCACTTAAAACTGGCGGTCTCTTTGAACTAGGCCGTTGAACTAACCCGTTTAACCAAAATTGGTTCAATCAGTTTAATGGTTCAACCACAAGGCGTTGAACTGAGCGATGAACTCTTGCATTGAACCAAAGGCTGTTGAATCACTAAACTAAACCAAAGCATTTAACCTAAGCCTTTGAACTTAGCATTGAACTTTGATGAAGTGTTGAATTGAAGCCTTGAACTAGCGCATTGAACTAATTGATGAACTTTGCTGATGAACCTTGTGTTGAACTTGAACTGATTGAACCAAGCATTGAACTTGAACTTATTGAACCAAGCGTTGAATTTGAACCGATTGAACCAAGCGTTGAACTAAGGCATTGAGCCAGTTCAATGGTTCAATGACACCAACTTTTCTTGTAAATTTCTTCAGACAAGAGCCCGAAGAAGCCTTGCAAAACCCAACACTCTCTCTGGAACTGAGTCTTTATGCGCTAAAGGAATAACCTATAGAGTCCATAGATATGGACTTGCAGAGTTCGTAGAAATCTTGTAGTCCATAGAAATGAACAGATTCATGCAAAATTGAAAAATGAAATGGCCTAGAACAACAGGGATAGAAGGTGACCAATTTTTGGCTTGTTGGGCAAAAAATGGTCAACAGACCATCCATTGGATAAGATCATAGAGTGGTCTCTTCAAATATTCCAAAATACCAAAAAAAATAAAAAATATTCAAAAATTAAAAAACACTTTTGGCACCTACATGTTCTATTAGCTCATTGACATTTATGAGTTAGTTCAAAATTGATGGATGACATACTCAGTTACTACTACATACACATGTGGGTCACACTTGAGTGTGATACATGCATATGTAGGTACATGATATATCCTCATTTTGGATGTTGGGCCTTCCTTCCAATTATGTCATGAAAGCATTGGGGGCATCCTTTTATTTGATATTGAAATGCATGAGTTATATGGTTTGATGATCACATTGAATTATCATGTTTGAACTTACATATGTACTTACACATGCCTTTATCCATGATTATATCTTACACAGGATACTTGATATGCTATACACTTGACATATTTTCGATCCATGGGATACTATGGCATGCTTGCATTGGTTATTTATACTTCACTTTATGCACTTCCTTGAGCATCTTACCTTTGCTATTGTATTCCTTATTTGAGCATTTGAATACGCTCCTTTACTTACTACCCTCATGCCTATGTATGCTTTATTTATCATTTTCATATGTCATTATGTGTTGTATGGACATTTGAATGTGTCATTATTTCTTTTATGAACATTTGACTAAGTCATGTCCCTTTGATTGTGAAACATTTAAACATGCCCCTTGTTTGTAGTCTCTTTGGGCCATTACCTTGACTTATTTTTTATCACTCTTGTGTGTGTGTTTATTTTCTTGTTGATCTTGTACTGTTAACTATCTTGACATTTCCATAATCATTATCATGCATCTTTGGATTTCATGTGATCACATTGGTTCTGCATGCTTTAATGTTATATCTACCTATATTCCTTCTATATGCTACATGGTTACATTCATAGATTATATAGTTGTTTTATCCATTTAAGGTGAAGTAACTACAAATTTCCATATTTACCTCATCTCAAGGGGGCATATTAGTGGGGAAATGCCATAGAGGCATGTTCTCCACACATGACACAATTTTTAGTTTCAGTGGGGGCATGTCATATGGGCATGGCTTCCACACACTCATAGTTTTTAGATTTAGTGGGGGCATGCTTTGGAAGCATATTCTCCACACTTACTCATTATTCAACATCTCCAAATTATAGTAGGGGCATGTTTAGGAAACATATTATCCACATTGGTACTTATATTAGTTTTATATTTTTCCATATATAGTGGGGGCATGATTTGGAAGCATGTTCTTCAATCTTAATTTTTTTTTCAAATTGGACAAAATAGGTAGTTATATGATTCATATTCATAGTTGTGGCAGAATTCTATACATTAGTATCATTGTTATACTTAGTTTCATCATGAGACATATCTAAGGTACATATACTATCAAATGTGTACCTATAAATGAAAAATCCAAATCGGTTTAAAATTTTAGAACATTCTTAGGGACTGTCACCACCCACTAGTTAGACTTTTATGAACTATATTGAGCCAATCTATTATAGTAGTTGGTTTACCTTTTAGTATGATTGAGGTGATCAAATCACTAAATCTTGCCAAGTTTTTATGTTGGACTTGATAGTATCATCCAACCTCACCACTTTGATAGTGTGGGTGTCTTGGTTCACTCACACTCACTAGGTTATAAGTATCATTAAGTTGCATAGTTGAGCTAATCTCAACTATCAGGTGGCAAGTCACTTTTGCTCTAAGGTTGGGGGCATCTCTCTCTCTCTCTCTCCCCTTGAATGTATGCACTTTAAATATTTATATATATTTGCCCTAAACTTAGTATCAGATTTTCAAATAAAATTGCCAATAGGCAAGGTGATTACCATTTGATAGTTGTCAGTGATGTCATAGAGGTGTCTAGGTGAGTGGATGAATTGTCTTGATAGTCTAAGTGCCAATGACAAAGTGTGCAGTGTGCTTGTCCTAGTATGCTTGAAGTAGGCTTGGTTGATCTTCAATTTTGGCCTGATTAGGGATGGGTCTGAAGTATTGAGCATGTGTGAGGGGTCCCATCAGAGGTCAAGGATGATTGGAGAGCTTGTGGAAGTGCATGGCATTCATTTGGTTCTTCATTTATGTTCATCTTGGTATAGTTGGTTTTATAATAGAAAAATTTGAGTAGGCAGTTTGATGACATTATATTTCACACTGTGAAGGTTTCAAGAGTAGCTTGATATATGGATGGATTATTCTATATAAGGAGATCATATGGTTCAAAATTTAGGTCATGTAATTATGCACAACAAAAGTTATTAAGGGGTAAAGTTGGCTTCTGAGACATATTTACTATATTCCCATACTTAGCCAGAATGTCATTGCATGCCATGTAGATATGGATGAACCAACAAGTTTGAGTATTTATTTTTGGTACTTAGAAAGTCAACTAAGGTCAAAGGAGTTCAAGGAGATATTGTCTATAGTGCCAAGAAGGTCCCCTGAGAATTTGGACTCTTGAAGTGTTTTATAGATCAAGTTATAAAGCTTCAAAGTTGTTCTTACAGACTGTGTCAACCCAGAGACTATCAAGTTTAAATACACTAAAGTTTGAGGTTACTAGTTAGTGGATCTAATGGTGTATGTTAAATCATAGATCTTGATCCAATGATGCAAATAAAATTCAATATGTCAAAGAATGAATGTGCTAGTGATAAGTGTCACATTCATGGAGCTTGGATAAAAGATCAATTGATCATGGCCATTCATATTGTTAGAAGTTTGATGGTGTGAGTCAAAGTCAAAGAGTCAAATGTGTAAAAGGCATGTAGAGCTACAAAGTGGCACAATCATAGGAGTTTAGAGCATAGATCAATGGTGAGTAATACAAGATAAAGACCTGGTTAATCCACAAAGATTGATGAATCACATTTGTTCTAAATTGTTAGGAAGTAGCAAGATGATGACAAGTGTTCAAAACTTAATAATTGCTCAATGACTGTTGGAATTCAAATATTTGAATTTACGAGGGAATAACTAGTCCTTAGTTTTTGTGCTATAAATTTTGATATATGCAAAATTTGACCATGATGTCTAAGGCAAAGTTGTAAAGGACTCCAAGGCACATCTACATCCAAAGTTATAGATATTGAAATCCAAAGTTGACTATATATTTGACCATGGCCTGTAAGTAACCTAAGATGGATAATTGAGTTTTTTTTAATGGTATTTAGATGTTTTAAGGTGAATTAGCTATTGGAAAGTATTGTAGACTCAATGAGGATAATCTATATGGATTTTAGAGGTTTGACCAATCCATAGTTAGTATGAACAAATGCTTAGAATTTGATTATTTATTCATTCATGGTGTTCTTATGTACAAGACTAATGTTTGAATAGATTGAGCATACGTAAAAGTGTGTAATGATGACTATAATAATTTGAAGATGTCGAAGGGGTCATGTGGAGTGAACCTATGCATTTAGAAGTGGTATTGTGTTTCTAATTTTCTCAATGGAGTGCTAAATGGGGGAATAGGTCTCTATAAGACCTATAAGGGATACTAAGGCCTAATTAAAAGGTGTAGCTACTTAAGTGTGATCCATAATTTCTATGGATAACATGTGAGGTTAGTATTGAGCTATGTAAGATGTCTTAAGGGTTAAGATAATTCTAAAGGCTAACCAAGAATATAATAATCATGAAGGTTCTATAAATGGTGAAATCAAAGTTGATGATTTCAAGAAGTGAGAGATCTAAGAGAAGAGGTGTCTATGAGAGTTGTAAAGTGAAGGAAAGGGTGTGTGCCTAGTGGATGGGTTATAGAGTAGAGTAGGTTAATGACTATGTGTATGACCTATAGGTCATTTTTTTGATGTCAAGAATAGTGCTCTTATAGATTTGAATATTTTGGATGTGCGAAGAGGTCTAGAATGATCCAAAAGGATGTTTTGGATGCCTTGAGTGTGAGTGAAGGATAGATAATGTCTATGTAAGCTTGGTGGTTGATTTGAGAGGTAAATAAAAGTGTGGAATGTGTAGTGTGTAGAGTTTAAGAGAGCTAATATAAATTATATCTCCATTAGATTGGCTGGTAATCAATGATCAAGAGATGTTCATTTCATAGGTGTTGGAAGGGTGCTCAACATCTAGGTTAGAAGGACTTGAACAATAAGTGGTCAGAAGGACTTAATCATCTTAAGGGTAGGTGATACTTATGAAATAGGTGTTTCACTAAAGCTAGTTAGAAGGACTTGACCAATAGGTGGTTAAAAGGGCTTGATCATCCTAGGGGCAAGAGCTCCTTGTGAAACAGGTGTTTCACTAAATTCTGGTTAGAAGGACTTGATCAGTCTCATGTTTGTGATCATCTTATAGGATAATTAGTCCATGTGTTTGCAAGCTTGAGAGTGAGTTTATTTCCTCAAGAGGGTTTCCCACATAGACCTTGTATTCTGTGTGTAATCTTTCATTATTTTCATTGTTCATTGCTATAAACATCTTGTATGCTTCATGAATGGTTGTATTGAAAGCTTAAGTGTTTGGAAATTGAATTGGATTGTTTGTCACCACTGATGCACCCCCTCTTGATGATTGTACCTCTATTAATTGGTATAAGAGTTTGTCCTTTGGTAAAGGCTTAATAACTTGAAGGAGATCTAAGGTACAATATGGGTAGCCATCAAATGCAAGGAGGTCTTTTCACTAAGCATCGATGTTGAATGGATCCAATTATGCTTTTTGAAGTGCGAAGATAAGGACCTACATCATATCTCTAGGGTTTAACACTTGGAAATTTTTTATGGATGATTATTTTTTACCTACTATTCCTCCATCCAGCACTATAGATAAGAAGTTGTTTGAGAATAATTCTAAGGCAATGAATGCTGTCACTTGTGGTCTTTCAGAGACA
The DNA here is from genome assembly GCA_037957365.1 of Torreya grandis. Taxonomy (NCBI): domain Eukaryota; kingdom Viridiplantae; phylum Streptophyta; class Pinopsida; order Cupressales; family Taxaceae; genus Torreya; species Torreya grandis. The sequence continues at coordinate 4,017,737 of JARHVA010000523.1, read as the reverse complement.
TAATACACAAAAGTAATCCATTGCATATCTACCAAGGAAATGTGGGACAAATTGAAGAATATTTATGAAAGAGATTCAAAGGTTAAGTTGGAAAAATTTTAGACTCACTAAAGACAATTTGAGTCTTAAGATGAAGGAAGAAGATTCTATGGCATCCTTTCTGTTGACCAAGTTTGACCTTGCAAGTCAAATTGGGACCCCTATAGGTAAAAAATTGATCTTTATGTGTTTTTAGGGGTATATAATTATGTCATAAGGTGTATTATAAGTTATTTGATGTCATTTCATGTCACATTATCCTTAGTCTTGGTCATTTTCAATATTTATATTTTTTAGAGACATTTTGGGGGTCAATATATAACATTTAATGACTTATACAAACTCCTTGGAAAATTTTAAGGTTAAAAAAAGGTGATGTAACATTATATGTGTCCTATTATGCCTTAATCAACTGTTTCTAACTGAAATGTGGTAGGTTCTTCAGAAGAAAGGGTAGTTTTCTTGGTAAAAATGAGCATTTAATGAGGTGTATATAATTTTATAGCCTCCCACAGTTGAGGACATTTTAAAAGTTTAAATTGGTATTCCACACAATTTTTATAGTGATTATTTTTATCATAAGCTCTAGGAAACTAAAAAAACCACTTATCTCTTCTTTCACTAGGCTTGGAAAACAAGAATGACCCTTAGGTTTTTAGATGGTACGACTAGTAGGAGAGGTTTCAAGAAAATTTCTCTTGGGAATGTCTTATAAACTTATTAATATTAAATTTTATGTTTGGTTATAGAATAATGGTAGCTTGTGCTTTATTAACCATTCTTAAGAAGTTGGCCTATCTAATTTGCTTACCAATCTGTGCACCCTACAAGTTTTACTCTTGTTTGAGCTGGTCTATGCAACTTAATGAGTAATATGTATTTCATATGTCTTGTACTCACATCCCAAATTTTACCCATCCTTTGTTTCAAGTTTGAAGTTTATTTGATGATCCAACTATCTTAGTTTGTAAGGAAAAGTGAAAGAGTGGAGTTGCAGTCATTTTTTCTAATTGCTTAAGATTTATTTTGTGTTATGGTTCCAAATTGATGTTAATTTATGTATTATTTGTCATATATATCTATTTATTATATTAAATGTCAAATCCAACTTCAAGAATCACTTCAAGAACCAAGAGAGCAAAGTGAATTCACAAAATAGTCATTTACAATAGCTGTATGGATTAACACTTCTTGAAGGAGAATGTAAATTATGTTTGAGTGCCATCTAAGGTTTAGAAGTTTTCAAATGATTCAACACCATTTTCAAGTGTTTTGAGAATATTTGATGCTATCTCGAGAAGACCTTCCAAGTAAACTTATGACACTTTGGGACAAATTCCCTAGAATGGTAGAATAGAGGTCTAGGCCCTTTTTTGAGGTTTCTCATATGAGTCTGAATTGAGTTCTAATATATAATAATGTGTTTATATTTAAAATCCCACATAATAGTATCACCTTGAAAAAGGAGGACCTTATTTGATTTAGGGAGCACTGTCTTCAATATGCTAATTAGCTCATTGAATATCTACAACAATCTAAGCTATAAGTGGTTTCTCATAGCCATGTGGTGGAGTTTGGTGTTTATGAATAAGATGAATTTATTTCATTTATAAATATGTTTTTTTCATTAAGTGAACATCAAAGTGAACCATTGAATAAATTTGGACTTTCTAGCATACTTCTAGTCTGTACATTGTCGACAAGGGCACCTACAACCCATCAAGAAGTTTATTAAGTCACTAGGGTATTATGAAGTGTAGGAAGTTTTCAATAAGGTATATATTTGTTTGAACAAATACTAACCTATATTATAAAATATGATGAGTGCTCAAGTTCACACTAGGTACTTCAAGCCTGAGTCATGAAGTCAACACCTACAATTATATGGAGGTGAAAGAGTGCTTTAGATTAATAACTCAAGAGGGTGGAAGATTTGAAGATGAATTTGAGAATTTGAGCTAGGGTAAGAGGTTTTAAATTAGTATAAATAACAAAAATATAAGTTTATATGTGGTGTATTAATTTCAAACCACACCTACAGATGTCCTTACCTTTGAAAGTGCCCACCTACAACTAGCTATATGAGTACATAGTCCAGTGAAGGCTTAAACATGGAGATACGAATGTTGGTGGATGTAAAGTGACTAATAATATCATATGATATCCAAAGGAGCATGACACATATCCCAATGTGCAATTCACACCTACAAAGTTCCAATGGCTCCAACACAGTCAACTTTAGTTAATTATAGGCAGACAGTGAGCTAAAACACATTGTCTAGGTGATGGTCTAACCTAATTTGAGTATAAGTTTAAATAAATTATAAATGATAATAAAATGTGTCAAATAATCTCATGAAATGTTTTGAAATTCTTATCCATACAAAGTCACCTACAGGTTTCCCCTCCAAGGCAGGAAACATAATTAGTAAGAAAAGATTTATGACTGGTCTTGGTAGCAATCCAACCTCAAGATGTGAGATGGAATATAGAATGGATGAAAGGAGTTTTAGAAAGCTTTAAGGAAGGAAAATATACTTAAAACCAAGGTTTTAATCACACAATAATTGCTTATTGGCTCACTTTTCTTGAGCAAGTAGGTTCAGCTTGTAACTCAGGCCTAACTGAGTAAGAGCATAGTTCAAGGTGTAAACATGGGTGATAAAGGTTTGTAAGCATAATTAGAACTTATAAAATGATATTGAATACCATTTTACACTCTAATTATGTGCAGATAGGGGAATAAATGGCTCAAATGATGCATCACATAGTCCATTCCTTAAATCACTATGCACAGTCTACCTTCCTAACAATCTATTTTAAGATTCGCAAAAGTTAGAAGGTCAAATGACCTAACCAAGGAATCAAACATGGTATAGATCATGTTCATATCTTGGAAAATATCCTCTAATAACCACCATTTTTTGATAAAATATTGGAGTGCCCTCTATTTTGTCTCAGATAGAGGGTACTCCCTTTGTGCATAAACCCTATAATACTGGGAAAGGAAGGTAAATAAGTGAGACTGGGACTGGTTGAGCATTGCATAGAGGTTTAGGAAGTTGAAAAACACCTATGTAATTTTTAATAACCTTTCATATAAGGAAAAATACCATATTAGAGGTCTAGACCCTCAAGTATGTAAACAAGCATGTTAGATAAGGTTCAAGCCCAATGCCCAAATGAGAGGCCATCTTCAATTCTAACATGAGATGAGCACTCTAATGGAATAAGGAATGTTTATGGACACATTTAAGATGTGTAAAATATTTCAAATTTTAGATAAAGCACAAGGAGGGCCACTTTTGGCTTAGAGATGGTCCAAACCTATAGGAAATGGATAAAAGAGCTTGATAGGTCAATTTTGAGTGTTCACATCTCCTCTGAAGATTTTCATGGAGATCCAATAAATTTGGAGGTGTTGAAAAGGGTCTTAAACTATTAATTTCTGTAATTGGTTTTTAATTCTAATGTTACATCTGCATGAACAAAGCTTAAGAGACTAAACTACTCAAAACCTTCACAAACCCTGGTTAATGACCTGACTGAGAAAATAAGGTTGGAGGGCTATCCAAATAAGATGGAATGGGAATTGAAATTATTAAAACTTTTAGGATACTCCATAATTATAATTTCCATCCACTTGATGTGTTTCATACATATACGAATAGGGTACACAATTGCTTTTCTTGACTATTTTGTGCATTGTACAAGTTCTATGAGGTTTCAAGAGATGAAATAAAATTTGGGAGGAAGTTAAAGACTTAAGATAACTCCCCATTTACATTTCATACTTCATAAAAAATCCTAAGTGTGCCTATTAGAGCTCTCATCTTAGCCAATCAAAATTGGCATAGTGAACATGGTAGTGATAAGGGTGAAAAGCTTCAAGTAAATTAATTTTAAGGTAGGCCTAATGCCTCTAAGGACATGGAGGGTCTTTCCAAGTTTCATTCACTCCCTTTTACAAATTTTCATGGGAAAATGATGCATTTTTTGGAAGCCAAGTGTGCAAGGTGTGTGAAAGAGGAATCTCTTTGACTACAGGCAGTGATGGCTTACTTCCAAAATATTTTAGGTGATTAGGAATGTAACCAATGCATGGAGAAGCATGTCTACAACCTTTCCATCTCAATCCAATCATTAGACCTATCCCTAATTAGTTTTGGGACTTTTAAACAGGGTTAAATGATGAAGGCAATTTTTTTGTGTAGAATTAGAACTCTTATGCCACATTTCAAGAGTTTCATAACTTGGGGTTACACTTGTGCTTCCTAAATTTGCATGATAAATTTCACATTCCCTCCTCATGCACATGTAACTCATTTGCTCAGCTTGACAAGTATTTTTGTGATCTTTATCCTTCTCTCTTCTCTTCTTTCTCTCAAGTTCTATAATAACTTGCCATTTTGACCTTTGTAAAATATGCTCCACCTAAGTATGGTGAAGCCCTGCTCATTTTCATACCATAAGATCAATAAAGACTAATGATTTTACCTCTTCTATGACTATTCATAAGGTGTTCACTTGAATTATTGATCTTGCTTAGTGATGACTATTGTTTCCTAGGCATTATTGTCTCATTCTCATGCCTATTTACAACTTGAAAGCTTCTTATAGATCATGTGAAGTGTTCTATGAAGTGTTAAGGTTGAGTGAGTTATTCTATTCAAATAGTACCATTATAATCCTCTTGTCTAGTACTCTTAGCCTAAACATTCATCACAATCTCATAATGAAATATTGATGTGAGAAGATTTATATTAGAGAAGTGTATGCCTAGTTAGTCCCTTGGTCTCATGTGTGACATGTAGCTTGTTGGTAGTTATCACTTAATTTGGTGTATCACTACCTTTAACATAATTTACTTTCACTTTTCTCTCCCTTTTGCTTAAAATCATAGGTGTAGTAGTGATATACAAGTGGTACATCAAGGGAGCTAGCCTTATCTATTGATTCACCTCATTCTTAGGCTACCCAAAATTTAGAGGTGTTTTAATTATGCCACTTGGATGAGGAGAGATGAGACATCTCCTTAAAGGGTGAAAATCCATGTGACAACTATTTTTGGCATGCCTAGTGGGATAATTAATCCAAAAAATTGAAAGATTTTTGGTGTTGTCTTTCAACACATCAGCCTTTGGAGGCATCTATCTAAACATCAATGGTGACTTTGAGATTACATCATTTGGTCAAGCAGTCTAGGTATTCTTTTAAAAGATTGTTGATAATCTTTCCTTGTGTTCTTGCTTCCTAATGAAGTCCCAAGTCTAGTTTTGGTGTTGAATATCATTTTAATCAAGTTGACAAAGCATCCCAAGCCTATGACATTCCATATCAGCCTTTTTATGATCCATATCAACTCTAATATGAAAATTATCAACATTTTCATGAGTTATATCAGTCCTATAACCAGCCTTTTCAATATCTTGCTCCTCCTAGTCAACCTAACCACTTCTCAAATCAGTCCATTTCCACTTTTAAGAAAACTATTTTGGGCTATGAGAGGTACATGATAGATATTGACACACAAAGTGGACATGGTCTAGATATTCATAGTTATCTCATTCATAATTGTGAGAGATGCATTAGAGATGGTTAAAAGAGAGTGGGAACCTATTGAGAGAGTAAATTGGCAAAGGCTCACAAGTGAGATGCTAAATGTGAGTGGTTTGATTTCATCCTTAGAAGATAAGTTAAGAATTTATGAGGAACAACCTCACCAAGTATATTAGCCCCGATATCCACTCCCCCAAGATTGATATCAATCCTACAAGATTCCTACTCAGGAACCCAATCAAGATTATCAAAGTTATCTTTTTCCCAATCAGCTAGAAGAGAGAGTTGGAAAGATAAACTTAATTTTTGAAGAAAACCTTGATAGGTAGATTGAGTTAGCTAATAAGAAGATTCATAATTCCATATAATTAGAAAATTAAGTGGAATCTAAGCCCTCACTTCCCTCTCCCATTACATCTCCCTCAAGAAGAGACTTTTAGATATGAGATTCCAAGTTGGAGACAAGGTGTAGAATCCAAGCCTAAGGAAATCCCAAGTTTCTTGAATATATCATCCACTCCTCAAATTACATCACTACCTCAAGAAGAGACTCCTAGTCCTAACATCATAAGTTGGCATAAGGTAGTGGAATCATGGGGAAAGAAAGGGGATATAAGCCTTGATAAAGAGTGTGAATTTGAGAAAGAGCTTGATACTATGCAAGTCCTTCTGACCCTTCCTCAAGAGATCTCTTATTTTCTATGTCAGCCCTCTTGTACTACTTATCCTCATGAAGATGCCTATCAAATTAAAGAGATATTTTCCAAGAGAACCTACCTAATCAAATTGAAGAGTTAGAGTCTATAATGAAATTATTGAGTCAAGGTGTGATGGAAGGTTTAGAGCCAAAAAAAGATCCTATGCTTAAGCACACCCCATATAACCATCCTTAAGAGAGTCCTCAAAATAAATCAGATTTAAATGAATATATTGTCAAATGGAAGGAAGAAAACCAATCTATTTTATCCCAAGGTCTGCCTCCCCTTCCTAAAAATATCCCAAAAGGATCCCCTACAATTCATTCTCAATTTTATTTTGAGTCCTATGTTCTACCGATACTAACTAGTTCATGTTGTCCTTACCCCATCACCCTTTGCCTTGATGGAACTATGGTATGGGAACCTAAAGAGGAGTAGTTGGTTAAAAAAATTCAAAACTCTTGCTTGAAGAAAATATATCTCCTTGGTAGCCTCATTGGACTAAGTCACCTGATTACAAGCTACCTAGTCTTGGCATCACCAAGAAGAAGGAAATTGAGGATCTTGCAGCCCTTGGGAATCAAAATCAAATTATAACAGTTGATATAAAACCTAAGAGTCCTCAATAATTTCCAAATTTTGAAGAAGAAATGAGTCCTTATGTTGAGTCTTCTTGTTGTGTTGATAATGAAGAATGCTTTCCTTATATCAAAGAAGAAATTGTAGACACCGCAAACGTGTCTGCACCTTGGTTCTCCCCCTTGGTCCTTTCTCCCTCCTAGTCCTCCTTGGTCCCTAACCCACCTAGGTCTTATTAAGTAAAAATTAACATCTTTTAATTAATTGAGTCCCCCTTTTCCACCCTACCCTTGCCTCCTTGGATCCTCCCTTGAATCCCTCCACCTTCCCCTAGCATTTATTAGCCCAAATCTCACCATTATAGCCCCCCTCGTCCATTTTGGCAACCTTGCGACCGTTCTGCCCATGACCCCTCGCTCGGCGGCGTGCAAGAATGGGCAGAGGCTATTTTTAGCCTCTGTGCCCATCCTGCGACCGCCGACGTCGGTGACCCTTCGGCCGACGTCGGCGAAACTGCCGGCATCGGCAGCCTTCATTATCCCATCCTGTATCCGTTGCAACCCCTGGACTCCTGAGCTCAAAAAACAGAACTCTCTTGGCATTTGGCATTCGTCTGGTCTTCGTTTTGAACCTCGTGCAACAACAGTTGCAGGTGCAAAGGCTCTTCATCAGAATTCTCTTCTTGCAGAATCTTCCCTAGCTCCAGCAACATCTCCATCTTCTTCTTTCAGCAGGCTAAAGGTAAGTTAGTTCTGGTTTTATTTTATTTTCTTTGGTTTAATCCTTTGTTTTCTGTTGTCCTCTGTGTCTCTCCCTTTGTCCCTTCCCCTGAGAGGCTGCAAAGCCTTCTCAGGCCCCTTCCTCTGTGTACCCTTCTCTTCTCCTTCCTCTTTGTCCCTCCCCTGTATCTCTGCCTGAGACCAATCCCCAGACCAAGACCCAGACCCGTCCATCAGTGTCCAACCCGTCCACGCACAGAGCACAGACCAAGACTCATACCAGACCCTACTCAAGCCCGACTACAGGCCGCAACCCCAACCGACGCCGGTCACTTCCCCAACCGACGTCGGCAGAATAACCGACGTCGGCAGAATAACCGACGTCGGCAGACCTCCTAACCGACGCCGGCAGAACTTCCGACATCGGCGACTGTCATCAACCCGACTGCTTATTTCAGGTAACCATTTGGTGTTTTCTTTCATTTCTAAGCTATTCATCATTTCTGTATTCTGGCATCTTATACTTTCTCAGTCTTTTATCTATTTTTCATCTGTGGGTTGACCTCCCTTTGAGGAAGTTTTTACACTTCCGGGAACAAGCTTGTGCTTGGCAACCCACCGTCTATTTATCTAACATCCCCTTGTCCAAGTTTTCTTTTCTTTTGCAGGTGTCATTCCTCCACAGCCAAAGAGGAGTGCTCACAAGCGTCTGGATCACGGTGCGCAGTCGACATCCAGGTATTCCTAACCTCGTCCATTTTCTCTAGTTTCTTTATTCAACTTTTCGAATGTAGAAAGCGAATTAGCCCAAGAAACATTCTGGCACGCCCGGTGGGACCCTAGGTTCCTCCTGGGTTCCTTTTCTCTTCTATTCATTTAGGAGCATTAGGTTCTTACCTTTTCTCCTCCTTCTTTTCTTCTCAATGGCACTATAAGCAAGAATTAAAATGAATCCTTCTTTTTCTTCCTTGTGCATGCTAGACTAGTCTAAACGTCATATTCTTGACCCTTTCTCAAAACATTGTCTTCATAACAATATCACATTTCGACTTTGGGCATTAAAACACTTTGCATTCATCTCTGCTTGTGCTTGCATCTTCGTAGTCCACATCTAGTAACTTAGGCGCATATTGAATAAATCTAGACACTTGATGTTACACTACCGACTCACATGCACAAAACAAACATATAACATACCTGAGACAAGGCCCGATTGGGATTTCATCCCCCAGCGGATACCTTACCCGTCCCGGTGACCCTACTTGGATTTCATCACCAAGGGGGAAGCCCACTCCGTTCTCTGGCGGAGGATAAACTCTAGGCGAGGTATATCTTGGCTAAGCGAGACCAGCTAACCACTGGAATCGTGAAGTGAGGGGAGCTTGCTCCTTAGCACCAGGCCGCGTACCAGACCCTAACACAGATCTTTGAGCACCAAAAACAAAACCCGAAACCAGCTCTAGACTTCTTCTTCTAGGACCTTCTTGACAGCCAATCTCCCCAAACATTCATCTAAGGCATAAGCCACAAATTTCTAAGGTTAATTCCTAGGATTTATCGCTTAGGCTTGTCTGTCTTCCTCTGTTTTCCTCTTCTCATCTGATTGTTTGAGTGTGTGAGGGCGCTTTCTTCTTTGTTTTTCCACGAACCTTTTGGCTCTCTGGAAAACACAGTCACCGACATCGGCTCTTCCACCGACGTCGGCTTTCCCTGTCACCGGCATCGGTTATTCTACCGACGTCGGCTTCATATGTTACCGGCATCGGTTATGTGACCGACACCGGCCTTATTTCATACCGACATCGGCTTTTCAACCGACGTCGGTCTCTGTCACTGTCCTTTGTCTTCAAAACCAGCAGCCTGAAACCTATCCCTTCTCTGTCAAAAATTCCAATCTGGTTTTCTGAGACTGCAAAAACACAGTTTCTGGAACCAGGACTCTCTTCTTAACCACTTTAGCCAACAGCCGCTTCCGTCTATCCTGCCTCTAACCAGTCCTATCATGGAGTTCCAGTCGGAGACTGAAGGAACTCCTACAGGACCGACCCCGACCCCGACCCCGACTCAAATTCCCATCATCCCTGAAGGGGACCGAGATTTCGAGAGATTCTTGGACCTCAATACCGCAGCCCTCCAAAACTATCTCGCGAGAAACCCAACGCGAGACCTTTCGGGTGACGCGGCGACGACATCCACACCATTCGCCACCCAATCCTTTATGACTCAGCCTTTCGCCTCAACTATTAACCCAATCATGGCCAATACGCAAAGTTTGGCCTCCCCGTCTATTTTTAGACCGACCTCCATCGGGGTTCCATTACCCCCTCAACCACCTGCAATTCAACCAAGTTCTACATCATATCAGAACTTGATTACCTCGACCCCTTACACTCTTGCGCCCACAAATGTAGGAGTGCCCACCTCGCTTGCTACCAGTGCCGCCATTCAACCACCTTTGGCGGTGCCCAGTCAACTTATGCCTTCAACCTTCATAACGCAACCATCTCTAGCCTCCACTTCCGCCCCTGCGACTAGCCATCCGTACATTGTACAACCGACTATGTCGCACACCTCCTCTAACCTCTTCCAAGCGCCTTACAACCTAGGGGGCGCTCAGCCCGCCAATCCGTCAGCAAATCTTATCAAGATGCTGATGGATAAAATATCCAGTCTCGAAGCCTCTATTTCCGGTTCAAGCAATACTTTGTCATATGAACAAATTTGCAACGAGCCCATTCATCCTTCCGTCCCTATTCGACCATATCCTAACCATTGGGAGCTTCCTAAATTCACTCGCTTTCAGAGTAAGGAAGACCCACAACAACATCTACGGGCATTTAGAAATGCCTGTTATCTTATCACCCACGACGATGCGTTACTTCTACGCACGTTCCCTATGTCTCTTTCTGGCCCTGCCCTTGACTGGTATAGTTCTCTTGCCAGACACTCTATCTTTTCATTCATCCAACTCGCTCAATTATTTCTCGACCATTTCTCAATCAACATCACTAAACAAGTCTCTATCACAGACCTCTACTCCATCAGACAATTTGACGATGAATCTGTGGTCGATTTTGTCGCTCGTTGGAGAGGCTCGATTAACCAGCTCTCCTTCTCCTTGCCTCAACCCGAGCTCATCGAGCTCTTTTCTCGAGCATGTGCCAACCACATCTCCTCTACCTTGCGGATTCAGACATTTCACACTTTTGACGAAGCTTTCATCATGGCGCGAAAGCTCAAACTCCGTGCCCTTGAAGAAGACAAGGTCAAATTGCGTAATACCAACGCAAAATCTACTGACCATTCTTCTTTCAGACCTTCTTCTTCTGCCAACTCCAAATCCAAAGGAGTGGCCAACACTGTGGTCGTTAGATCACCATCCTCAACAACGACGAATTATTCCCAACCTTCGACTTCTTCCAGCATTACCAAACAATTCCAACAACGGTATATCCAGCGTTCTTACACTCCACTTGGAGAACCATACGCTTCCGTTTTGGAAAAACTTCTCAAGCAGGGGGTCCTCAATCTCCCTCCAATCCGACCACCTCAATTTGACCCCTCTAAAGCCCTCCCTACATGGTATAGGGAGGCCGACTTCTGTCCCTTTCATCGCGTCCAAGGCCATGACATTGACAACTGCTGAACTTTCAAAAACATAATCCAGGACATGATCGACAAGGGGGATCTTATTTTAGATAACCCGAACGCCCCACCTAATCAACATATCGACATCTTCAAACACCCTTTTCCAAATCATCCGCCTACTCAAAACAACGTCCAAACCATAACCCAAGATCCTCATGACCATGACATTCACACGATTAACACTATCTTACCTCTTATCTCTGATCAATCTCTTTCACAGGCAGAAGAGTTTTCTCCTATCCATCTATCACAAGATGAAGAACCCTCTTCTCCTGTTAGTCCTCCATCTATTTCTCCTACATTGGGGGACACCTTGACCACACCTATACCATTAGCCGCACCTTCATCCAATGACCATACCTTGCCTACTCCTCAAGCACAAGCGGAAGGCATAATCATCCCTGCCTCTTGCCATCTGGAGGAGCCACCCTCTCCTATTTCTTCTCCACCAAGAGAAGAACCAGTCTCTTTACCCATTTCAATCGAGGAAGACCCAGTCACGGTTTCCTCTTGCCCTTTGCCTGAGATTGTTACATCTCACTCACCTTCGTCCACATCCAAACCCAAACCCACATCCAACCTTGCCTCACATAATAGTGGCCCTCGACCCAAACTCACGAAAGCTACTAGACCACATCGGAGAATTTCTCCCCCGCCTTCATCATTGCCTTCAATCTTAGGCCCGCATCCATCCACTTTAATAGGAGTACTGCCTACTCCCATCCTTCACAGAGGCACGTCGCCTCCATTACTCCCTCAACCCATCAAACATATATCTCCCTCAAACCATCGACTAACACTTCTTATGCCTATTAAACCAACATCATCAACCCTCACTACAATAAAACATCTAGACCCATTAGCAGGTTCTTATACCTTGCTTTTACGGCACCTATTGCAGTCATCTCGCCTCAACCTTCCGCCTCTCAAACCATATCATTCTCTCGGACCTAAACCACCTTGGTTCGACGACACTTGCATTTGTGCGTATCATCGCACGCCTGGGCACGACACGGAGCATTGTCATGCCCTCAAGGTTGCCATTCGCCAATGTCTGGCGAATGACACCTCTCTTCTCGACCACGTCATCAACAAACCTTCAACACCGCCCCATTCATCAACTCTCGGATCAAGGCCATCTTGGTTCGACAACTCTAAATTTTGCAATTATCATCACACTCCGGGACATGACACTGAGCGTTGTTACGCTCTTAAAGCTGTCATTCGTCAACAACGGAGAAATCCTTTCCTTCTCACCAAGGACCCTCTTAACCACCTCTTCGACAAAACATCAACCCCGACCCGTGCCTCTCCAACCTCATCGCCTAAATCGAGATCTCCACGGCAGACTATGGTCTCTTTACCGCCTTTGACCCCATTATTTGACATTAACACAGTCCATTTAATCACCAAGCCTCAGTCAATCTTGACTAATCTATCCAACATTCTCCCTAAGCGACTGGGGGGATCCAAACCTTCAACAAACTTTGACCAAACATTTTACCACACTTCAACCAATCCTCGACCAATCAACAACCAAATATCATTCAACCAATCTTCAACCAAGTCTCGACCAATCAACAACCATATCAGTCAACTTGTCATCCACCATCAACATCTGACCAATCTGGAAAGAGCCAAATGGGGCAAGTCCGCTCCTAATCGACTCAGACCTTAACATACTAGCATGGCCCAGGGTCTTATCAGACCTTGAACCCCTTTTTATGTCTTGCATCTTCGACCATTCTTCTGTTAGTCGAGTACTTGTCCACTTGACACATAACTTGAGCTCGTCCCTTGAGCAATCCTCGTCCTCTAGCTCCTTATTCCTTTCGACCCTATTCCCCTTTAACAAGTCCTCTGCAACCCTTTTATGGCGCATGGGTACCTTGTCCTAATAAAAGGGAGTCCTTGCACTTCTACAGTCTTGTCCATGACTCAAAAAAAAAAAAAAAAAAAAAAAAAGAGACGATATCCAAACATATCCAAGGTCACACAATCAAATCCAAAAAGACAGACTGATCCCTCGAAGGACAGCTGTGCTATCATTGCTGTAGTTAATAGATTGATCCCTCGAAGGACAGCTATTCAAACATTATTAAGCAAAAATATAGACCACTCCCTCGAAGGATGGCTATGACTACTCTTGCTACCAACAGCAACCTATCTTAGAAGCTTCCCGCGTCGATCAGCTTCGCAACATGACCACTAAATCAAAAGACATCTCTATGTAGGCTTCCCGCATCGATCAGCCTGCGCAAAAAAAAAAAAAAAAAAAAAAAAAAAAAAAAAAAAAAAAAAAAAAACAACGGGTCATGGACTTGGCTTGTAGTTGTCTCAGGGTCTCCTCTAAAAAGGGGCAAGGTTATTCCTGCTCTTAAACTGGGTTACCCTATCCTCCTCCTATCACCCGCTCAAGGGACTTCGAGCTCACTTTAATGTCAAAGTGATTCGATTACCGTTCTGACTCAACACTGGTCAACGACGTAATGCATGAGCGGGGCTTTGGTTCTAATCACCCCTATCTATGCTTCCTTTCTGGTCCTTGTCAATGAAAGAGCGATTTGCCTTTCACCTTTTCTCTACACTTTGGTCACGCTTTGGCCACGTCTCTTGTCGACTCATCCTTAAACCGAGCCAACTTCAACACTTTTTCACTCCATCATCGACATTTTCAACATGACATCAGGCATCATCCTTGTCCATTTCGCATAGTTCCCATGGACACCAATACACATGGAAACTATCGACCAGACCCAATTTATGTTAAGCATAAACCAATACTTGCTGAAACATAAATAGACTTCCATTCATCTTTAGCATGCATCCATCACGACTATGGAAACTTGTTACGGGATGAAAGACTCTCGACTCTTGTGACATTTGCAGCATCATCTTGACACTTGACCACATCCAATCATCGATCACTCTGTCTCCTAGTCCGAACTACATTGGTCTGAGGCCCTAGGACAAGGGCTATGTAGGCAGCACTCAGATACCACATCTTCTGAGGTTAGCTCGACCACCCCCGTTTGTTCATCTCTATGATGGACAAACCTTCTCTTCTTCGACTCTTATCACACCCAACTTCGTCACCTTTGACCAAGACCCTTTGACCAAGACCTTTGTCCACGACCACTCATTCGACTTTGACCAAGACCAATCAAACCCTCTGACCCTCCCTCCCTTTAAGGGAGAACTACATCAGCCTGAGGCCCTATCATCGGGGCTATGTAGGCAGCACTCAGTTGACATGGGGTCTTCTGGGGTTAGCTCGGCCGCATCCTTTCGTCTCTCCATCCTCTTGACCAATGACCATTGGCGACCATCCCTATCTCCTTCTTCTTTGACCTTCTTCCAAGACAATGTTGCCTTGGTTGTTTTTGCGTGTATGCTATTCCACGGCTGGTTAGCAGAATTGTTCGCAGACTATTTTTGACCCTTCACAAGTATAGGATCGCGAGCCAGTTGATCCCTACTACTTGTGGCCTTTTTCGTGTTTCTGGGAGCACTTCCTGAGCCCTGGATACCTGGGACACGACGACCATTTGGAGCTTCCGCTTAGATTGAGTGACCCGATCAGCAGACGACTAAATGCTGGGGCCCGGTTACTTCAATTTTGGCACTCCTTGACCCTTGACCATGCGACAATTTGACCTGACCCTCTCGTGAAGTGGACTACGCGCAATCATGACTATGGCAGCGTTTTCACTCGCTCTCTTCTATCCATTTCTCTGTCAAATTGACACTCGATCTTCGGTTCCCTTCTCTCGACCATCGCTTTGAGGGGGGAACACCTCATCCTTTTTCTGGGGCAACCAACTCCTATTTTTGTCTTGCAGTTCGTCTAGAACAACCAACAAGACAAAAAGGGGCAAATGTAGACACCGCAAACGTGTCTGCACCTTGGTTCTCCCCCTTGGTCCTTTCTCCCTCCTAGTCCTCCTTGGTCCCTAACCCACCTAGGTCTTATTAAGTAAAAATTAACATCTTTTAATTAATTGAGTCCCCCTTTTCCACCCTACCCTTGCCTCCTTGGATCCTCCCTTGAATCCCTCCACCTTCCCCTAGCATTTATTAGCCCAAATCTCACCATTATAGCCCCCCTCGTCCATTTTGGCAACCTTGCGACCGTTCTACCCATGACCCCTCGCTCGGCGGCGTGCAAGAATGGGCAGAGGCTATTTTTAGCCTCTGTGCCCATCCTGCGACCGCCGACGTCGGCGACCCTTCGGCCGACGTCGGCGAAACTGCCGGCGTCGGTAGCCTTCATTATCCCGTCCTGTATCCGTTGCAACCCCTGGACTCTTGAGCTCGAAAAACAGAACTCTCTTGGCGTTTGGCATTCGTCTGGTCTTCGTTTTGAACCTCGTGCAACAACAGCTGCAGGTGCAAAGGCTCTTCATCAGAATTCTCTTCTTGCAGAATCTTCCCTGGCTCCAGCAACATCTCCATCTTCTTCTTTCAGCAGGCTAAAGGTAAGTTAGTTCTGGTTTTATTTTATTTTCTTTGGTTTAATCCTTTGTTTTCTGTTGTCCTCTGTGTCTCTCCCTTTGTCCCTTCCCCTGAGAGGCTGCAAAGCCTTCTCAGGCCCCTTCCTCTGTGTACCCTTCTCTTCTCCTTCCTCTTTGTCCCTCCCCTGTATCTCTGCCTGAGACCAATCCCCAGACCAAGACCCAGACCCGTCCATCAGTGTCCAACCCATCCACGCACAGAGCACAGACCAAGACTCAGACCAGACCCTGCTCAAGCCCGACTACAGGCCACAACCCCAACCGACGCCGGTCACTTCCCCAACCGACGTCGGCAGAATAACCGACGTCGGCAGACCTCCTAACCGACGCCGGCAGAACTTCCGACATCGGCGACTGTCATCAACCCGACTACTTATTTCAGGTAACCATTTGGTGTTTTCTTTCATTTCTAAGCTATTCATCATTTCTGTATTCTGGCATCTTATACTTTCTCAGTCTTTTATCTATTTTTCATCTGTGGGTTGACCTCCCTTTGAGGAAGTTTTTACACTTCCGGGAACAAGCTTGTGCTTGGCAACCCACCGTCTATTTATCTAACATCCCCTTGTCCAAGTTTTCTTTTCTTTTGCAGGTGTCATTCCTCCACAGCCAAAGAGGAGTGCTCACAAGCGTCTGGATCACGGTGCGCAGTCGACATCCAGGTATTCCTAACCTCGTCCATTTTCTCTAGTTTCTTTATTCAACTTTTCGAATGTAGAAAGCGAATTAGCCCAAGAAACAGAAATCTTGGATGAAGTCTTTTAGATTCTAAATAAGAGGATGAAATATCTTCTCTTATTATTCCCCTTCATGATGTTGATAAAAGAGAAGATAAGGACTTGTGGCAGTAATTTGTAAGCATTTGTAATGATTTTGAGTCTTTCAAGGGGTCTACAACTTCCTTAGAACTGATTGCAAGTGATGGTAAGCAAGATGACATTTTAAAAAAAGTCATAGACAAGCCAAAGAAAAGTCCACCTCAACCTTTGAAGGTAAAAACAAGCTTCTATTGCCCTTAATCTTCTAAGGAACAAGAAATTAATCCTCTTGAAATCATGCCTACAAAGAAGAAACAAGTTGATCATGAGATGAAGAGTGGGCAATAGAATGAGGTATGTGTACAAGGCCAAGAGGAATATATTTACATTGAATACCTATTTGAAGATGCTTTACTTGAGAGAATAGAAAGTGAAGTGCCAAGAAATAGGTCTAATCTATTAAGTATCCAATCCAAAGAGCAACATGCTTGGCACTATGATTCATCTCATGAAGAAGGAGATGCCAAAAACTTTACTTTTGATCTTTGAAAGGGAGGCATGCTTAATTTTTAGTTGTACATAGTGGTTTATTTTCTATTTTCCCTAAGTGCTTTGAGCACATGTGTGTGTGTGTGTGTGTGTGTGTGTGTGTGTGTGTGTGTGTGTGTGTGTGTGTGTGTGTGTCTTGTTAGTTAGTTTACCTTATTTTATGCGTGTCCTTTGTTTTATGTGGTTGAGGTAGTCAATTGGTCTTGTCTTGATCAAACCTTGTTGTCAAGTATAAATTATCCTATTTTATTTTAAAATTTAGATGACTCCCTAAGCCCATGGATATGATAAGGCTACTAATCTTTAGCATAACAGGCATGCTACCTCTATGATCATCAATTTGGTGACCAAATTTGACCCTGCAGGTCAAATTGGGACCCCTATAGGTAAAAAATTGATCTTTAGGTGTTTTTAGGGGTATAAAATTATGTCATAAGGTGTATATAGGTCATTTAATTTTTTTTCATGTCACATTAAGCTTGGTCTTGGTCATTTTCAATATTTATGTCTTTTAGAGTCATTTTGGGGGTCAATATAAAGCATTTAATGAATTGTACAACCTTATTTAGAAATTTTAAGGTTAAAAAAGGTCATGTCACATACCATGTGTCCTATTATGCTTTAATAAACTATTTATAACTGAAAGGCGGTAGGTTCTTTAGAAGAAAGGGTAGTTTTCTTGGTAAAAATGAGTATTTAATGAGGTATACATAATTGTACAACATCCTATAGTTAAAGACATTTAAAAAGTGTACCTTGGTCTTCCAAAAACTTTTTATAGTGATTAGTTTGATCATAATCTCTAGGAAATTGAAAAAATTACTTATCTCTTCTTCCACTAGGCTTGGCAAGTAAGAATGGCCCTTAGATTTTCAAATGGTATGACCAAAAATAGAGGTTTCAAGAAAATTTCTCCTAGGAGTGTCTTATAAACTTATTAATATTACATTTTATGTTTTTTTATAGAATAATGGTGGCTTATGCTTTATGAACCATTCTTAAGAAGTTGGCCTAGCTAATTTGCTTGCTAATCTATGCACCTTAGAGGATTTGCTCTTATTTGAGTTGGTCTATGCAACTCAGTGAGTGATATGGATTATATATGTATTTTAATCCCAACCCACATGTTCCCCATATTTTTTTTTCAATTTTGGAGTTGATTTGATGAGCCAACTAACTCAATTTGCAAGGAGAAGTGAAAGAGTGGAGTTGTAGTCATTTTATATAATTGCTAGAGATTTAATCTATGTTATGGTTCCAGATTGATGTGAAGTGATGTATTATTTATCATATATATCAATTTATCATCTTAAATTTCAAATCCAACTTCAAGAGCCACTTCAAGAACCAAGAGAGCAAAGTAAATTCACAAAATAGTCATCTACAAGAGTTGTAAAACTTGCCACTTCTTGAAGGAGCATGGAAATTATATTTGAGTGCCCTCTAAAGTTTGGAAGGTTTGAAAATTATATAAATTTTTTTGGAAGAGTGTTGATAATATTGGATGATATTAGAACCTTGAGAAGACCTTCCAAACAAACTTGTGACACTTTAGGACAATTTCCCTAAAATGGCAAAATAGAGGTCCAGGCCCTTTTTTGAGCTTTCTCATATGAGTCTACATTGATTTATAAGATATCCTAATGTGTTTATGTTTAATATCCCACATAATAGTATCACCTTTCAAAATGAGGACCCTAGCTGAGTTAGGGAGCATAGTCTTCAAGAACCTTCAATATGCCAATTAACTCACTGAAATCATTCAGTGATATTTACAGGAGTCCAAGCTAAGTGGTTTCTCATAGACATGTGGTGGATTTTGGTGTTTATGAATAATATATATGACCTTATTTAATTTATAAATATGTGTTGTCATCAAGTTCACAAAAAAGTGAACCATTGAATAAATTTGGACCTTCTAGCACACTTCCAATCTGTACACTATGGACAATGGCACCTACAACCCATCAAGAAATTTGTTAAGTTACTAGGATATTATGAAGTTTTCATTAAGGTATATATTTTTTTCAACAAATAATAACCTCCATCATAGAAGATGATGAGTGCTCAATTTCACACTAGGTACTTCAAGCCTGAGTCATGAAGTCAACACCTACAACTGTATAGAGGTGAAAGAGTGCTTTAGAGTAACAATTTAAGAGGGTGGAAGATTTGAAGATGCATTTGAGTGTTTTATATATGGTAATAGATTTAAAATTAGTATAAATACCGCTAAGATAATTTTATATGTGATGTCTTAAGTTCAAACCACGCCTACATATGTCATTACCTTTGAAAGTGCCCACCTACAACTAGTTGTAGCAGTACACAGTCCATAGGGAAGGCTTAAATGTGGAGATACCAATGTTGGTGGATGGAAGGTGAATAATAATATTATAAGATATACAAAGGATAATGACACATATAACAATGTGAAATTCACACCTATAGGGTCCAAATGGCTCCAACATAATCAACTTTAGTTGATTGTAGGTAGACAATGAACTAAAACACATTATCTAGGTGATGGTCTAGCCTAAGTAAGGCCAGTATAAGTTCAAATCAATTATAAATGATATTTTAAGGTTTTAAATATTCTCATGAAATGTTTTAAAATAATGATCCATACAAATTCACCTATAAGTATTGCCTCTAAGGTAAGAAACACAGTTAGTAAGAAGAGACTTATGACTAGTCTTGATAGCAATCCAACCTCAAGGTGTGAGATGGAATAGAGTATAAATGAAAGGAGTTTTTTAAATCTTCAAGGAAGGAAAATATACTTAAAACCAAGTTTTTAAACACACAAGCATTTCTTATTGGCTCACTTTTCCTAAGCAAGCAGGGTCAGCTTGTAACTCATGCCTAATTGAGTAAGTGCATAGTTCAAGGTGCAAGCATGGGTGATAAAGATTTGTAAGCACAATGAGAACCTATAAAATGATAGTGACCAAAATTTTACACTCTCATGACATGGAAAAATGGGAATAAATGGCTCAAATGATGCATCACATAATCCATTCCTTAAACCACTGTGCACAGTTTACCTTCCTATCAGTCTGTTTTGGGATTTGCAAAAGTTAGAAGGTCAAATGACCTAAAAAAGGACTCAAAATTGGTACATATAATGTTAATATCTTGGGTAATATCCTCAAATAACCACCATTTCCTAAGAAAATATGGGATTTCCCTCTATTTTATCTCAGATAAAGGGCACTCCCTTTGTGCATAAACCCTACAGTACTAGGAAAGGAAGGTAAAGAGGTGAAATAGGGACTGATTGAGCATTTAAGAGAGGTTTAGGTAGTTGAAACACACCTAGGAAATTATTAATAACCTTTAATATAAGGAATAATCCCATTTTGGAAGTCTAGACCCTCAAGTATGCAAATAGTCATGTTAGGCAAGGTTCAAGCCTAGTGCCCAAATGAGAGCCCATCTTCAATTCTAACATGAGATGAGCAATATAATGGAATAATTCATGTTTATGGACACATTTTATATGTGTAAAATCTTAAAAATTGTAGATAAAGCACAAGGAGGGCCACTTTTGGCTCAAAGATAGTCCAAACCTATAGGAAATGAAGAAAAGAGCTCGATAGGGCAAATTTGAGTGTTCACATCTCCTATGAAGCTTTACATGGAGATAAAATATGTTTTGAGGTGTTTAAAAGGATATTAAACTTTTGATTTTTTAATTTTCTTGTAATTATAATTTTTCATTTGCATGAACAAAGCTTAAGAGCCTAAAGCACTTAAAACCCTCACAGACCTTGGTTAATGACCTGACTGAGAAAACAAGGTTGGAGGGATATCCAAATTAGATGGAATAGGAATGAAAATTATTGAAACCTAAAGGATACTACCCAATGACCCTTCCCATCCACTTGAGGTGTTTCATACCTATACAGATAGGGTAAAAAGTTGCTTTTATTGACTATTTTGTGCATTATGCATGTTCTAAGAGGTTTCAAGAGACCAAATCAACTTTGAGAAGAAGCTATAGAATTAAGATAAATACCCATGTCAATTAATACTTCATCAAAAATCCTAAGTGTCCCTATCATAGCTCTCATCTCAACCAGTCAAAACTGACATAGTGAACATGGTAGTGAAAAGGGTGAAAAGCTTTAAGTAAATTGATTTTAAGGTGTACTTAATGCCTCTAAGTCCATGTAGGGTATTTAAAAGTTTCATCAACAACCTTTTACTAATTTTTATGGAAAATTGATGCCTTTTTGGAATCCAAGTGTGCAAGGTGTGTGAAAGAGGAGTCTATTTGATTGTAGGCAGTGATGGCTTACTTATAAAAGA
Source organism: Torreya grandis (assembly GCA_037957365.1). Lineage (NCBI taxonomy): Eukaryota > Viridiplantae > Streptophyta > Pinopsida > Cupressales > Taxaceae > Torreya > Torreya grandis. The sequence goes on along the minus strand of JARHVA010000523.1, from coordinate 3,996,360 downwards.
TTTCAGGTAATTAGGAATACAACCAATGAATGGAAAAACATGTATGAAACCATTACCTCTTATTCCAATCATTATACCTATCCCTAATTAGTTTTTGGACATTCAAACATGGGTGAATGATGAAGGTAGTTTCCTTATGTAGAATGAGAACTCCTACACCACATTTCAATAATTTCATGAGTTGGGGTGACACTTGTGCTTCCTAAATTTGCATGATCGGTTTCAAATTCCCTCCTCATGCACATATACCTCATTTTCTTAGCTTGACAATTATACTTGTGAACTTTGGACATATCTTCTCTTATCTCTCTCAAGTTCTATAAGAACTAGCCATTTTGGCCTTTATAAAATATGCTCCACCTAAGTATGGTGAAGCCCTACTCATTTTCATACCATAAGATCAATAAAGACTCATGATTTTACATCTTCTATGACTATTCATAGTGTGTTCACTTGAATGATTGATCTTAATTAGTGATGATTATTGTTTCCTTAGCATTATTATCTCATTCTCACACCTATTTATAGCTTGAAAGCTTCTTCTTGCAGGTCATGTAAAGTTTTATATTAAGTGTCAAGGTTGAGTGAGTTAGTCTATTGAAATAGTGCCATTCTAGGCCTCTTATCTAGTCTTCCTAGCCTAAACATTCAGCACAACCTCATAATGAAATATTGATGTGAGAAGACTCATATTAGAGAAGTGTATGCCTAGTTAGTCCCTTGGTCTCATGTGTGACATCTAATTGGTTGGTAGTTATCACTTACTTTGGTGTATCACCAACTTTAGGATAGTTAATTTTAGTTTTATCTCCCTTTTCCTTGCAAGTATAGGTGTATTAATTATCTATAACTGGTACATCAATGGAGCTAGCCCTATCTAGAGATTCACCTCATTCTTAGGCTGCTCATAGCTAGAGGTGTTTTAATTGTGACATTTGGATGAGTAGAGCTAAGACATCTACTAAAAGGGTGAAAATCTAAGTGATAACACTTTATATAGAGAGTTGATGTGAGTGTGAACATCATAAGAGGTTTTGGAGAGAAGCTTGAAGAAGATATTGTGGTTCAAAAGGTATTAAGATCTCTCTCTCAAGTTTGATTCTAAAGTATCTACTGGAGAATAAAGTCATGATTTTACTCAATTTAAGATGGATGAATTTCATGGCATCCTTACTCCTTATGAGATGAGAGTAAATGATGATATACCACCAAATAAGGAAGCAAAATTCAATACAAAAATGAATCCAAAGAAGAAGTTCCAAGGTAAGAAACTCAAGGAGGATGACATATCTGATATTGATGAAGATGAAATATTTATTTTGTTTACAAGGAAATGGAAAATAGGGTCAAGCAAGTATAAGGGTAAACTACCTTTTAAATGCTTCAATTATGGAGAAGTAGAACATTTTGATAACAAGTGCCCTCATAATCATAAGAAGAATGATGATGAAGAGCATGGTTAAGGTCATGATGATGGTAAGAGATCATTCATGTATGATAAAATCATGAAAGGATTCAAAAGGTTTGACAATAAGAAGTACTTCAAGGACAAAAAGAGTCTCTAAATCAAATAAGATTGCATTTCATCAGATGAAAGTGAAGACAATGACTTAAAATCTTATTGAATATGAATACCTCTTCATGGCTGAGGAAGGAAGTTGCTCATATCAAAAGAAATCTACTTGGAGTGATTTCGATGTTGATAAAGATGAGGTAAAATATGAGACTGAATTGATGAATTCTCTTGAAGAAATGAATATTGAGAAGAAGATTAACAAGAATAAGAATTCTAAAAACAAGGACTATGAGGAGAAATTCAATGTGTATGAATCAAGAATGAAGATGCCAATGTGCATGAAGATATAGTCAAACATCTTAGTTGTCAATTAAAAATCATATCTACAAGCTTGAAAGCTATAGAAGATGAATGTTCAAGGTATGTAATTGAAAATGAGTCATTAAAAATTGAGTTAGAGAAGTCTAAAAGCAAGGTAAAATTTTTCAAGTTTGATAAAAGTTTTAGTGATTTAGGCAATATTCTGAGTGGTCAAAAGCATGCAAGTGATAGAAATAGTCTTGGATACAAAGAAAAACCAAAAAATGAAATGCAAGATAAGATGAAGACTAATGTAAATCAGACCTTGAAGGTCAAAAATCAGTCAAGGAATGAAGATGTTGGCAGAGTGAAGACAAATTAGATCAGACAAACAAATGCCATGAGGTATGCAAGTTTCAATGGTTATTGTTACACATGTAATCAATTTGGGCATAGAGCTAGAGAATGAAAGAGACCTATTAGAAATGAGTTTTCCTGGAACTATGATGGGGGTCATCAATCAAAAGGTGTGAACAAATTTAAGTGATTCAACTATCTTAATGAGGGACATTTTACAAAGCATTATCCAAATAAGCTAAGACAAGGTGAGTCTTTTTCAAAAGGAGTAGCTTGTTTCAATTGTCAAAAGAATGGACATATTACAAGATTTTTTTCTAATTAGGAAAGGCAGGATAAGCTTCTTGTAAAAGGTATAGTGTGCTTCAAATGTTAACATAGAGGTCACATTCCTAGATTCTACAAGCAAAGGCCTACAAGATAGAATAGGTTTAATCATGCTCCTAAAGTGCAAAAAAGAAGGCAAGTTAACTCATGAAAACCAATGGTGGTAAGTGTGAGTCATGATGAGTCTATACATCCAAGTAGTCTATTTTCTATGGTGGAGAATGATACAAAATTTGGAGAGTGCCAAGAGCTCTCATTGTTTGCTCATGTTGTGAACAAAGAGACCAAGCCCAAGGAGAAGACCAAGGTTTTAGTTGAGGCTAGTTTTGAGGTGTGTTTGGATGATAATGAGAAACTTGATATGTGTGAGTAAGTTTCAAGCTTGGTTTCTATGTTTTTGAGGTCTGAAGGTGATGTTCTACAATGCAAAGAAGATATTTTAGTGATCAAGGTACGTCAAGATTCCATAGTTGCTCTAAATGTTGTATATCCTATCATAGAATAGAAAGTGAGTGATGTAGTGGATTAGAAAGTTGTTTCTCTTAAGCCTAAGAAGAAGGAGAAGAAGAATAACTATTAGTATCATATGACCAAGGAGGAGAAGGAATATGAGGAGTTGTGGGAAACTCCTGGTTTCACATTATTCTAAGGAACCATGTAAAGTAGGGTGTCTCTATCTATGCTTCTTAAGAGACCCCTTTCAGTGGAGAAGCAAGTATTGCTATGGTGTTCTTTAAAAGGTCTTATAAGGCAAGAGATGAGTGTTTTCAATTGGTGTTGGTGTGTCAAGATAGGAGAAGTGCTTTGATGAGGTTAGAGTGATGGCATATAATGGTTTTACAATGTATACAGTCTCTATAAGATCACAATGAGTGTTTTTAGGTGGCATGATGAGATTAATGGAATACCAAGAATATTTTGGTGTTTATAAAGATTTGTGCACTTCTTTGTGATGTATTCCATGTGTTTTTGTGTCTTGATGATCCTATTTGTGCCTTTTAGAGGTGTTTGTGTGCTCTCAGGTTTATCTTTCTTGTTGTAGATCAAAGCCATGGTATAGGAAGTCAAGGTTCCCAAAGGTATGAATGCTAAAATATTGGTCTAGAAGTGTGTAATGGTTTTCTCTAGGTGTGAAAGAAGTTTCATAGGTGGGTGTTGACTAGAAGGAGGTTTGTTGACCTTGTTTGTTTTAAGATTCTAGAGTTTTTGACTATGTTAGAAAAGTGGTTTGACTTATGATTTGAGATTTAAGGATTCTTAATAGGATTGAATGGGAAAATTGATTTTCAAATTGAGATTCAAAGAGATCTGAAGGTTCGTGGTTTTCAAATTATTCATGATTTTCTCAAGATGAAGGCCTAATTGGCTAGTAGCTTGTGAAGGAAGTATATTTCAAAGGATGATCTAGGTAATGAAAATTGGTGTGCCTAATGGGGCATATGAGAGTTATCTAGATATAAAGTTTCAGGTCTTGAAAGTATGTATGTTGAAAGTTGTGGGATATACAAGTTTTAGGTAGGGCTACAAGGAGTCTAGACAGGCCTAGTGTGAAGAAGAGTGATTTTTGATTAGTTTCTAAAAATAATCAAGGAATGAGTATTTCAAGGTGAGTTTTTAGGTTGGTTTAGATCATGTTTCCTATTTGGTGAGTAGCATGAATTTTTGTTGGTGGTCCTTGAGGTGGCTTGAGAGAGAAGACTAGTAAGCCTATGCGGTGGCTCTTTATGATGTGTGGAGATCTGAAGGTGATCAAGACATGAAAATGGTTCAAATAAATTAGGGGGAGTCTCTCTTAGATGTTTCTTGGTGAGTTTCATCATATTTTAATGCTTTGTTGTGTTATTTATTCATTAGTTGCAGTGCTTGGTTGAAGAGAGTGTTAGTTTGTAGCAAGAGGAAGTTGTCAAGGTAAGAAGAGCTAGGCTCAAGGTAAGGGGGAGTTTGTATTATATTTATAAGGTGGTCCTCTCTTGTTGGTGGTATTTTAAAGTCTTCAAGATTAATTTATGCCCACTTTATCATTATGTCAAAGGTGGAGAAGTTTCCTATTGTGAGAGTGCTTGAAGAGAGAGAGAAGGACGATGAGATATATGATGGGTGTTGACATCAATGATAAAGGGGGAGATTTTTGGAGAGATTTTAGTGATGTCATAGAGTTTTATAGGAGAGTTTATGAAGTGTTTTGATAGTCTAAGTGTCAATGACAAACTGTACAATGTGCTTGTCATAGTATGCTTGAAGTAGGCTTGGTTGGTCTTTAGTTTTGGCATGATTAAGGATGGGTCTAAAGTATTGAACATGTGTGAGATGTCCTATTAGAGGTCAAGGATGATTGGAGAGCTTGTGGAAGTGGATGGTATTCATACAGTTCTTCATTTATGTTCATCTTGGCATAGTTGCTTTTATGGTAGAAAAATATGTGTAGGCAGTTTGATGATGTTACATTTCACATGTGTGAAGGTTCTAGGAGTAGCTTGATATATGGATGGATTCCATTATGTAAGGAGATCATATGGTTCAAATTTTAGGTCATACAATTAATTACAAAAGAAAATTATAAAAGGGAAAATTTTGCTTCTCAAATAGATTTACTATGTTCCCATACTTAGCTAGATTGTTATTGTACATCATATAGATATGGATGAACCAACAAGTTTGAGCATTTATTTTTGGTACTTAGAAAGTCAACCAAGGTAAAAGGAGTTCATGAAGATATTATATATAGTACTAATAATGTCCCCTAAAATTTTAGATTCTTGAAGTTTTTTTTAGCTCAAGTTATAAAGCTTCAAAGTTACTATTATAGACTATGTCAAGCTAGAGACCGTCAAGTTTAAATATGCTAAAGTCTAAGGTCACTAGTCTATAGATATAATGGTCCACATTAAATCATAGATATTGATTTAATGGTGTGCATAAAAGTTAATATGTCAAATAATGAACATGCTAGTGACAAGTGTCACATTCACAAAGCTTAGATAGAAGATCAATAGTTCACGAGCATTCATATTATCAGAAGATCAATGGTGCGAGTCGAAGTTAAAGAGTCAAATGTGCAGAAGGAATGCAAAGCTACCAAGTGGCACAATCATAGCATCTTAGAGATTAGGTCAATTATGAGCATTGAAAGATAAAGACCTGGTTAATCTATAGAGATTGATAGAGTGCATTTGTTCCAAATTATCAGGAAGTAATGAGATGATGATAAGTGTTTGAAGTTTAATATTTACTTAGCGACCATTAGAATTCAAATATTTGAATTTGTGAGGGAAGAGTCAGTGCTTAGTTTTTATGCTATAACTTTTGATATATGCAAAATTTGACCATAATGTAAAAGGAAAAATTGTAAAGGACTCTAAGGTACATCTAAAAAAATTGGTTAGAAGGTTTGACTATCCATATAGTTACAAAAATTGAGCTCTAAAGTTGACTATATATTTGACCATGGTATGCAAGTAACCTAAGATGGATAATTGAGTTTGTTCTGATGGTATTTGGATGTTTTAAGGTGATTTAGATATTGAAAAGTATTATAGACTTAGTGAGGATCATCTGTATGGATTTTAGAGGTTTGACCGATCCATAGTCAGTATGAATAAATTCTTAGAAGTTGACTATTTATTTATTCATGGTGTTCTTGTGTGCAAGGCTAATGTTTAAATAGATTGAGCATACACAAAAGTGTGTAATGATGACCATAATCATTTGAGGATGTTGAAGGGGTCATGTGGAGTGTACCTATGCATTTTAAAGTGGTCATATGTTTCTAATTTACTCAATGGAGTGCTAAATGGGGGAATATGTCTCCATGAGACCTATAAGGGCTACTAAGGCCTAATTGATAGGTGTCACTACTTAAGTGTGTCCCGTAGTTGCTATGACTGACCTGTGAGGATAGTATTGAACTATGTAAGATGTCTTAAGGGTTAAGAAAAGTCTAAAGGTTGACTAAGAAGATTATTAATCATGAAGGCTCTATAAATGGTGAAATCAAAGATGATAATTTTTAGAAGTGAAAGATTTAAGAGAAGAGGTATGTGTGAGAGTTGTGGAGTGAAGGAAAAGGTGTGTGCCGAATGGATGGGTTATAGATCAGAGAAGGTTAATGACTATGTGTATGTCTTATAGGTCATATTTTTGATGTCAATAATAGTGATCTTATAGGTTTGAATATTTTGGATGTGTGAAGAGGTCTAGAGTGATCCAAAAGGATGTTTTGGATGACATTAAGGATAGATGATGTTTGTGTAATCTTGGTGATTGATTTGAGAGGAAGATCAAAGTATGGACTATGTATTGTGCAGAGTTGAAGAGAGCTGATATACATTATATCCCCATCATATTGGTAGGTAATCAATGATCAAGAGATGTTCATTTCATAAGTGTTGAGAGGGTGCTCAACATCTAGGTCAGAAGGACTTGACCAACAGGTGGTCAAAAGGACTTAATCATCTTAGGGGTAAGTGATCCTTGTGAAATAGGTGTTTCAATAAAGTTAGTCAAAAGGAATTTACCAATAGGTGGTCAGAAGGACTTGATCATCCTAGGGGTAGGTGCTCCTTATAAAATAAGTTTTTCACTAAATTTTGGTCAGAAGAACTTGACCAGTCTCATGTTTGTGATTATATTATAAGACAAGTAGTCCATGTGTTTGTACACTTGAGAGTGGGTTTTATTCCCCAAGAGGGTTTCCCACATTATCTTCATTGTTCATTGCTATAAACATATTGTATGTTTTATGAATGGTTGTATTAAGTGATTAAGTGTTTGAAGGGTTTGGAAATTTAATTGGATTGTTTGTCACCAATGATTCATCTCCCCTTTTAGTGATTGTACCTCTAGCAATTACATCAACACATATGTGTACTCTTAAGTCTTTATCTATTGATTTAAATATTTTCAATACTTTCAATTCAATATTATATGCATTGATTATATATTATTACATGCTATTTGTTGCAAGTCAGTCACCAACATAGCACTCAAGTTAGGCACACATAAAGACAAGGTGTGTTATACACACCCGAGTACATATTCCTTTCCTTTATACTAGTAATTTAATTACTAAATTAAAAGGGGGAAAATATAGATGATATATATGGATTATATAACACCTCAATATTGTATACTTTGAAAAATCAAACCTTGATTGTTTCTCTTAGTTCTAGACCTTTCTTGGTTTTGTAAGTCTCATATTTTCCCTATCTTATGCCCATTGGCCTATCTCTCTTAGTCTGACTAGTCTTATGTTGATGACCCAAGCCTTTTATCTTTCCAAAAATTGTTAAAATGTACTTATCTTCCACCTCTACAAGTTTTGACTATGTACCTGCTTTTGTACTTCCTCGATACTAACATCTAGGATAGACACTAGTATCAACGTTACTATCCTAACTTGATGCAAGTGTCTAGTACCCTAAAGTCATCTAATTTGAAAATGAAATGTATCCTAATAGTTAGACTAAATGATTTAATGTAATTTATTAATCCAAAAGGATTGATATAAATACAAGATCAACCCTCATTCATTCCTCACCTAGCACAAACTTAATAACATGGGAATAATACCAAGTATTCTAACCAAAGAACATTCAATTGATCAAAGCTTCCATATTTCTCTCCTAGTCATAGCTACAACACATCTACAAGTTTGAAGTATTAAAATAATATCCCAAGACCCTAATTTTCTAATTTTTAAGTTAGGTCACTATTGTACTTATTTTGCACATATTATATGATTCACACATAATCCAATATGTAGGGGAGAACTACATTAGTCTAAGGCCCTCTTCAGAGTATTGTATATGTAGGTAATACTCAATAATAGAGGGGTCTTTTGGGTCAAATAGACATTATGTACCCACTAACCCATTTTCCCCAAGGTCACAATTAAGATGAAGAACTAAGATTTTGCAAATTCATAAGGAACAACATTTTATGACTCAAATTTGAATACACTAGAGTGAAGGTGAAGTCAAGCATAGAAGCATCCAGGTGGTTGCATACTTTTTTAATAGGTATTTCATATAAGACATTTACATCTAACCCAAATGGTTTTATTGGCATAACCATCTCAAGTTGATGTTAGTGTCTAGAGCTCCAAAAGTGTTAGATCTAGAATCTGATGACTATTCTAGAATCTCCTTTTAGACTACTTTTTGCCTGCTCTAGATCCAATACAATGTTAGCATTATAACCATCTAAGCATATTACTTATTTGTTATTTACATGCATATCTTAGTTGTACTTTCTATATTTAGTCTATACTCAACATAATAAATTTAGTGCATGCTTATATTTGAGTTTAGCATTTAATTGGCTTATTGTAGATCTGATTATCACACTTGTGAATTATCATTTCTATATTCTTAACCCTATTATAATTCCAAGGTAAGATAACCTCATATCCAATTTAGGTTTAAACATTGATTCTCTATTCTTCATGCTTCTAAGCTTGTATTATGAGAATAGTTGTTTATAAGCATTCTTAATATACACATGGGTTTTTTTCTAATTAGTTTGGTTTCCCACTTAAGAACTTGCATCTCACATTTTGTGGCTTGATCCTTTGTGAGGTAATATGGCTTCATTTTATGTATTCATTTTTTACTCTTTCAATGCTATTTATGATGATCTTCACATAAATCCTTCATGGTATTAAAGTGGTGTGTTTCTTTTAATGTTAAAGATTGAGTTGTGCAGGTTTTTTGAGGAGAAGTTTAATTTTTTTTTGCAAGGTCATGCACTCTTGCAACTAATTTTTTATTGTATTTCTCTATGTTTTAACATAAATCTTATCATTTTAAATCATATTTTCATTCTAACCTAATTTGACAGGTTACACCCAAGGAGGTTTCCAAGCTATTTTTTTTAGTTGGTTTCATTTACAACAACTGTATATTTTTAAGATAGAAGATCCCATTTGATTTTTTTTCTTGTATTAAGCTTTTTCTTAGATATTACTAGTTAATTAATTATTTTGTTTTGCTAGAACACTTTTTTTATAAGTATTAATATTCTTTTGGAGTCTCTTTTATTGCATTTGATATAAAAACATTCTCTATTAAGATGCCCTTCTATGTTTGCTCAACCTTCTCCCTTTTATCTCTACCCAATTTATTATTTTTTTAATATACTTCTGGGTTAGTTTCTTCCTAATATTTTTTTCCTTAGTGCCATTCTATTTTTTCCCATCTAAGCTCTCTCATGATTCATTTTGTTTTTTACCAATCTTCTTGCTACCATAATGGTCTAGATCTACATCTTTACCTTGACTTGTCAATTTTCTTTACTCTTTACCTAAGTTAGGCATTATTTTCCTCTAACTTGTGCATACTTACCCCATCTCACTCAGATGTTGTTCTATTGGTTTGGCACATTGCTATTTCTATGCTTCTCCTTAAGGTGTTTTCTACTTTTTTTTTTTGAGTTATTTGTATTATTTTTAATACCTTGGTTTTTGATTAACTTGCCTTTCACCATAACATTCTATGTTTAATGCTTTATCTTATCTCAACGTTTCATTTGGAAATTAGCACTTTCTATGCCTTATCTCTTCCTTTAGCACTTTAATTTCAACATGTTTTGTCTTTATTCAAAACATTTCAATGCATAAGATTTCTTTGTGTGGCAAATAATGTTTTCTTTCCTCTCCTGTAAATTCATAAGCCTTTTTTTTTTCTTATTCAAACCAAAAGGCAATTTAGTTCCTTTTTTTAACACATCAAAACAATCTCTAAGAACACTATTTAAAAAAACACTTTTCATGATATAAAAAAACCCCTTTCATGATTTTTTTTTTTGGGTTATGAATTTTTTTTAAAAAATGAAGTTTTTTTTCAAAATCAAATTTTTTAAAACCAAAACAAGTTTTGTTTTTCATATACCACCATTTTTTATTAATATTTTATTTTTAAAATTTTTGAAAGCATTTTGGTGTTTTGGCATGGAATTACATTTAGAAGTTAATTAAATCAAGTTATTTAATTTGCTCTTACATCAAATTAAAAATAAAAGTTTTTTTCAATTAAAAATTTGTGTTTTGATTGTATTAGTGTGTAATTACTTGCTTTTTGCCAAAAAATTCTAAAACCCATTGCTTTCCTTGCATGTTTTTTTCTATCTTTTAGAAAATTAGTTTGACCATATTTTTGGCATTTTTATCCCTTTACTATTTTTTTGTGTCATGGTGATTTTTTATGTTTTTGATTTTTAGATGCATGTGAGCTTATAAGACAAAATGACACTATTGTTTCTCAAATTTAAACTCATCTCAACCATTTATCGTTTGTGAAAATCACACATGCAATATATTTTCACCTTTAAACACTTAGTATGCATTATCGATGATAAAAAACCAAACTCGATACAAAATCTACCACCAAAGTTTAATAAAAATGGAAATAAAAAATGAAGAGGCCTTAGGATTGATTGGCATGGCTATGATATCCAAATTACATGTGCCTATTATTAGTTGTTCTCTTGCATCCATATCTTGGTTAGAACTTAAATCTATTTATGATGCTGTGAATGAATCTAAAAAAATTCAAATTCTAGATCAACTTCAAACCAAAAGGCAATTTAATTTTTTTTTGAACAAATCAAAACAATCCCTAAAAAAACTATTAATTCCTGATAAATCTATTTTTAGGTTATGAATTAAAACAAAAAAACAATTGAATTTTTTTTCAAAACCAAGTTTTTTTAAAAACCAAAACAAGCTTTGTTGTTCATATACCACCATACTTCACTTTGATTTTAATTTTTTTAATTATTAAAATAAATTTGGTGTTTTGGTGTGGACTTAAAGTTACAAGTTAATTAAACCAAGATATTTAATTCTCATGCATTAAAGTGAAAATCAATTTTTTTTTTCAATAAAAAAGTTATTTTTTGATTACATTAGTGTGCAACTACTTTTTTTTGCCAAATACTTCTAAAATCGGTCCATTTTTTTCCTTAAACATTTTATATCTATCTTTTTTTTTATAAGTTAAAATATCATTACTTGAAAATAGACAAGTATAATGAAAAGAGTGTAGAGGACCAATAACTAGAAACATAAAAATTAACTTCAGTCAGGGAACCAAGGAGTCTTATTACATATAACTTGATACTCTAACGTTGAGCTTAGAGATAAAGGGAACCAAAGTCAAGGGGAAGTTCCTCAATATTTATATTCTTCCTTTATCTCCTCCACTTGATTGATGGATTTATTAGGCTCTATGGTTTTGCACTCAATGCCAATAGTGTAGGTGCACCTTCATGTTCACTGTATCCTCGACTATCCTGGTTAGGATGTTTTGCATCATTTCAATCTCATCTATGTTAACTTGGATCATAGTCAAAACCTAAGTGCATATTATTTATTCCCTTTCATTAGTTTTCATGATATTTTTATTGTGGATTAATTTATCATTCACTGCTCTATCATATTGTAATGTGCCATAAATAACTCTTAGAATCTTCTCACTGAGGCTTATATCTCTTTTTGGTGCTCAAAATTTTTACTATTTTAATTGAGGATAAGGTTATTGATACAAGGTAGTGTCTCCCTTATTGCATATATGCATTTGATTACTTCTCTAAAGTTATCTAGGATTTGGATTCTTGATTAATGCCATTATTATTTGTTATCAATGATGGTTCTCCCCTTTCCAATTCTCTACCACTCTTTGCTTCCTCTATTTTGATGGAAATTTATTTCTTGGATGGCACACCCTCCTCTGACCTAGATTTTATTTTTGATTTCATCCTAGCATAACTTATCTCCTTTAGGTTTGACCTTCTCTTTTATTTTATCTTACTGCCCTTGCTTCAGGTCATTCTATAGAATCCACCTTCTTCCTTCCTATATAGCGGCACAAAAGCATCTTCTACAATGGGATTGTGTCAAATAATTAATGTGAAGAGAAGTGGATAGATTTTAACTCCTTCTCCCTAGGCATACTTATACTAAATTATACTCCTTCATTACTCTTAATCTCTTTTCCAAATATCCCAATCAATCCTTCCTCCTTATTCTTGACCTATCGAGGACTAAAATTGTAAGCCATATCAATTATTTTTTATTGGGAATTGTTGGGGATCAACCAACAATAGATTACACTTGTGAAAGCAATAAACATAGAATTAAATCAGATAGACAAGTAACTAGAATGATAGACAACAAGAACAAGAGATACAAGAAACCACCCTGAAGACTTGTATTAACAAACTCTTTACAAAAGGAATACAATTGAAGAAACTTCTTTCTTCCACACCTCTCCTAGATGTATAGATCTCTCACTAGATCTCTATTCCTCAAGAGCTCTCTCTCTCAAGAACAATCAACTCCAACAAGCCTGGATTGATTCAATTCTATACTATTCTTCACATACCAATTCTTCTACAATATAATAAGCTAGGAAGATCTAATTCTACATATAGAATTAGGAAACTTGAGCATGCACTTACAACAAACAGTTAAGCCACTTGAACAAGGGCTCTAAAAATAGTATTGCTAATAATAGAGACGTGAGCTTGAGACTACAACTCAAACTCATCATGCAAACACTCGCTTCTGTCCTCAGAAATCACTTTCTGGATGCACAGGTAACCGACGTCAGTTCCTACTGCTTGCCTGTGACCACCGCCGGCCGACCTACTGTCGATGCCGATGCCTCTGCAACTGCACCTGGCCGACATCGGTCGCTCCTGACCGATGCCGGTGCTTGTGTAGACTTGAACCTGCTAAAGTGTGCTCCTTGGTGAAGCTTTTAGCTCCACACCCTAACAATCTCCCACTTGGAGATAAACAGCTGCACCAGTACCTGTACAACAACATCTTCTAGCTCCTCCATCTTCAACTCAATCATGAAGACCAACAGAAGTTGAATGAAGATTCAACTTCTCCTTTGTAACCGGCTTGGTTAACATATCAGTAGGATTCCTATCTGTATGGATCTTCTCCAGCTTCAACTCACCATCTTCCAATACCTGTCGTATGAAGTGGTACCTTAGCTGTATGTGCTTTGTTCTTGAATGAAAGGTTGAATTCTTAGCCAAATGGATTGCACTCTGACTGTCACTATACAATCTGCAACTCTCATGCTCCCTACCAAGCTCATCCATGAACCGTGTCATCCATATCATCTCTTTGCTAGCCTCTGTGGTTGCAATATACTCTGCTTCTATAGTTGACAAGGCAACAACCTTCTGCAACTTAGATATCCAGCTAACCGCCATTCCACCTATAGTAAAAACATAACCTGTAGTGATCCTCCTGCCATCCAAATCACCTGCCATATCTGAATCTACATAACCATGTAGGGAAGCATCTGAACCTCCATAACACAAGTGCTTGCTGCTGGTTCCTCTCAGATATCTAAGGATCCACTGAACTGCTTTCCAATGTTCCTTACTTGGATTGGCCATATACTTACTTACCACTCCCACTGCTTGGGCAATATCCAGTCTAGTAAACACCATTGCATACATCAAACTCCCTACTGCGGAAGAATATGGAACCTTACTCATGTACTCTACCTCATCATATGAATTAGGACATTGTTCTTTACTGAACTTAAAATGTCCAGCCAAAGGTGTGCTTACCGGTTTAGCATCCTGCATATTGAACCATTTCAACACCTTGTCCACATAATCTTCTTGAGACAATATCAACTTGTGATTTTTCCTATCTCTCTTAATGCTCATGCCAAGGATTTTCTTTGCTGCTCCCAAATCCTTCATAGCAAATGTTTGAGCTAATTTCACCTTAAGCTCAGAGATATCCTGCATGTGTGATCCTGCAACCAGCATATCATCTACATACAACAATAAAATAATATATCTACCATTATCAAATCTCTTGAAATACACACAATGGTCAGATTGACACCTACTGTAGCCATGCTCAGTCATAAACCTGTCAAATTTTAAATACCATTGCCTAGGAGCTTGCTTGAGGCCATACAAGCTTTTCTTCAATCTGCACACTAACTTCTCCTTACCTTTGACCTCAAATCCTTTTGGCTGTTCCATATATATTTCTTCATCCAAATCTCCATGAAGAAATGTTGTCTTAACATCTAGCTGCTCAAGATGCAAATCCTCGAAAGCAACCAAAGACAATACAACCCTTATAGAAGTCATCTTAACAACAGGAGAAAAAATCTCACCAAAGTCAATACCTGGCTTTTGTGCAAATCCTTTTACCACCAATCTGGCCTTATATCTCATCTGTCCATTCTCACCTTCTTTTAACCCGTAGATCCATCTATTCTTGAGTGTTCTCTTACCAGCTGGCAATTCAACCAAATCCCATGTTTGGTTCTCTCTTAAGGACTCCAACTCCTCAACCATGCCACACTCCCACTGACTCTTGGACTCCACCTGTATTACTTCTTCAAAACTCTCTGGTTCTCCACTATCAATTAGCAATAAATAAAATAAAGAAGGAGAATATCTAATTGGAGGCTTACTCACCCTTTCTGACCTCCTGATGGGTGTCTGAGACTCGTTTACAACACGTTGTCCACCCAAATTCTCTGACAGTGACCGACCTCGGTCACTTCCAGACCTATTACTAGCCGACGCTGGTTCTTTTTGACTGACCTCAGTGTCTGTCCTACCGACGTCGGTCTCTGTACGGCCGATGCCGATTTTTGTACTGCCAACGCTGGTTCCTAACCTGTCAACGTCGGTCTCTATGTTTTCCTACAAGTGATTATTTCTTTTTCCCGTGAGCTCATATTAGACCTTTACCTCATCCAATTCACCATTGCTCTGCTCAGATTGATTCAGCTTCCTTAGCTGATCACAATACATCACTCTTTCATTGAAAACAACATCACGGCTCCTAATTACCTTGTTAGTTTCTAGATTCCACAATCTGTAACCAAAATCATCTAAGCCATAGCCAATAAACATGCACCTCATAGACTTAGCATCAAGCTTATTTCTATTTTCTTTATCTATGTACATAAAGGCTTCACATTTCACAACCAAAAACTTTGAGATATGAGAGATCAACCTTTTTACCTATCCATGCCTCTTCTAGAATACCACCATCTAGAGCTGTAGAGGGTCCTCTGTTAATCAGGTATACTGTAGTGTCAACAGCTTGTGCCCAAAACTATAAGGGCAAACTGGCATGCAATCTCATACATCTTGCACACTCCATTATTGTCTTGTTCATCCTTTCAGCAATTCCATTCTGCTGAGGTGTCCTTGGAACCATCCTTTGCCTGCGGATTCCATGCATGTAACAATAATCTCTAAACTTATGACTGTAAAACTCACCGCCATTGTCTGATCTCAGGCACTTTAATCTTTTACCTATTTCATTCTCAACCATAGCTTTCCAGATCTTAAAAGTCTCAAATACATCAGATTTTCTTCTAATACAATAGATCCATACCTTCCTTGTAGCATCATCTATGAAAGATACATAGTACTATGATCCTCTAATGGAAGCAACCTAAGCCGGTCCCCACACGTCTGTGTGAACAAGCTCAAATTTGTGCCTCTTCTTAGTAGACTCAGTCTTGAGAAAACTAACCCTTTTCTGTTTTCCAAATACATAGTGCTCACAAAACTCTAGATCTATGCCTTTTAAATCTGAAAGCATACATTTGGACTTAAGAATTGACATCCCCTTCTCACTCATGTGGCCAAGACTTAAGTGCCACAATTTAGCATCCACATCTGAAGTAGATAATACAGAAGGAGATTTGTTAGTAACATAATTACACAAATAGAGAGTACCTTCTCTCTTACCTCTGGCCATAACAAGTGCACCCTTGGTCACCTTCCAAGATTCTGCTGTGAGAGTTACTGTACAACCCTCATCCCCTAACTTTCTTGCAGAGATTAAATTTCTCTTCAGGCTAGGAACATGCATCACATCTCTCAACACCTATGTGTTGCTATTCTGCATCTTCAGCTGCACTTTACCTTTGCCAATTATTTTACAGGGCTCATCATCCCCTAGATACACTATTCCAAAATCTCCATGGATATAGTCACTGAAATATTCCCTATTAGGGGTAGCATGAAAAGATGCACCATAATCTAACACCCAAGATTCTATATTATTATGCAGAGAGAAAATTAAAGCATCTTGTGCAATACCTGCAACCTTGGCTTCTTCCTTTCCTTCATGCTGATTGTCCTCCTTAGGCTTTGACCAACAATCTCTACTTATGTGCCCCATCTTTCCACAATTCCAGCATTGTGGCCTTCTGCCATTTCTGGATTTAGATCTGCCTTTCCCCTTAGATTTGGATCTTGATCTGCCTTTTTTGCTCTTCTCTTTTTGCCTTCCCCTGCTCTCAAAACTTAAAGCATTCCCAGATGTCTCTTCTGTGCTTTTCCTGTGTATTTCCTCATTCAAGATAACACTAACAACATCCTCTACTTTCAAAATATTTGATGCAGATGCAGTATTACTTACTGCCATTACTAAGCCATGCCAGCTTTTAGGCAAAGAACATAATATTAAAAGAGCTTTTATTTCATCATCAAACACTATATTGACTGAACTTAATTGATTCACAATTCCATTAAAATCATTCAGATGAGTAGAAACAAATCCACCTTCTTGCATATGCAAATTAAATAACTGCTTCATAAGATATACCTTATTAGAAGCTGAGGGTTTTTCATACAAATTTGCTAACATAGTCATCAACTCTACCGTAGACTTTGCCTGTGATAAATTGGATATCACAGTGGATGCTAGACTCAGTCTTCTAGACCCCAGAGCCTTTCTGTCAAGAACTTCCCATTCTTCATCCTCCATGTCTTTGGGCTTCTTTACGACCCCTCCTAACGGTAAGTAGAGATCTTTCTGATACAGATAATCCTCTATCTGCATTCTCCAATGTTGGTAATTTTTGCCATTGAACTTTTGCATTCTCAATTTACTTTCATCTGCCATTGCTTCTCCCACTCAAACAGAAATCCCTGTGAGAACCTGTAATCAATACACACTACATAGATCTGAACCACTTGTTAGTGAACCTGAGCTCTGATACCACTTGTTGGGGATCAACCAACAATAGATTACACTTGTGAAAGCAATAAACGCAGAATTAAATCAGATAGACAAGTAACTAGAATGATAGACAGCAAGAACAAGAGATACAAGAAACCACCCTGAAAACTTGTATTAAAAAACTCTTTACAAAAGGAATACAATTGAAGAAACTTCTTTCTTCCACACCTCTCCTAGATGTATAGATCTCTCACTAGATCTCTATTCCTCAAGAGCTCTCTCTCTCAAGAACAATCAACTCCAATAAGCCTGGATTGATTCAATTCTATACTGTTCTTCACATACCAATTCTTCTACAATACAATAAGCTAGGAAGATCTAATTCTACATATAGAATTAGGAAACTTGAGCATGCACTTACAACAAACAGTTAAGCCACTTGAACAAGGGCTCTAAAAATAGTATTGCTAATAATAGAGACGCGAGCTTGAGACTACAACTCAAACTCATCATGCAAACACTCGCTTCTGTCCTCAGAAATCGCTTTTTGGACGCACAGGTAACTGACGTCAGTTCCTGCTACTTGCCTGTGACTACTGCTGGCTGACCTACTACCAACGCTAGCACCTCTGCAACTGCACCTGGCCGACGTCGGTCGCTCCTGACCGACGCTGGTGCCTGTGTAGACCTGAACCTGCTAAAGTGTGCTCCTTGGTGAAGCTTTTAGCTCCACACCCTAACAGGAACCATCATAGAATTCTACCCAAATAGGATCCACCCTATGAAAATTTTCTATAGTTAAAGCCTTAGCTTTAGCAATACATAGATAAAGTATGTCAAGAAAAGGTTTAGGGCCTAAAGGAGTGCCATTTTAAACTAGACCAACATCAGACAAAAACCATGTAGAATGAAGGTAATGAATCCACTTGAGCATAAACTGAGCCCATAAAAATAAACACCAAAGATATTTTAGGTATGCTTCCATGTATAAGGTAAATTAAAGGGAGGTAGGTGACATAGGTAGAGGAGGGGAGCATAGTTAGACATATCATTCTATCAGTAATGTAATTTTTCTTACCAATATCATCATATAAGAAAGTAGATAGCTTGTAAGGTGACCACATGGGAAGGAAACAATTATGTTTCCACTTTCTAAAAAACCTAAATTACTTTCCTTCTATGCCAAGGAAATTGACAATAATATATTTGATGACCTCATGCATACTAATGTTCAATTGGGAAATGGTTGGAAAAGAAAGGTTTTCAAGTTTATTTTTCAAACTGTCATCTCCCTATTTTTTGGGTATGATACCCGATAATTTGTTTAGTAGTCCAAACATTATATTTTAATAATTCATTCTAATTCATTCATCTTCCTATCCTTGGAGATGCTCTCCACGTTTCCTGAGTCTGAAAGAAGCTTGTAATTTACCAACCAATTTGCCACCTAGTTTTCTTCTCTCAGGGTGTGGTTCCAAATTATTCCTTCAAAATGACCCTAAAGATTTTATACTTCTTGAATTATTCATTTAATTCTACATTTGAGGTTTACATTTCTCTTCATGACTCTGATGATCATGAATGATTCCCCTTATATCATGATGTTCTTGATATTTTCCTCTAAATCCAGCTTCATTCTAAGAATAAGGCCTTTGGCTTCCATTATGTTATTTGTATTGATTATGGTATAGATGGATTTATATGTCACCTATCCTATATGATCCATTAGAACCACTCCTTCTCCTGAATCCCATTGATTGTTATTTGAATCCCCATCAAATTTTACTTTATACCTCCCCTTTTTATTTTCATTGTTTGAAAAACTAGCTTGACCAATTTTTCTGGCATCCTTATCCCTCTACTACTCCTTTTTTTAATGTCATAATGATTTTTGTACATTTTTAAATTTATGTGTGCATGTGAGATTTTAAGGCATAATGACTCAATTGTTTCCCAAATTTAAACTCACCTCAACTAATTATCATTTATGTAAATAACACATGCAATATATTTTCATCTTTAAAAACTTAGTATGCATCTTAGATGGTAAGAAAATTAAGCTTGATATAAAATCAATCACTGAAGTTCAATAAAAATGTTAAGCAAAAAATGAAGAGGCATTAGGATTGATTGGCATGGCTATGGCCCCCATATTACATGTGCACATTGATAGTTGTTCTATTGTATCCATAGCTTGGTTAAAACTTAAATTTGTTTATAATGTTGTGAATGAATATAGAAAAATTCAAATTCAAGATCAACTTTTAAATTTATAATATAATTATTTTAAAACTATGGATGATTTTTTGACAAAATTTCATTCCTTGCATTTTAAATTATTAACTTTTCAATAATTTATTACAAAAGTTCATTCTCAACTTGTTATTCCTACATTAGTTACTTAGTTGCCATTTGATTTATTTTATAATTTGTTGCATCAAGAAGAACAAAATTTAATTTAATTGGTAGTCTAAAAACCAATGAATATGATTTTTTATAATGGATTCATAGTCTATAATGTTGGAGGGCATTGAAACTCCAAGTTATGCATTATGCACTTAACTGAGTCTACCACTTAAAATGGATTTTAGATTCAATTTTCATTTTGTTCCTTGGTTCCTAAATACATGATCAAAAGATGTTGGATGACATCCATTATCCTATCATGATTTCATATAAGTAATATTGAAAGTATGGCATGAATCTATATCAGACCTCTATGTGATAGATGTAATATATGTAATTGTATGTATATGTAAATTTTTCAATTTTTTTTAAAAGACTGTTCACATATTCCTATTCATACGCACCCAGAATATATGAATTTGTAATCTATTCTTGTAATGTGAATCCTTATACATGGTATATGCCCCATTAATTTATACAAATAATTGAATTTAAAAAAATGTAATCCTTTAAAACTATATTTTTTAATCCAAAACTGATTTTCTATTCTTAGAGGCCTATCTCATGTATGAAAATCCCAATGAAATCCCTCCTTTTGAGGTGAGGGATGTATCTTGAAAGTCTTCTTTTTAAAACAACATTTTACTATATCATGTGCATCAAAATATAATCATTGAATATTTTAGAATATATAAAATGGGATGTCATCATAGTAGGATATATATCATTCAAAATCATATATGCTAAAGTGTCAACTCTAGATAGATATATCAATGGAACTCATAGTAATAGTTGTAATAGAAGAATCGTGCATAGTAGTTAATGCATGATATGGATCATGGAACTCATCAAACTCAACAATATAAATGAGCACATAAAAAAATAAGTGCAATGTCAAATAATAAAGCTAAGGGATGAATACAAATGACATGTTAAAATGTTGCATAAACAAATATTGCACACACAAGGCCAATATCTACACGCAAAAGACATTAATAATGTCATAAACAAGGGATATATTCAAATGTTACGCAAAACATAAGGCCAAGGGCCATAAGAAATATATATATGTTCAAATTTCACACATACTAAGAAAATATCTCATGGAGATGTTCAAGAAATTTGTACACAATGACCAAGGGCCATACACAATAGACAAGCAAATTCTAATCTACTATATTCAAGTAATAGCATAAATGGAACATAGAACTAGAAACATAGACTACACCATGTGTATGCAATATATCCATATCCTAAGAAATAACATATATATGCACATAATGTAAGATAGAGATATTAACATGACATTTATAAAAATTAAATAGCTCAACAATGTATAAGAGTTAGAGAATGGCAACATATGTAAATATTATAACTTGTGGATAAGATGCCCCCAATTTAACACAACCACTGGATAAAGGTAAATCTATCATATTAGTACATGTGAAATTTATATGTCTACATGACACTCATTAATACTATTGAAATGTATGTGTGATAGAAAAAAATATGTTATCTACCAATCATGAGATACATAACATGTGACAATGATGTAAAATAAATGTCTAGTCATGCTAAAGTATTAATTTTTAAATTTTTACAATATTTTAAATGTTTTTTATCTTTTAATTTTTTTATTTTTTAGGTACTTTTATTAATTTTTAAAGAATAACAATAGAAACTAGGAGACCATGGGTTTGGAAGAAGAAGAAAGGAAAGGGATTTGAATAATTTATGATATGTGTCAAAGTAAAATATGCACTAAATATAATGCCTTGACCATGTATGATCAAGATACCCCTACTGTATTTGTGAATTATATCTTTGAGGAACATTGGAGATAGAATAGGTATGTAGAGTAATATTGTACATCCTTGTGTCATCAAATGTACACTTGTAATTATATGTGATGCACATGTATGAGCAATATAACCCAAAAAAGAAAGATTGTGCATGAATAATATTATTGTGTAAACTAGAACTGAGTGTAGTACCAAAAAATTAGATGTATTAAGGCTCTATTTGCTTAATTTTTTATTTTACTATGTCAAAATGCTACATGATAGGATTGTCTAGCTCAAAATAGTAATGATAGTTGACCTTTAATATTTTTGGTTGATATTGTTTATGATAGAAAAAATAGTCTATTCTAGTCAAATAGTATAAGATCATTCTTTTAGAATGTTCAAATATGGTAAGTAGAAAATAAGAGCCAATAGGCACAAAAGACACAAAGATCCATGGGCTAGAATATTGATCAAATCGATCACATGTAAAAAGTTGAAAGATATAAAATGATAAAGCAATCAAGAAGTTATGTACTATCATTTGTTTCTTTTTTGATTATTTGAATGTTTTAAAATTTTTTAAAATTGCAAAGTGATAACCAATGATCCCATCAAGATGAGAGTCATAAGAAGATTTTTTAATAAGTTATGTAATGATCACATTTCTTGGATAAAAAGTGCTAGATGTGGATGACTCAAAATTAGAAAATGTATTTGTAGACATGTACTAGTTTTTGAACAAGTTTCAAAAAATAAAAATGTTAGTCAAATAAATAAAAGATGGTCAAAGTCATGTTGATATAAGTTAAGGGGATTTGTTCCCTAAAAATTATATCTCAAGTCAAATTGATCAAAATGATGTAAAAAAATATTTTTTCTAAGTCTTAAACTTCCTTTGGTAGATTTTTCACATTCTGCTTGCAAACTCATCAAACTCTGATTACCCTATTAATAAATCCCTCAAAATTTGATACTCTTATAAATAAGCCTCTCAGACTCTGATGCTTTTGATCACAAGCCTATTGAGGCATGACACTATTGTTTGCACTCCAATTATATTTTGATACTCTTGTAAACAAGCCCCTCAAACTATGAACCTTTTGCATGCAATCACAGAAGAACCTGACATTTGCTTAAACATTCCTATTTTTCTATGATTAGTCTATTTTCCTCCTTGCAAACATGAAAACTTTCCATGTTTAATTTAGACCCCTTATTCCTTCATTACTAAATTCATACTTCATATTCTCAATCTATCCCATACCTATTATCCTCACTCATATATATATATATATAAAATTCATCGATGGTGGATCACGTTTGACCAAAAAAGATTAGGTTTTGTGCCTTTAATCTAAAAAGGTAAGTGCAACCTGCCTACTTCATTTATTATTTTTCTTCTATTGTAAATTACTCAAGGTTTAAATTTTTTTCATAAAACCCTTCAAAGATCATAGAAAATAAGTGAAATTCAATCTTGATCCTTTGATTTGAAATCTTGGTAGAGTATGGTACCTCTATTTGTAATCCCTTCAACCCCACCTACTTTATCTGAAACCCTCTCAAATTCTATTATTTATGCTTGCAAGCTAGATGAATGTTGACCTCTTTGTAAATAACCTTATTTGACTCTGACCACTTTATAAACACTCACATTAGACTTTGACTAATTTGAAAACAAACCTCTCAGGATCTATATGTAATCAAGAATACATCAAGTCTAAAAATCAATCCTAACTCAAAGAAGATAGATCCTACTTACACTTTTGATTGGGGATACATTAGATAATCAGGGACATGACCAATATATGGATCTACTAGACCTAATAAGGAGATCTATTATCACAATAATAATACTAATGGGGGTTCTAAAGCCTCTATTCAAACACAATCATGGAATAACCCTAACTAAGCCCTATGTTTTCATATTCACTAAATTAATAACAAGTAAAGCAAATTCAAATCCAGTGCTCACCAAAGCTTATGGCATAAAGTGGGGGTAATAAACAACAAAAGTAAATATGCAGAAGAGACATATAATCACATAAATGTATATAAAATCATAATATAAGAAATATAAGTACAAATTCATATCTATCTACTCTTACAAAGGAGGAACAAGGTTAGAAATACTTACCTTTGAAGATGAATCAACTGAGCCTCAATCTCTCCCTTGGCCAAGGTGATTCACAATAGGTTGTTGTGGTATGTAAGGATGACAAGGATAAATAAGATCTAGGATACAAAACCTATCTATACATCTAAAAAACTTATCCATAAGACAAGATCTATATCTATAAAGAAAGTATGAAACCCTAAGCTTGTTCTTCAAGTAGAATGGTGGATAAATAGATGTGTAATAGCTCTTACTTATTATTCTCTTCTCTAAATAATGGAAAAATGATCTTGTATATATAGGTAGATCTAACCCTAATCCCTTCTAAAATTTTTGGCCGATTGGGTCACCCCAGTCAACCTAGTAATGTTATAAACAAAATTCACTAGGTCATGGGCGAGGTCATCCAAGAGTTGACCTAGACCTTAACTGAGTTTCACCAATAAGAGTACAAGGTCGACCTAGTTGACCTAATACTGTAAACTATTGAAAGGGGTTTTAGGTTAGGAAAAGGGGTATAGAGGATGATAAATGATTGAAGGAGTGTGAAAAAGAGAATAATAATTTTAGGTAAATGGTTTTCAAGAGATAAATGTGTAGATAACAAGTGGCAAAATGGACAACAATCTTAAGAAGCACCAATGATCTGCCCACCCCTTTCCCAATGCACCCCTTAAGGCATGCACTTAGAGAGATTTAGACTTGATGGGTTCCTTCAAGATAAAGAGAATATGTAATTGATTAAAGTTTGAAAATATTATGTGTATATATATGCCCCACTTGAAGCTCATAATGTGTCATGTGAGTGCAGCATGGGTTGGTGCTTTGGAAATAAAACATGATGACACATAACACTGATGCTAAGTAAAATGCAGGAAGGAGAAAATAAGATAAATGAAAGGACAAAATTGAAAAACCCATACCTTTACTTACCTTAGTGATGTAGATAAAGGAGACTGCAAGAGAAGTGAAGGTGTCTAATGTGAGGAACATTAGGCAAACCTGCAAACATTAGTACAAAAAGAGTGAGAAATCAATTTTTTTTGGAATATAGGCATATAGTAATGGAAAATATTCTCTATGGTGTCACAATTATAGAAAATTTTATGGTTTGAAAAATAAGTGAGTAAAAACAAAGATATGATCAAAATAAGGAATCTGGCAGTACATATTTGAAAGGTGAAGAATTGTGAATAGTAACTTTAACTAGGGTGAAAAGAAAGTTATTTGTTTATTATTTGACTTGTTTGGAGAGAAAAATAGAGCTCTAAAAGACCAAATGAAAGTGAAAAGAACCAATATGGTGAGGAGATGATAACTAAGACGACGAGGATGACTAGTGGCTGTAGCAGGTGCAACATAGGTAGGTAATTGATAATTTCAAATTTATTTTGTGTATGTTATTGGAAATTAAGTATTTTATAGAGATTTGTAATTTATAGAATTTCTAGAAACCAAATTAAACCCTAGAAATTTTTTTAAGGGTACTAGAGGTAAAATAGGGAAATGGGTTGAAAGGAATCAAAGTAATAAATGCCAAAGGCATTTATTACAAGCAAGTCATAGAGTCAGTAGTCTAAACCAAATCGGTCAACTCAGTTGACCTAGTAGGTTGAGAATCAGCTTTTGACACTATTGACTTAGTAGGTGTGTGTCTACTTAGTTGATTTAGGTAAAGTGATGATTTAATACCTATGTGTTGACTTAGTTGAATAATACACTCTATCAACTTAGTACTAAGGGGGAAATGAAAGGGTTAACTTAGTTTTTTAAGTCCACAAGGTTGACCTAGTACTATTTGGTCAACGTAGTATGTGACTAAGTGGCTGGTATAATGCTAAAATGTAGGAAATTATCTGAAATAGTATGTTGAAGGCCTAGGTTGACTAAGTAAGCACTGAAATGGCTAAGTACAATAGGAATAGTTGAAATTGATTGAAAATGAATAAATTAAGGTAAATTAAGGTTTGTTTTTATTAAATTTTAAAACTAATATATTTGATTATAAGTGGCATGGAGGCCTAATACATCTTTTATTATTTGATGGTTACATGGGCATCATAGATTGTGGTGATTAGTAGATGCTTCTTGGCCATTAGATCTATTATATTGATTGATAGTAAAGAATCAAGCTAGGTTAGTCACACTAGGCTTAAGAGGCATCATAGATATGTTCTGAGTAGTGCTGAGCATAGATATTATAGTCATGTTCCTAAGAATTTGGGAGCACTTGACTAATACCTTTAGGTGGGTGATGTATAGGGATACCATCGAGGTGGGTATCATGTTAGAGAATATCCATGCTATACATGTACTTTTGAAAGGAGGTACACTAGTGATCATGGGGATATTATATGGGTAGGAGGAAAGATGATCATTAGCCTGATGGGTGACTTGATTTGATATGATATATCTAGGGTTGAGGGTTAGCTTATTTGACATTTAAATAGCATGGATTTTGGATATTTAGAAGGTGGTGATAGGACTTGTGACAACACAAGTGATGTATCATAATTTTGATGGTAAGGTATCACTATATGTGATAACCTTATGTCAATATATTTTAGAATAGGGGAATATATGACTTAGGTTTTGTCATCTGGGTTCAACTCATGCATGATATCTATGAGATGTTGTTTATAGGGAAGAAGACCATGGGCCCAATGATATTATTTAGTGCCTAGGTATACGAGAGGTTCTTGATGTACTAGCCAACTAGGTTACCCCATGTGGTCAATGATCGATTACCTCAAGTGAAGAAATGGAGATAGAATTAAGTGGCATGAGCCACACCTCATATTCTAACACTATAGATAATTATGTGAGTAGATATCATATGACAACCATATGCACACATCATGATAGTTTGTTCAAGTTAGAATATGGTGGCACTAGAGTTGGCAAGAGAATAAATTATAATCCACTACCCATGGTTAATAGAGTCACATCCAGTGGAGCACTTACTAGGATAGTTCAAACTCCCTCACCTAGTGGATCCTATAGTGGTTCTCACATTTTGGGATAGACATGCAATTATTAAACCCTCCATCTTCTTTACCTAATACTAATGACACTCAATCTTTTATTAACACTTATTTTAGCAATTCTCAAATCTAACCTACATTAACTGCTCCATATTATCAACATATCTGCAATCTTGTCCTTATACCAAACCTTATACCTCTTATCAACATAAATTCACATGTACTTTAGCTCCTCCTTTTGAGAAC
Source organism: Torreya grandis (assembly GCA_037957365.1). Lineage (NCBI taxonomy): Eukaryota > Viridiplantae > Streptophyta > Pinopsida > Cupressales > Taxaceae > Torreya > Torreya grandis. Next base: position 3,969,344 of record JARHVA010000523.1, on the reverse strand, counting down.
CTCCTTCAACACTATGCACCTCTTTCCAATAATCTTCTTATGGGTTATGATGAATGGGATCTTATCATGAAACTCACTAATCTACCATCCAAAATACCATTTATAAAAATTATGAGGACCTCTCCATGTCATCATAACCCTCTTATGTAGTTTTTGTTCAAAATGAACATCCCCTGTCCTCCCCTAACAAGATGTGAATCAACCTTATTTGGATCTAAATATAGCATATTACAATAGTGAAAAGAGATGTCCATACATGTTGATGAAATAATGGACACTTCTCTTTCCCTTAAAATCTCTATTGCTTCCATGATCCCCAATGAGATTTTACTTTGTGTGGATGATCCTCCTCTTTTTATTAGTGTTCAAATTGGTGATATCCAAGTCAAACATACCTTTATTAATAAGGATTCTGGTACTTGTGTTGCCTCTCTCAATTTTATCAAAACCCTTGGATATTAAAAATTTAATCTCAAATCCACATGAACCACTTTTCAAGGCTATGATCAAAGGTAAATGCCTCCTTTAGGTTATGTGTGGCTCCCCATTACCGTCCCACCTATCACTGTTCATGTGAAGGTAATTATTAATTATTTTGACCACAAGTCAAAACAATACAACCCCTATAGTAAAAAACATGATATAGGGGCATATTAGACTATTATAGGGTGTGTCATGGTCAATTTTATGTCATTTAATATGTTTTTAGCCTTGGTCATAGTTAAATATAGTCCTAAGTCATTTTATGTCATTTAAGGGTCACTTTTAGAGTAATTTATGAAGGTTTTATAGTTTTCCAAGGTAAAAAAGTGTTGTTAACTCTCTTTCAATGTCCAATATATCAGATTCCTTGTCAATAATGTTAGTCCTATCTAAAACTTTTAGGTTCCTAACTAAAATCAAGAAAAAAGTGAAAAAGGAGGTTTTGGCAGTTGTATGACCTCTACAGGAGAGTGGAATGTGTGGAAAACTTTTTTAATGGATATTAAACTTCCATAAACTTAGTTAAATTTTTGATAAACTTTTTAATGCTCAAAAATGGTTGAAAACCATTCTACTCCTTCATCACTCCACTAGACATGCAAAACTAGTCAATAGGTCTTCTTGTGGTATGACCAGTAGGAGAGGTTTTAGGTTAAATTATCTTGGTGGTAGATAATAAAATTATTTTGATTAATATTCATGGTAGGATTTGGAATAATGGCTGGTTATGCTTTATGAACCATTCTTAAGAAGTTAACTGTCTCATTTTATCTGCTAATCCCCATACCCTACAAGTTTTCTTCTTGTATGAGCTTGTATGTATAATATAGTTGGTGAAATTACTTATATAGGATGTGTAAATCCTTATTTCATGTTTTCAATTCTTGGTTTCATTTTTGGAGGTGATTTGATGAGCTCAAACACTTCAAGTTGTAGGTTGAGATCTCCATTACTAATTACAGACATATTCATCAACTATAAATGTTTTCCTCTCTTGTAAATGTTTTAAATGAATATGAAATTATGTATTTTATGTTTTTAAAGTCATATCAACCACCATTCATTGTGAATCTTGGTCTCAATGGTCAACATTCATGGAGTTATAGTCAAAGAACATAACACATAGTTACTTCTTGCAAGTATCATCTATAGTCATAGTGTATGCAGCTCTGAGCATGGTTCTAAAGGTGTAATTAAGAGTTTAAAGGTATTAAACACATTTTTTAAACATGATCCAACAATCCAATCCATTCAAATTCTAAGTGACTGACTATGACAACTAGTTCAATTCTATACACAATCCTGCAATCTAATGGACACCTTCATGTTCCCCATAAAAGGCCAAACATGTTAAAATCAAAGATTTGAAATGGTTTGAAGTTATTCATGGTGAAAAGGATACATTTGAGAGTTTATAGAGGGATAAAATTTATTATATGCCCATACTCTATGCATATTTCCCATATCCAGATTCACTGCCCTATATGCTAAAATGTCCACCTACAGGCAATTTTCATAGAGATCTAAAAGTATTGCATAGGGAGTTAGAAAATGTTTTGAGTATTAATAGATTTTTAGAGGTTTGGGAATGTCATAAGAATCATGTTTGAGGTTATATAATTGTAGGTAGACTTGAGTCATGACTCATGATTCAAGAAGCTGAGTTTAGAGACAAATAACTTTAAAATTTTGAATAGAGCCCTGTTTATTTTTAAGGTTATCATATAATATAGTAACATGGAATCTAGATGTATCTAAATGATTATATCATATATCCATATAATAATAGATATGATTTTTAAATGGAGGTGAGTGTTTTATTCTAATAAGTGGTGCAATAGAGGGTTCAAAATCATGTAATTATTCACTATAAAAGGGCAATACTCTCAGCAATATCTTGAACCTCAATTGAATTCACAATCCAAGGTGGCAGTATAGGAACACACATTCATGTCAAGTGATCCTATGAAGGTGATATATAATAGTTACTCAAATAACACATTGATAAAGGTTAGAATACAAGGTTTTAAACTTGCACCACAACCTATAAGACTTCCTTTTGGCCCAAGAAATTACATCGATAGGTTTCCAAGAAAGGTGGCATAATAAAAACTAAAGGTTAAAGTGATAATTTATAAGTTATAATAATTATATGATTACATTTAAATCATTCACTATGACAAGAGGAAATATAAAATAAACTATGTATGACATCTACACATGTCCCTTTGATTTAAGAAAAGCTACCTATAGTTTGATTGTAGTGTGACAATGCACTAGTATAGGGAAATTTATTCTTGTCACATGGTATTTGAGCATGGATTAGATTCAAATGAAGTTTAAGGAGACATATATGATTTCAAAGGTATCATATAATGAGACATAAGTCCTAAATATGCAATACTCACCTATAAATAGGCCATTTTCTAAGCAAATAATATAGTCATAATTGACTATAGTCTTATCTAATCAAGTGAATTATACATCAAAGAACTTTGGTAAAGGTTATAATGATGGAAATGATTGAATATATCCTCATTTTATTAATTATTAATTCATTAAACTCTTTAACAGTGTAAACAAGATAAGAGTTGGTTTTCATAATAACCTATAGTCAATAGACTAACCTTACAAAGTCAGTAAACCCTATAAAAGTTTTTTTAGGTATTATGGTGTATGGAGGGGATATTGATGTTACCAAGCTATAATATTAAGTATAATATATCCTCATCACTCATTCAATCCTGTCAAACACTTAACTTTTTAGAGATAATAGGGCATATGCCCTCTATTCTGTCTTAGATAGAGATCATTCCTAGAGTGTTGAAACCTTATAGGTTTAGAAAATAGGGTTAGGAAAATGATTTTAAAGGTGTTGAAACCTTGAAAGAGGATTTATTTAGTTGTGTTAATCATGACCAAACCTAAGAGACTAATCATAGTCATAACAAGATACTTAGAGGAGGAGGTGAGTAGTTATATGTAGACTAAGATTATTAGGCCTAAAGTCCTAGGGGGTGTAATCTCATTTATAGAATTAGGTGAACATTATAATTAATTATAAACTATTAATGGGGAGACATAAAGTGTGTGAGAACCTATAGTTTTCAAATAAGGTCACAAAAAGACCATTTCTTGGCCTAGGATTCTCACAAGGTATGTAGAATGCAAAGGAAAACTTGATAAGGCAGCTTTGGAAGCTCACACCTATACATAGGATTATCATGGGATGTTAAGGAGATAGGAGATGTTAGAGAGGGTATATAACTTGAATTTTGTATAATTTTTCTAAGGATTGGAAGTCACAATGTTATGAATAATCTTTAGAGGTCAAAACCACCTAAAACCCTCTAAAACCCTCGATAAGGACCTAAAGGGAAATATGAAGAAGGAGAGGCATCCAAATGGGATAGTTTGGCTAGGGAGATAATTATAAATTGTATATAACTCCACCAAGATTCTTCCCATCAATTTGGATTCTACCCTACTTGTATAGATAAGTGTGTATAATTATTTTTCTTGATAGATTTGTGTGTTGTGTAGGTACATAAGGGTTTCAAAGGATAAATTTGGGAGGTAGGGTGAGACCTAATATAAATCCACATGCCCATATATTAATTTAAAAATCCACACAAGTACCTTTTCAATTACCTTCATCTTAGCCACTTCAAACTGACATAGTGAACAAAGAATGATCACCATTTGAGAAGGTGACAAATTTAATTGGGAGGCCTTTTAAGGTCTACCTGATAGATATAAGGGAATAAGGAATATTTAAAAGTGTTATAAACTCCCATGTATGTATTATATTGGAAAATTTAAGACCATCTTGGTGCCAAGTGTGAAGGATGAGTGAAAGAAGAGTGATTATGATTGTAGGTAGTGAGAACACTTAGCCAAAAGAATATTGATGATTAGGGACACATCCAATGCATATGAGAGCATGTTTATAACCCCTTACTCATAGTATAATGATTTCATCTATCCCTAGTATTTTGTGGAGCACTCATATAATGTTAAATGATGAAGTTTTCTAACATGAAGTTAAAGAGTCCTATGTCATAATTGAGGAGTTTCATGCATTTGAGGGAAATTTGTCCAAATAGACCTTACATGATCCATATAATAATTACTTCATTATCCTATAAATGTCACTCCTCTTATTATATTGACAAGTTTTTTTGTGACTCTTTGACTTTTTCCTCCTCTCTCTTCTCTTAATTTCTATAAGTACTAGCCATTTTGGCTCTTATCAAATAATTCCACTCTATGTATGGTGAATCCCTGCTGGCTTGATGTTGTACTTTGCCTTTGAACAATAAAATGTAATCTGGTTTTGAGTTCATGAACATTTTTTCTAAGTGTGTGAAGTGATGAATGGTGAGGTTTAGTGATAAGTTATATCCTTTCTTCTCCTTATCCTTTCATGTTTATGTAAGAGTTCTCATTCTAACAGGTCATATAGAGTATAGCTATCATGTTAGGATACTTTCAAGTGTGCAAGTGTCCTTAGATATAACAATCTAATCTATGGTCTACTTATTGTGAGTTGTCTTATGCATATCACCTCTATATTGAAACACTTATGTTATAACATCTCAGAACTTTGAAGCTAGTTTATAGGTATTATTTATTAGTGAAATAAGTATGATAACATTGTGGAAATCCTTATGGTGTATCAACCCCTTAGATTATATTTATTTCATGCATACATCTATCTATTTTTGCACAAGTAATCATTTAGTTAGTTGATAAGCACTTCAAGGCAAATTCAGGGAGTTAGCCCTTAAACCTATAGTTTTACTTCCATAATAGGTAAACCCACATACCTAGATGTATTCCTATGCTTCCCAAATATGGATAAGGATTTAAAAACCTTCTCTATGGTGAAATATTTGGTGACAATAATTTTGACATGCTTGATAGGACCCATTATCCTAAAGACAATTTGTCAAGGTGAATGCTGGTCTTGATAACATCAACTAAAAATTGGTGTGCGACTCAACATTTGGCAAATCCATTCAACATAAAATCTAGTCATAGACAACTATTTTATCATATGTTTGGACTGATAATTCATGGTCTTTATAATGTCATCTTCTAGTAGAGTGTTCAATCCTATCAATCCACCTATTCAGCCTAAACTTCTTCTTGAAGTTCAACACCCTCATCTTATTCTACCCTTTAAAGAATAATAATACTTTGCTAGCCAATAGGATTAAGAGAGTGAGGAATACCTTGAAGAAAACATGGCTAGGTAGCTTGCCTTCTTAGCCTTTAACACTAAGAATCCAATCCATCTTGATGCATATGATGACATTCTCCCTAATGCCACAAAGAGTGTTCCCACATTCAATGGTGAAGGCCATGTCACTCTTAATGAACACATTAGGGGCATTTAAAATTTTTGTAGTTTCCACAATGTCATTGAGGAAAATATTTTCATTATAATCCTTGCCATGTCTCTTAAAGGGAAATCACTTGACTAGTATAGGGCTTTACTTGGTGGATGCATCATAATATGGGATTACTTTGGAGAGTTGCTAAATTAAATATTTGAAGATGAAAGTGACCATACTTCACTCATACATCAACTCAATGTGATCCAAAGAGCTTTGAAGGAAATAATGCATGACTTCAATGAGAGGTTCCAAAATAATTTTCATAGGTTGCCTCCTCCCATGAGACCACTTGCAAGCTTTGTCTTCCCTACATACTTGAGAGCCATTGGTATTAATATTTCCATCATGTTTCAATCCATGGGTGGTTTAAATCTTCTCAAAGCATATGAATTTACCATTAGAAGTGAGAATGACCTCATTAAACTTGGAAAGTTACTTCCTAAAGTTCCTATGCCTTTACTACCTAATGTTTTTATTGTTATTCAAAACATTGTACAAGTTCCAAGTACAAATACCAAGACTAAGCCTACTCCTAAGAAGGAAAATGATGCCATTGTTAGGAATAAAATATGAATTAATGTGGAATAATTTCATATAATCATAATAACAAGATCTATGAATAGAGATACATAAAGAACATAAATTAAAATGCACAACAAGAAGACATGACTTAACGTGATTCACCCAATGTGGGTTACATCCACCAAGAAACACTTGCTCAAATGTTATTATAAGCCAACAAGAGTAAAATCCACTCTAATATTAGTCTTCTCATAATTACAATGCATAAATATTGTTTGGAGTTGCTCTCAACAAAACTTCTTGAATTCACACCTAAATTCACACACTCTAATCACCTTCTCAAACCTAGTTCATGCAATGTATTACCTACTTTATGTCCATCTATAATACATTAATAAGCAATTGACATAATAGTTTTAAAAAACCATGGTCCATGTCAACCCATAATAGTTCCCCATTAATCATGGGTGATGACATCACACATATATAAGTATAGATAAACCATGTATTTATACTCTTAAAAAATAGGGGTCCAAAAAATACATTAAGAGTGTATAGTAAATTTTAATGTAAAATATTTGAAATACATTTTAAAGTGGAAATAGGCTCCACAACATAACAATCTCCCACTTGGAGACTAATTTCCTTTGGGCAAGATTCTTAATCCTTCACTATCATCTATGAAGGCCAACCAAAACTGAACATAGCTTCAGTTTCTCCCTTGTGACCACCTTGGTCATCATGTTTGTAGGATTTTGACTGGTATGAATCTTCTCCATCTTCAATTTATCTTCCTCCAAAGTTGTCTTGATTAAATGGTACCTCAACTGTATATGCTTCATCCTAGAGTGAAAAATAGAGTTATTTGCTAAGTGTCTAACACTCTGACTATCACTATACAACTTCCCTTACTCTTGATTATGCATTAACTCTTCAAGAAATTCTATAACTAAATCATATCCTTGATTGCCTCTATGGAAACAACATACTTAGCCTCTACGATTGACAAAGCCAAAAGTTTTTATAGTCATGAAATCTAGCTCATTGATGTGTCACCTATAATAAATACATATCTTGTCATGATCCTCCTACTATCTAAATCTCCAACCATGTCCAAATATACATAACCATGCAAAGGGGTGTCTAATATAATATATATTAAAACTATCCCTATGGTCCCTTTCAAGTACTAAAGGATACACTTCACTACTTGCCAGTGTTCTCTACTTGGATCACTCATGTACCTACTTGCCACTCCCACCACATGGGAAATATCTAACCTAGTTCACACTATGGCATACATCAAGCTACCAACTATTGATGAGTAAGGTACATAAACCATCTTGATTCTCTCCTCCTATATCTAAGGACACTTTTCCTTTGATAATTTGAAATGGCTTGCCAAAAGAGTCCAACCAGTTTAGCATCTTGCATACTAAACCTCTCCAAGACCTCTTTAATGTACTCTTCTTGAGATGAATTCAGATTTCATTCCTTCCTATCCCTAATTATTCTCATACCAATGATTTATTTTTCTACCCCTAAATCCTTCATAAAAAAGGAATTACTAAGCTATCCCTTGAGTAACTTTTTTTTCTGCATGTTATTACCTACAACCAACACATTATACATATACAGACACAATATAATATAACTGCCATCATCAAAATTCTTGATATATACACAATAGTCTAAATGACACGTAGAGTATTCTTGATCTATCATAAAACTATCAAATTTCTTGTACCACTATCGTGGAGCTTGTTTCAAGCCATATAAGCTCTTCTTTAGTTTACACACCATGTTATTCTTCCTTGTGACCTCATATCCCTATGGCTACTCTATTTATAAGTCTTCTTCTAAATCACCATGAAGGAATGCAATCTTCACATCTAGATACTCTAAGTGTAAGTATTTCATTGTCATTATCCCAAGAACAATCCTAATAGAAGTCATCTTCACCACTGGAGAAAAAATGTCATCGAAATCAATTTCCTTCTTTTATGCAAACCCCTTTAACACCAATTGGGCCGTGTACCTTTTATTTCCTCCATCATTCTCTTTAATTATATACACCCACTTGTTCTACAATGCTCTCTTACCTTCAAGTGGGTTTTGAAAAGCCCAAGTCTAATTTTCCATGAGAGACTGATGCTCCTCATCCATTACTTGTTCCCACTTCTTCTTGACATCTACTTGCATTGCTTCTTCAAAGCATTCTATCTCTCTATTGTCAATGAGTAATAAATAATTAAGAGATGGAAAAAATGTTTAGGTTCCCTTCTTACCCTAGAAGACCTTCTCACCTTAGGATTTTTGGATTCCTATGGAGTAGGTGCTTGAACTAGTTTCTTAGACACTTTACCATCTATAATGTCCTCCAACAATGTGTACTCTTTTATGGAATACTCTTTCTAATCTTGCGATTTCTATTTATACATGAATTTTTCATTAAAGACTACATCCCTATACTAAAATATTTTCTTGTCCGTAAGAATCCAAATTTGAAAACCAAAATCATCCTCACCATAACCAATAAAGGTGAATTTTTTAGACTTATCCTTTAGCTTGATCCTATCATCTTTATCAATATGAACAAAATATGCTAAGAAAGGAATAATTAACCTTCTTACTAAACCAAGTTTCCTTAAGTATGCCTCCATTCATGGAAGATGAAGGTCCTATATTGATCAGACATATAGTCATGTTTACTGATTCTACCCAAAACTAAAGGGGTAGTCCTTCATATAACGTCATGCTCCTAGCATGCTCCATGATAGTCCTGTTCATCCTTTCTAATAATCCATTTTGCTATAGATTTCCTAGAACTATCCTCTATCCATGAATTTCATTCTTAGAATAGTAATCAAAAAATTCATTACTATAATATTACTCATCATTATCTGACTTGAGACATTTTAACTTGAGACATGTTTCATTCTCAACCAAGGCTTTCCATATTTTTAATGTATTAAACACATCATATTTTCTCCTAATAGTATACACCTAAAATTTCCTAGTGCATCATTAAAAAAAGTGACATAATAAGATGAGCCATAAATAGAATATACCCAAGCCCTCTCCCATACATCTAAATGTGTTGATCATGGTCATTGATATTTGGTTATCATTGATGTCAAAGAGAGCATGATTCATAGTGCATTAAATATAAAGTTATCATATTGATGTTTTGGAGTGTTTGAATTAATAAGATAATTGATGGATGATATTTATGATATGTACATGTTTAAAAGACCCTATGGGATGTTATGAGTGCTTAGAGTTCTTATAGAAGTGAAAGGAATTAATTAGAGCAATCAATTGAGTGTCTATGTTCAATTAGTCATCTTGACAGATAAAGTTGAGTAAGTAATTTTATGACATAAAATTTCACACATGTGAAGGTTTCAATATAATATTGATATATAGATGGATTACCCTATGTGAGGAGATCATATTGTTCAAATTTTAGGTCATGAGGTTGAGTGTAGCAAAAGTTATTAAGGTGCAAAGTTGGCCTCTCAAATAAGAGTTCTCTATGTTTCTATACTTAGCCAAATTTTCAAGAGGGGATATACGGTGAGAATTTAATCAGATAAAAGATATAATGATAAGCATTTAATCTAACCAGATAATGATACAATAGAGTGTATTTAGTAAAATAGTCAATATGGCTTGCACTAGTGATAAGTGTCATAATCTATAAATATTTGACAAAAGATCAACACTGAGCGGGTGCTATAATAGATGAAGATCTAATAGTGAAAATGTGATCATGTAGTTAGATATAAAAGGCACCCATTAATTAAATCAGTTAAAATATGATCATATTTCACATATAACTACCAAGTGGCACAAGCACATTGACTGAATGGTACAGGGTGTGTAAAAGGTACACAGAGCTACCAAGTAGCACAATCACGAGAGCTCAGATCGAAGATCAATGGTGAGCATTGCAAGATAAATAATAGGATAGTTATGAGGATATTTATGGTGTGTATTTGATATATTTTCTATGGATCATGAGATGAGGTTAAAGTGCTTGACATTTAGTTATTGAACAATGACAATTGGCATTTGAATTTAATAAAGGAAAAACCAGTGCTCATTATTTTGCTCATATCTTTTGGTCTATGATGAATTTGAAGGTGATGTAAAAATAAAATTTGTAAAGGAATTTAAGATGCATATAAAAAATTTGATTATATTATTCATATTTTTATAAGTCAAAGATATTAATCTCCAAATTTGACTATGTGTTTGATCATTGTTTGTAAGTAATCCGAGAAGGATATCTGAGTTGTTCTTGATAGTGTCTTGATGTTTCAATATGATGTAACCATTAGAGAGTGTTTTAGACTCCATGAATACTATATTTTTGGATTTTGGATGTTTTACCAATCCATATTTAGTGTGAACAAAGGCTTAGAAGTTGACTATGTTTTTTTGAATTCACTGATAGATTGAGAGACCATCTTATAGAGGTAAGTTGAAAGAGTTTTGAGCAGATTTGATGAACCAAATAGACATGGAAATGTTTCATAGGTCATATATGATTTATTAATGCATTTGTTTGAGTTTATTGTTTGAGAAAAGTTTTTTTATGCTTTAGTTCTATATGATAGTATTTTTTGTGTTTCTAGGCCTTTTGGCGAGCAGTCTAGAATGGCTTAGTTCATGGTATGAGGTTGATTTATAGGTGACATGGACCCATGAGGGAATTATAAAGGGTATATTGGAAATATATTTGATGTGTAAGCATTAGTAAAGGATGAAGGAGGTCCAAGTAGTCTCACATATAACTAGTGAGTATGAAGGCCTAATTATTTTAGGTCTCACCAAGATCTAATGGTGGTTTTGGGATAATGAGGTAATGATAGAACTATGGAGTGTGTGGTTATTAAAATTAACATTTATGTGGACCTATTTATAAGATATAACAAATATGTAAAGCATCTTGGTTGACCAAGATGGGTTAAAGGAAGAGAGTGGTATAAGTACAAGGTTTAATTGGACTAATTGTGCTAGTTGTGTGAGTGTGGACTAAAAAAAAGGAGAGAGGCTTTAAAAGAGAAGGTAAAGGTTAGTAAGGACCATCAAATAGTAAAGAGGATTAGTCATGATTGTTTTATCAAGTTTATTTAGGAGGACACATAGGTCATTGGACCTAATGATCCTAGAAGAGAAAGTTTGAGAGAGTTAACCTTAAAGGTAGTTAGAGAGAGAAGAGTGCAAATAAAGGTGATCATCATTAGCTAAAAAGTATAAATAGGTGGTTAATGTGATCAATTCAGGTATTTGAGTGGGTGCTTAGTTTCCTATGGGGTTGTTTCCTCCTTATAAGGTAAAGCTTTCTAAAGGTCTAATTCTTGTGGGTTCTTAGCTAGATAGGGATAGTAGTCCCTTATGGGATTAGTTTCTCACTAAACTAAGGGATGGGTGTTCCTTGATCAATTAGTATTGGTATAAATATTAGATCTTGTTTTATATGATTTTAGTCTATATTTTAGGGTTTAGTGGGTTTTAACCCCCAAGAGGGTTTCCCACACATATGATGTGTTCATATGATGTTTGCTCTTATGTATGCTTTGGATATATGTGATTTCATGTTTAAGTTTCTTGATCAAGTTGATGTATGTTGAATGTTTAGAATTGGGAATTGAATTGAATTATCTTGCATCACTGATTCACCCCCTCTCAGTGATTTTACCTCTAATAGAATGTACTAGATCTAATGTATTCTCATTTCTTGTAGGTCTAACCTTGAGAAACCTTATCCTCTTTTATTTTATGTGCACATAGTCTTCACATAGATCTAAATCAAACCCTTTCAATCCAAGCAACCTATCCTTCAAAATTTGCATGCTCTTTTAGCTCATGTGATTGAGCCTATTATGTCACAAAGTTGCATATACATTTGTAGCAACTAAATTACAACATTTATCACTACTTGATAAATACAAGGTACCAACCTTCTTATCTCTTGCTACCATAAGAGCACACTTGGTCACCTTCCAATAATATACTGTAAAAGTCACCATGCAACCTTCACTTCCTAGCTACCTCATAGATACCAAATTCCATCATAACTTGGGCATGTGCTTGACATCCTTTAGTAGCCAAGTGTTCCTATTCTACATCTTGACCTAAACACATCCTTTTCCTACTATAATGAAAGGCTCATCATCATCAAGATAAACATGTCCAAAAACCCCTTTAACATAATCAATAAAATAATGCCTATGTGGTGTAGCATGAAAAGAAGCCCTTGAATCTAAAACCTAAGACTCAACAATATTATCTATGGAGAGAATTAATGCATCCTAACAAACATTACCTACTACCACATTCACCTCCTTGGTGTTTTCCTAATTTTTATTCTTATTTTGAAGAGCCCAAAAATCCTTCTCTGCATGCCCAATATTTCTATAATGCCATCATGACATCCTACTCTTTGATTCTAACCTTTGAGGACCATTTGAATTTCCACACTTTCCTTTTCCTTTATACTTTTGTCTCCATATACTCTCCACCACCAAATCATCACATGAAGTAGAAGTTTCCCCAAAGCTTTTATATCATATTTCCTCACTAAGGATTATTACTATGACATCCTCAAACTTAAACTTGGCATTGTTAGAGACCAAGTTACTCACAACCATTACCAAGTTGTTCCAACTCTTTGGTAAGGAACACAAAATAAGTAGATCCATGACTTCATTATCAAATTTAATTTTTATATAGTTTAACATACTCACAATCATATTAAGTTCATTCAAATGATAAAAAACTAATCCATTTTAAGACATCTTCATATTAAATAAATTTTTCATTAATTATTTTATTATATGTAGAAGGTTTCTCATATAACTTCCCTAACACATTCATGAGACCTTTTGTGGTCTTCTCCTATGATATATTAAATGTGACCAAAGATACAAGTCATAACCAGATGGCCCCAAGTTATTTCCTATCAAGCAACTCCCAAGCCTCATCTATTATACCCATTGGTTTCTTTACTTTTCCTCCCAGTGGAGCATGGAGGTCCTTCTGATAGAGGTAATCCTTCATCTACATCTTCCATAGACCAAATTTATACTCATTAATCAAACTTTGATCTATTATCATAAACCATAGTTTCCAATTAAATTAATAACCCTTCTTGTGATTCAACACTTCAAAAAATACAACTTGAAGCTATGATACTAGTGGTTAGGAATAAAATAAAAATTAATATGAAAAAATCTCATAGAATCAACAAGAGATATGAATAAAGATACATAAAGAAAAAAATTAAAATACACAACAAAAAGATAGGATTTAACATGGTTCACATAATGTGGGCTACATCCACCAAGTAACACTTGCTCATATCTTATTTCAAGCCAAAAAGAGTACAATCCACTTTCAAATCAATCTTCTCATAATTACAATGCAAAAATATTGTTAGAGCTGTGCTTAACAAAATTTCCTAAAATCACACCTAAATTGACACACTCTATTCACCTTTTAAAACTTAGTTCATGCAATGTATTACCTATTTTATTTCCATATATAATACATCAATAAGCAACTGAGATAACAATTTTAAAAAATAATGGGTACCAAAACCATGGGCCAAGTCAACCCATAATGGGAAATTGTATATGAAACCACACATATACAAATATAAATAAACGAAATGTCTATAATCCTAGAAAAAGGGGTCCAAAAATTACATTAAAAGTGTAAAATACATTTTAATGTTCAATATTTGAAATACATTGTAATGTGGAAATAGGCTCCACAACATAAAAACCATGGATAAAGATGCATATACTCAATGGTTAGAAGTTAATGTTAGGCAAGACAATATGCAACTAGGTGTTAATAAAAATCCATATACCCATAGAAATAATATGTCAATAATATGGGAGAGGGAGAGGTTAAGGGTAACCTAATTTCAATAGGCCTACCAATGTGTACAATCCTACTTCTACATCCAACACAAGAGAGATGGTACCAGTGCATAGCAACTTGGTGAAAGGGGAAGAATGGAAAAAATGTCAAATAATGGATGCAAATTAAGGAGAAGAACAATATATATTTTATTAATGAGGATTCACTCCTCTACTATCAACAAAATATTAGGTCTTAATGCAAACAAGTCAAGGTTGATAGACCCAAGGAGAAAACTTCACCAATTTCCTAGTTGAAGATACATTTGTTCTCAATCAAGGAAATTATATTGTAGACAATATAATATCTAAGAGGAAGTCTCTAGGAGATGGTAATAACATGCCTATAAGTTCATCTAATCCTCTTACAAGGTAGTAAAACATGACTACAAGTATGACAGTCACTAACACTCCTACACCTCCTTCAAGTCAAAATATGGTAAGGTCTGCTCAAAGTGTTTCAATTACTCAAGTTATAACAAATTACTTGCCTCCAAGGACTCAATAAAAATTAATTACCTCTAACCTAAACATAGTGGATTCATTGAAAAGTGCCAAAGCATCCATTTCCCTTTGGGATGTCCTTCATATGCCTGACTAAAAAGAGCTCTTGCAAAAATAGCTGTCCATAATCCCTATTAATCTTTAATATTAAATAAATAGTCATGATTTATCTCTTACCAATACCCCTAATAAAATTGTGGAACCATCTACCAAATATAAGAGGCCTCCACCTTTCTACCTCACTCTCATTGTGGGTGACAAACTAGTCCACAATTGCATATTTGATAGTGGTGCCTTTACATTAGCCATGCCCAAGGTTGTAGATGATAATTTGGGCCTAAAATATGAACCAAATAGTAAATGAGTGAATTATTTATATGGTATACCTTCCAAGATAATAGGGTTTATCAAAGGATTGAAGGTTTTCCTCCATGGCTATCTTAGTTTCCCCATCCTCTAGGATATTGTTGCTATGGACTTTCCTACTCATTTTACAATATGCCTTTCAAGAGATTTTACAACCAAGATATGTGGCCACCTCTTAGAGGATTGGTACTTCTTAGACTTTAGGAGAATATATGAAACTAAGGTGACCATAAGAACTCAACCACTAGCAAGATTCCACATTGAGCCTTATGTAGAGGCAAGTTCAAATTTGAATTATGTGATCAATGACAAAGAGGAGTTTAATGTGGATGATGGTTATTATAAGATTGAGGGAATAACTAACTTGTTTCTAGATGAGTATGGTGAAGATGCTTATGGGTATGATCCATATGCATACTTTGAGCAAACTGACCTTGATACCTATATCATCCATGAAGAACCATTTGAGCAAGTTGAGGTAAGTGCTAAAAAATATTTCTCACAAGTTGTTGAGAGTAACTACTTGATCATGTATATGATGATAGATTAAAGAACCTGATTGATCACCATAATGCGAAGAATGAGGTCTTTCTACCTACTATTGACGAAGCTACCCTTGATGATGACATTTATGAGGAAGAAGAAGATGACTTATAGCAAAGGTTCAATGCCATATGTCAAGAATTTGATTATTTAAGTAATACTACTTCTCCAAATAATTTCATATCTAATGTCAATCTTGTTAATTAAACTAACAAGCAGGTTGTTGAGTGTTTGATCTAGCCTAAAAATGAGTGTCATGTTATGAATAAGGATGAATATCAATATGTTATCCAAGGGTTTGTAGTCATAAAGAGTCCTAATAAAGTTAATACATAAGTCTTTATGTTCAAGGAGCAATTAATATCCCAACCTAATGTTGAGTCATTTCTATATGTGGTGGAACATGGTGAAGGCATACTTGATGACTCCATGTATTAAGCACATTCTATCCTAGAGAAGAATAAAGATGAGGCAACTATCATACCTTCTAATTTGTAGTTTGAAGAAAATCCAATGGATATGATAGAGATCATAGTAGTTGCAACCCCAATCAAGAACTTTAGAAATCAAGAGAGATCATTCATGAAGGCTTTGAATAGTCCACTTGCATACATGAGGAGATCTAAAGATGGTAAGCTTATTGACCATCTACACATTCAAGTGGTTGATGATGAACATGCTTCAAATTCTATATTACCTTCATGGAGTGATAAATATGCAAGAGGAACCATCTTTGACCCTATTTGAAATATTGTAGGTGAATAACGAGGTCTTGTAAATATTAGATTAGGTGTGTATCTTTCTTTCAATTGTGTGTGTGTGTTCTATAAGTGTTCTAGTTAAGCACATGTTTATTTCCTTTGGTGTGTCTTATTTTATGTATCTTTTCTTTATGTTTGGTGTGTTTTCAAGGGAAAAATTAGTATTAAACTTATGTATAGGCTCCTCCATGGACCAATGGATAGGATTATGTTACTGATGTTGGCATAACATGCATACCACCCTTAGGAAATTACCAAGAATGTTGACTATTTTGACCACAAATTAAAATAGATCAATATATTATAATAATTTTTTTGATATAGGGGTTTTTAGAATGTTATAGGGTGTGTCATGGTCAATTTGATGTCATTTAATATGTTTTTAGCCTTGGTCATAGTTAAATCTAGTCTTAAGTCATTTTATGTCACTTAGGGGTCACTTTTAGAGTCATTTATGAAGGTGGTATAGTTTTCCAAGTTATAAAAGTGTTATTAACTCTTTTTCAATGTCTAATATGTCATATTCCTTGTCATTAAAGTTATTCCTATCTAAAACTTGCAAGTTCCTAACTAAAATCAAGAAAATAAGTGAAAAAGAGGAGGTTTTGGTAGTTATACAACCTATAGAGGAGAGTGGCACATGTGGAAAACTTATATAATGGATATTAAACTTCTTTTATCTCATTTAAAAGTTTTATTATCTTTTAAATTCTTAAAAATGGTTGAAAACCATTCTACTCCTTCATCACTCCACTAGACATGAAAAATTGGTCAACATGTCTTCTAATGGTATGGATAGTAAGAGAGGTTTCAGGTCAAATTATATTGGTGGTAGATAGCAAACTTGGTCTAATTCATATTCATATTAGGATTTAGAAAAATGGTTGTCTATGCTTTATGAACCATTCTTAAAAAATTGGCTATCTCATTTTGCTTGCTAATCCCCATACCTTGTAGGTTTTATTCTTGTATGATATTATCCATATAATATACTTATTTAAATTACTTCCAAAGGATGTTTCAATCCTTATTTCATTATTTCCATTCTTTATTTCATGTTTGGAGGTGATTTGATGAGCTCAAACATCTCAAGTTATAGGTTGAGATATCCATTACTAATTGTACGCAGATTCATCAACTAGATATGTTTTCATCTTTTGTAGTGGTTTAAAATTAACATGACATAATGTATTCTATTATTTTCAAGTCATATCAACCACTTTTACTTGTGAATCTCGGTCTTAATGGTCAACATTCATGGAGTTCTAGTCAAAGAACATAACACATAGCCAGTTCTTATAAGTATCATCTATAATCATGGCGTGTGAAGCTCTAAGAATGGTTATGAAGGTGTAATGAAGAGTTTAAATGTGTTAAAAAAATTCTTGTAACATGAGAAAATAATCTAAGCCCTTCAAATTCTAAGTGATTGATTGTGACAACTAGTTCAACTCCATACATAGTTCTGTAGTCTAGTGAACACCTATAGGTTCCCCATGAAAGGCCAAACATGTTGAAATCAAGCATTTGAAATTATTCATGGTGAAAATGATCCATTTAAGAGTTGATATAGGGGATAATACTGATTGTATGCCCATACACTATGTATATTTCCCATATCTAGATTCACTATTGTGTATACTGAAATGGTCACCTACAAGTGGTTTTCACAGAGATCTAAAAGTATTGCATATGAAGTTAAAACATGTTTTGAGTATTCATAGAGTTTTATAAGTTGGGTAATGTCATAAGAATCAATTTTGAGGTTATATAATTGCATGAAAACTTGAGTAATGACTCATGATTCAAGAAGCTAAGTTTAGGGACAAAAAACCTTAAAAACTCAGAAATAGAGCCCTGTCTACTTTTGAGGTTATCTTATAATATTATAACATGGAGTCTAGATGCATATAAATTATTTTCTCATATATCCCTATCATAGGAGAGATTATTTTAAAATTTAAGTGAGTGTTTGAATCCAATAAATGGTGTAAAAGAGGCTTCAAAACCATACAATTATTTACTACAAAAGGGTAGTATTCTCTATGGTATCTTCAACCTCAATTGACTTCACAGTCCAAGGTGGCAGTATAGGAACACACATTCATGTCGAGTGGTCTTATGAATATGAGATGTAATAGTGACTCAAAATGTTGGAATACAAGGTTTTTAACTTGCATCACAACCTACAAGACTTCCTTTTGGCCTAGGATAATACACTTATAGGTTTCCAAGAAAGGTGACATAATAGAACCTAAAAGTTGAAGTGTTACTTTCTAAGTTGTAAGCATGATACAAGTAGATTTCACTCATTAAGTACAAAAAAAGGATTCCTAAAAAGGCCTAAACATAAAATATACTATGTATGACATCTACAGGTGTCCTTTTAATCCAAGAAAAGATACATGCAATTTGACTGTAGTGTGACAATGCACTAGTATAGAGTGGTTTGTTTTTGTCACATGGTCTTTGAGCATGAAGTGAAATCAAATGAAGTTGAAGGGAACCTAGATGATTTAAAAGGGAGTATATAATGAGATACAAGGCTTAAATATGTAATACTCACCTACATGCAAGCCATTTTCTAATCAAACAACATAGTTGTAGTTGATTGCAGTCTTGTCTATAGTGTAAGCTATATGTAGACACTAGAAAAATACACTATTATAGTCATCATAAAACACCCCTTGGCCCTTTCGCCCCCTTCAGTTAGGTTTAATTATTAAAATCCTTTAACATACCCATTTACCCCTTTTTGGCTAGTTTAATTAAGTTAATTAATTTAAAAAGGCCTATTTACACCTCCTCACCCAAACCCATGGCTAATTAGTTGACACCTAGCATTAAGACTAATTCCCACCTATACATTTAATTCCCTAACCCCTTAAAATTATTCCTCACACATCCCAATGATACCTTTATTAACCTCAGACCATTTTTTGTTAGTTTTAACAACTAATCATAAGTGTAAATGCCTGTTTTTGGAAAATTTGGACTTATTCTCCTTGACCAATATTGGTCACCCCTCAATCAGTGCCAGTTGACTAGGAATGGCAATGATTACTTAATGTAACCCAAAAGCCTTGCCTTGGGAGGTCAAAATCATATTTTACATGAGAATCTTAAAATCTCAAGCAAATCAAAGATTCCAAATGAACCAAGAACTAGACCAGAGATGTCCAAGTGCTTCAACAACTCACCACAAAGAAGTTAAGTACCATTACTCTACCTGTATTACTCTAGAATCCCACACAACTTACACCTAACCTCAACATTCTTCTAGGCCAACAAACTTTAGAGCTAAGTATCTGCACTTACATCAAAGTTTAGTTGTTAAGTTTCAGTTGTTTTACTATTTTCCATCCATTTTCTCATTCTTTCCATATTCCCTTTATGTTGGAGTTCTACAATTCCAAACACTCCACCTTCCACCAAGCACCCACATGCCATCTCAATCACCTACATATCCAACCTATAGGTTTGATACTTCTGAGAATTCACTCTGCCCTTGCAACCATTCCCAAACCTAGAAATAACCCATACAAGCCTTCTTATAACCAAACCAACAACCATTTTTTACCCAAACTAGGACTTAAAGAGACTGGCACTAGTCATCTCTGATCGGTAGTAGTCGTACCTCAACTAGAAATGGTTTCCTTAACTGACACTAGTTGTATAGTGATTGGCATTGGTCACTATGTGTTTCATTTTGCCAAAACTAGCAAGCAATTCCTACCTATCTGCCTTCATCCAAATTTTGAGTTTTTGTTACATCACAGAGGTCTAAACTATTTTTTGAAACAAGTTTGAACACTTTATCTTTAGTTTTAAATAATTTATTGCTATTTTAGTTAAAATCGCTTGTTTTCCTTCAAACATTTCTTGTATTGATTTTAATACTTTCTATTGTTTCATGCAAGAACCTATTTATATTTTTCAAAACTTAATTATCTTAAAGAGTCGATTGATAGCCTCTGAGGAAGCCTAATGCTTTTTAGATCTAGCTTATGTTAGACAATCTACCCATATATCTTAATCCACCTTTTTCTAGTTCTTCTCTTATCTATAGGTCATCCTCCTAAGCCAAAGAGTACTATCTACAATCGACTAGATAATGTGCACATAATGAAAACCATGTTATTCTAAACCACACCCCTCTCTTAAGTTTCTTATTTTTTTCTAAGAGAAGGAAAAATAAACAAAAAAAAATAGTGAAACATTCTAGCACACTCAGTGGGACCCTTAAGCTTTTATTGGGTTCATAGGTGTTTAGGACATTTAGTTTCATTAGTGAAATTTTCATCCTTTGCAAATTTGATTTTTCAAAAATTAAACGTTCTTTCTTTGTTTTCTACATTGAAAATTTTATTTTTAGTCTCTTCTTCCTAAAATCAACTTTTAGTTCTTCTTTTCACTCTTATAAAAGGTTAAAATTTTCATTTTTTTGTTCATTTTTAAAATAAAAAAGTACTCATCCTAAGATTAGGACTTGCATCTTCATATCGCATTTAGGTACATCATAGTTCTTTTACCTTATAAAAGAAATCAAAATTTTTCTTTGGGTTTAAAAATAACTTGCATTCATTGCTTGCTTGCTTGTTTAGTTCACATAGTTTAATTTAAATGATGAAATTAATTGTAGCAAATCACTTCTTATCACACACGCAATACCAAATCACTCATTAAAATTATACATCAAACATTTGCATAAGGACCAACTAGGTTTTCATCACCTAAAAGTAAACCTTTCCCTTGGATATCCAACTTAGAATTCACTAGCAAGGGGAGAAATCAAAACTCAGTTCACTGGCTGAGTATAATCTTTAGTAATTTGGTATATTTTGGCTAAGCACCTGACACCCTTATCATTGTAGTGTGTGAAGTGAGGGGGTAGGCCCTAATATCAAGCCATGTACCAAATTATAATACATATTTTTGAGAGCCTTTAACAACCCAAAACCATATTTAGACATCTTTTTCTAGTTCCCACTCTATAAGCCCATGTTGATTTTCATAACTTCTTAAAAATTGAGGCATAAGCCCAAAGAGATAAAAATTATTCTAGGACTTAAACATACTCTTACTCTATGCTTGTTTTCCTTGAATATTTTATTTTGTTTTCTTCTCTTTTGAGTGTGTGAGATGACTTTCACCCTTATTTCATCTTTCTTTGCATGGTTTTGATAAGACAACAATGTAGAAACCAAACAAACTAAGATCCACCTCCCAAACACCCATCTTATTCTTCCTCATCCATAGAGTACATCTCAAATGTAGAAAGTTCCTCCCATCACTTTGGAAGTCTTAGTATGCCTCAGATAATTACCCAAGGAGATACATATTTCACCACCCTTCTTGATAATAATCCCATAGCCCTCCAACATTACCTTACCACCATGTCTCACCATACCCCTACTTTGGTTCCTTCCATTGAACATCCTTATGGCATGCCACCTTACCTTATATGTAGGACTTTAGTTGACACTATCTCCACCTAACCTTTGGTGACCTAAGCCTCTTCCTCCATTAACAACCCTTCAAAACCACCACTCAACACCAATATCTTCTACCAACCAATACCCAAACACCTTCTACCCCAACCAACAACCCTTCTAACATAGGATCAACCCAACCTTTAGTAACTCATACACTACTTACTATTGGAGTATTTTCCACTAGTGTTGCTACCTTACCACTTGTCATTTACAACCCACCATCTTCCACCCCTTTCTAAAATTTGGTAGTTTCCATACCCTTTACACTCCCACATATTAGCACTAGGGTAACTACACACCCTCAACCTACCAATCTAACCATGCCTCTTACCCAACCAATATCTATTCCATAAAACCCAAGTTATGTTCCAAACCCACAGGGGTACATGCCTCCACCTTCTTCCCAACCTTCCATGCTCACTTACCAATATATGGTATCTTCCCCAACTTTCCATGCCCACTTTTGTCAGGGGATCTGTAGCTCTACCAATTAGAGCACAATTGATTACTTTCTTATATGCAATTAAACACGGAATTATACCAGAATGATAAAGTAGCTAGAAACTTGAGACAGCAAAGAATTTGAGAGACAATACACACTCTTGTATTAAATACTACTAGAAGAAAATACAATAAGGAAGATGCCACTTCTTCCTCCACCTCAAAGGCTTGCCACACCTCAAGACCTTCTTCCCTCTCTCTCTTGCTCAACACAACTCTAAAGCCTGAGTTGCTATTCCTCCTTGAATGCTTCAGCTGATCTCCTTGACCTTACACCTGTAGATCTCCTTGACCTTGCTAGCTTCAATGCCTTTACTTGCCTTAGAATTAATTTACAATACATGCCTTATGGGTCTATAAATAAGATCCCATGCTTACAAAAAATAGAACACTAACTACTAAAATTAGACACACAGCCTGCGACTTAAATTAGCCCCTTAGCATGCAAACACTCAGTTCAACTAACTAACTGTTCATTAACAGCAGTTCCAAAAATACACAGGTGACCAACGTCAGTCCCTGATGGTCTGGTGCTGCCGATGTCGGCCGACTTCCTGTCGTCGCCGGTCTCCTTCTCCACTACACTTGATCAACGTCGATCATAATGTCGATGCCAGTGGCTCTGGTTCTTCAGCATCCTTCCTTCTAGTGTCTGCAAACAGTTGAAGCTTTTAGCTCCACACCACAACAATCTCCCACTTGGAGATAAACAGCTGCAACTTGTACCTGTACCTGTACACCATCTATTTTGTTCCTTAGGCTCTGTATCCCTCTTCAATGTCACTCTTGAAGACCAACCACCACGTAAACCTATGATGCAATACCTGTATCTTATGCCACAAGAATTTTGCTGCTCCCAAATTCTCCATGACACACTTTTGAACCAACTCTACCCTTAGCTCAGAAAACTCCCTGTATATGAAACCCTGCAATAAGTAACACAATATAGTAACAGGATAATGTAGCTAATATTATCCAACCTGGTAAAGATAAAATACAATGGTCAAACCTCCATTGTTCTGCAGCATAATCAAGACCATATACCATAGCCTTTTGTCTCATGTATCCATCCACTCTCTTCTCTAAAATAGGAATCCATCCCTCTGTCTAGTGCTTTCTTCCAGCTGACAACACTACCAACAAATACCTATTTGGTTCTCCAAGGACTCACACTCCTCATCCATGCCAAGCTCCCACTGTTTCTGGATTCTACCTGCATTGCTTCTTCCATCTTCCTAGTTCATGATTATCAGTAAGCAATATAAAGAAGGTGAACAACAAATATGAGGTTCACATACCTTTTCTGACCTCTACATGGGTGTTTGAGACTTAGTAATTCACCTAACATCCATTCCAGTGACCAATCTAGGCCATCTCCCAGTCTGCTTTCGACTGAGGTTGGTTCTCTGCATTGATCCTAACTACCGACGTCATTTCCCTGGCCGACACCGGTGTCCCACCTGTTGATGTCGGTCCTTATGATTGACGTCAGACTTCTCCTGTCTGACCTACCGACCCTGCTGGTCTACACATGACCGATGTCGGTATCTGGATGACTGACATCGGTGCCAAGCTACCGACATCGGTGTCTGTGTGTTCTTGTAAGTGATGAAATTTTCATCCACGAGCTCTTCTTGGATCAAACCTCTATCCATGTTGCCCTGCTTAGACTTATTCAGCCCCTGTGACTGATCTCTGTCCTTCATCTCCTCCATAAACACCAAGGCTTCTTTGTTCCTGTCAAAGGCATCAAATTTCCTCTTTCTACAATGAATTGTATCTGTGCACATACCTTTTGAATCAAGAACTTCCATTCCCTTTCTATTCTTGTGACCAAGCCTATTAGGCCACATCTTTGAATCTACACCAGAAGTGGAATCAATAATACAAGTAGACAGATAAAGAGTATCTACTTTCTTACCTCTTGCTAGAACAAGTGCTCCCTTGGTAACCTTCCAAGAATCTGCTGTGAGGGTTATTGTGCATCCCTCATCTCCCAACCTTCCTACAAAAATCAGACTCTACTTCAGAATTGGAACATGCATGACCTCTTTCAACACCCACGTGTTATCAATCTGCAATCTCAGCTGCACTTTCCCTTTGCCAACTATCTGACAAGGCGTACCATCCCCTAAATAAATAACTCCAAAGTCTCCCTGTTCATACTCGTAGAACAAATCTCTGTTTGGGGATGCATGAAAAGATGATCCAGAATCTAAAATCCATGATCCTACCTGACTATCTGAAGAAAGTATGAGAGCATCCTGCATTACAATATTTGCATCCTTTGCTTCTCCCATACCTGCATGTTGATTCTCTTTATCTCTCAACCAACACTCCTTTGTATGTCCTTTCTTTCCACAAAACCAGCAGGTGATACCTTTGGACTCGGATCTCCTTCCCGACCATGATTTCCCTTGCTCAACCTTCTCCCTTTGCCTTTCCCTGCTTTCTGCACTTAGAGCATTCCCTGATGATTCACCTGTGCTTCTCCTGTGTATTTCCTCATTCAAGATCACACTCACAACATCATCAACTTTTAAGATTTTAGAAGCAGATGCAGAATTACTTACTGCCATAACCATACCGTCCCAACTTTCAGGCAAAGAACATAAAATCAAAAGAGCCTTTACCTCATCATCAAAAATAATATTGACTAAAGCTAATTGGTTTACCAAACCATGGAAATCACTGAGATGAGTATGTACCGATCCACCTTCCTGCATTTACAAAGTAAATAGCTGCTTCATAAGATATACCTTATTAGAAGCAGAGGGCTTTTCGTATAAATTCTCCAAGGACTTTATCAACTCTTCCGTTGTCTTGCACTGTGATAAGCTGGAAATCATAGATGATGTAAGGCTCAACCTTATGGAACCTAGAGCCTTCCTATCAAGAACGTTCCATTCTTCATCCTTCATATCTGTGGGCTTGCATGCAACCCCACCCAACGGTAAGTACAGATCCTTCTGATACAGATAGTCCTCAATCTACATCCTCCAGTGTTGATAATTCTTTCCATTAAACTTCTCCATTCATAGCCTACTTTCTTCTGCCATTGCTGAACTCCCACTCAATCAGAAAACCCTGTGAATGACCTGTAATCAAAAAACAATACCCTGCTTCTTGCAAACCGTAGCTCTGATACCACTTGTCAGGGGATCTGTAGCTCTACCAATTAGAGCACAATTGATTACTTTCTTATATGCAATTAAACATGGAATTATACCAGAATGATAAAGTAGCTAGGAACTTGAGACAACAAAGAATTTGAGAGATAATACACACTCTTGTATTAAATACTACTAGAAGAAAATACAATAAGGAAGATGCCACTTCTTCCTCCACCTCAAAGGCTTGCCACACCTCAAGACCTTCTTCCCTCTCTCTCTTGCTCAACACAACAACTCTAAAGCCTGAGTTGCTATCCCTCCTTGAATGCTTCAGCTGATCTCCTTGACCTTACACCTGTAGATCTCCTTGACCTTGCTAGCTTCAATGCTTTTACTTGCCTTGGAATTAATTTACAATACATGCCTTATGGGTCTATAAATAAGATCCCATGCTTACAAAAAATAGAACACTAACTACTAAAATTAGACACACAGCCCGCGACTTAAATTAGCCCCTTAGCATGCAAACACTCGATTCAACTAACTGACTATTCGTTAACAGTAGTTCCAAAAATACACAGGCGACCGACGTCAGTCCCTGATGATCTGGTGCTGCCGATGTCGGCCGACTTCCTACCATCGCCGGTCTCCTTCTCCACTGCACTTGACCGACGTCGGTCATACTACCGACGCCGGTGGCTCTGGTTCTTCAGCATCCTTCCTTCTAGTGTCTGCAAACAGTTGAAGCTTTTAGCTCCACACCACAACAACTTTCCAATATGTGTCATCTTCCAAACCTTCCATGCCCACTTACCAATATGTGGCATCTTCCCAACCTTTCATTTCCACTTACCAATATGTGGCA
Source organism: Torreya grandis (assembly GCA_037957365.1). NCBI lineage: Eukaryota > Viridiplantae > Streptophyta > Pinopsida > Cupressales > Taxaceae > Torreya > Torreya grandis. Next base: position 3,942,852 of record JARHVA010000523.1, on the reverse strand, counting down.
TCCTATCAACCCTATACCAGTTACCCATATATGGCACCTTCATAACCCTAATAGAATATACCTTACAATTATGGGGGTGAAAAACCACAAATTGATCTTATCAAGATGTTGATGAAAAACATGACCAATCTTGAGTCATCCATTTATAGTGCCCAAAACTTCTTGTCATATGACCAAATTTGCAATTAGCCAATCCACCCATCTATCCCAATCCGACCATACCTTTCATAGTGGGAGATTCTAAAATTTAGTAAGTTTCAAAGAAAATAAGACCCCCAACAACATCTTATATTGCTTAGGCATTCATGTTATATGATTACTTATGATGATGCTCTTCTTCTCTGCACTTTCCCCATGTCCCTAGATGGACCCATAATAGATTTGTATAATGATATTACCAAAAACTCCCTCTTCTCTTTTACCCAACTAGCCCAAACATTCTTAGACCATTTCTCTATAAACATTTCCAAGAAATTTTCTATCACCAACCTATATTCCATCAAGAAATTCTAGGATGAGTCAATTGCTAACTTTGTGGTCCATTGGAAAGGTTTAATTAACTAACTCTCTTTCTCTTTGCCCCAACCCAATTTGATTGAGATTTTATCTCAAGCTTATGCCAAGTATATCTCATCAACCTTATAGGTTTAAACTTTCTAAACCTTTGATGAGGCATTCACCATGGCTCAAAAGTTGGAGATTAAAGCTATAGATAAGGGAAAGCTTAAATTAAGGAAAAAAAATTCTAGTTTCAAATCAAATGAAGCTTCTTCCTCAAAAACCACCAACCACACCAAAACCAACACCAAAGCTAAAAGAACTATGAATGTAATTATACTTAAAATGGCTCCTCTTCCAGTTGTCAACCAATCCAATTCTTCCACTTCTTCTAACCAAAATGGCAAAACCCAAAACCTTTATGTCTAAAAATAGTATACTCTGCTAGGGGAGTTATACACTTCAGTTTTGGAAAAGTTGTTAAAAACATATATCATCCAACTTCCTCCAATTAAACTAACCCAAAAATTTGATTCCTGTCATCTTATACCTAGTTAGTATAAGGAAAATGAAATGTATAGTTTTCACCATGTAATTGGACATGATTTTAGTAGATGTAAGACATTCAAAAAAATCATCCAAGATTTGATTGATAAGGGGGAAATTGTGATGGACAACGTGAATGCACACCCAAATCAATAACTTGACATTTTTAGATAACCATTCCCCAACAATTTACCTTCTATGAATAGTGAACATATTAATATGGAATCTTCTCATAAGCATGAGGTTCACATAGTTAATGTTGTTCTTAGTGAACAAATAGTTAGTGAACCCATATCCCAAACTAGCATTCCTTCTCCACGTATTGAGGTAGTGGAGTCACCTACCATTCCTTTAGAAAGCAAAACAAAGGAAGCAACTATGATCCCTTCTCCACTTATTGACGTAGTGGAATTAGTAACCTCTCCTTTAGAAGGCATAACAAATGATGAAATTGTTACCTTCATCCCTTTTTCTTCCATGATAGAGATATCCACCCTTCCTTTCGAAAGTATTCCTAAGGAAAAGGTTACTTCACCTACCCCTTATATGGAAGAATTATCCACCAAGTTCTTAGAAATTTTGATAGAGGAAAATAAAGACATGTCTATTCCACTTTCTTAGCCATTTCTTTTGTCCTTCGAGTCCAAAACTAAAGGAAATGAACCCATTTATAAGCCTTTTTCTAGGTTAATCCAAAGTTTAGAGTTTCTATCCCAACCAAACCTTGATCAGGCCAAATTTTGGCATCACTTTGGGATCCCTTATCTAAATAAGGAGTCATCAAACTCACCCTTGTCTACCCAAAATTCAACTTCCACTAGAGAGACTACCATCACTCCAATAAAACTAATAGAAGACTCCACCTCCAAAACCTTAGATGAAGCATCCAACCCAACTCCATCCAAAGAAACCAAAATACTTTCCACTATCCCCATAAATCCCATGAAGAACCTAGGTGTAGTCCCCCCTCAGAATCTTACTCATCCTTTTTTAAATTTGGAGTTGACCCACCAAACCCACCTAAGAAACCACAAGTCAAACCAACCAAGAAAGTTGAACCACCTAGGATTCCAAAATCCAAAACATTGCCTCTTATTTCCACTTTTCCTTCCATTTTGGGACCACATAATTCTTCTATCTTAGGACCTCACCCCTCTACCTTGATTAAGAGATTGAGTCTCCTAAAAAAAGCCCAAACCCAACCTCCACTTCTAGCTACACCTCCACCTATTCCTTCCAAACCTTCTACTTCTAAACCATTTGCTTCCAAGCCATCAACCTCTAAACCATATACTCCAAAACCACCCACCAAGAACATTCCACCACCCAAATCGCTAATTGTCAACCCTACCCCTAAGAAGGCTTCCACCCCAACTATCAAAACCAAAACATTCATTCCCTTTCCACCCTTGATAGTGTCTTATTCCACCATTTTTCTAAGGTTTCTCCAAGCCTCTTACTTGATCTTTCCTCCTATCAAATCATTTGATCCCCTTAGTACTAATCCATCTTGGTTTATTGATAATTTATTTTGCTCATATAATAGGATGTCTAGGCATGATACGAAGAACTATAAAGCTCTCTAAGTTATAGTCCACAAACTATGTGATGAGGATGAGTTATTGATAGAAGAACCTCTAATGATCCCACCACTAAGCCATGAGCCAAAAGAAACTAACCCAAACCTACATACCCCTAAACTCTCATCTAAGAGTGAGGAGGAACCAAAGCAATCCACTAGTCCAAATCCTTTCCAAATCCATACCATTCATGTGGTCACCTAATCACAAGCCCAAAAAAAGGATAAAGGGAAAGAAAAAGTGTCCATCTAATGGGCATACCCTTCTTCCACCACCATAACACCTTCACCAAGCCAAATATTTATATCTTAGGTGCACCTTAATCCAAGCCCTTTGAGTCAATAAAAAGGGTAGTTCTAAAACAACCTCACCAAACACCAGTGAAGATGACTTTATATGAGCTAATTAATACCTCACCCCATCACCATCAAGCCATGATGGAGGCCTTGTAGTATACATAAGTTTAAAATAAATATTCATAACCTATAGTAGCCTTTATTAGAGCCCTTTAAATTTCTACCCTTGTTACCTTCCAAGATTAAGAGATATCCCGTGTTCATCTAGATGATCTAGATCCTCCCCTTTTCATTACCACCCACATCAACCAAACCCATATCAAGAGGGTTATGATTGATGGGGGAAATATCATTAATATTATTTCCTCCCATGTGTATGTCCAAATAAAACTCCCAGAGAACATCATGTTAAAAACTATAGCGGTGCTCCAATATTTCAATGATACCATGGCTATAGCCTTAGGGATAGTTATCCTTCATATTCATTTAGGACCTCACACTCTTCCTGAGCTCTTCTATGTGTTAGAAGGTGATTTCCAATATAAAATTTTTCTTGGATGCCCTTGGATCCATTCCATGGGTTGTGTGCCATCTACCTTACATTGGTGTATAAAGTTTGAGCATGAGGGTCAAGTCCATGTCATACCTACTGACCCTAGTCATTTCAAGTCATGTAATATGACTTACTAACCTAATGATGTTCTCTTCTAAATCAAGGATGCATCCCCTTGCTCTCCCATCAAACAAGATTCTACAAACTCATCTATACCTTCCTCCTAAATCCCCATGAAGGACCCCTTAGAATCAACATTCCAACGTCTCTCGCTTGAGGAGTATCACCTTTTGACCTTAGATGCCTTCCCTGCTCCCAAAGAGTATGGAATCTTAACCAAAAAAATAGATATGATTTTAATATTAGAGCCATTACTCCTTTTGGGCCTCCCAATTTCCATACTAATCTTATTTATGGGGGACTTGATCAATAATTTTTTGCTTCCACTGCCTCTTCTTCACCTAAACTATTCAACTCTGATTTCTCCTACTTGGATAAATTAGAGTTTGCCAATACATACCTCCATCATTGTGTTTGTAAGGGATTTTGTATAGGATGATATGAGCATGGACAACATGAGTTTCTACCTTTGAAAACTCAAAAAACCTTATGAATTATTTGGTCTTAGATTCATTCCAGTAAAGGAGTAAACCATCCCACCCCTTGTCATCATCATTGAGGAAGAAACACCATCCTTACCAACCCATTATCCTTTGAAATTTGAGGATATTGATATAATTCCCTCTAACTTTTTTGATCAACATGCTTAGTTTGAGACCCCTAACTTATCAAAAGGATAGGGAAACCATGGCCATTCTTTTAACTCATCTTGAGATGATAAAAGATGTTTCTCCTACCATTAATACTATTTAGTGTCAGGATGATGATTCCCTTCTCACCTATATTGGTGCTAAAGATTCCTTTATTCACAAGTCCCTTCTTCTTGAGACTTCAACTATGTTGAATTAATCCATTATTGATGTCAATTTGGGTACCCAAGATAGTCCTTATATAGTCAAATTTGACCAATCCTTAGATTCTTTAGAGCATCAAGATTTTTCTTCCTTTTTGTGAGACCATATCATAGAATTTACTTAGTATTATAGTGACATGCCAAGAATTTACCCTTACATAATCATCTATAACATCATTACCACCCTCAATGCCAATCCTGTTAGGCAAAAGCTTCATAAGATGCACCCTCATATAGCCCTTCTTATAAAAGAAGAGCTTCAATCCATCAATTTCATCCAATGTATTGACTACCCCCAATGGGTCTCAAATATAATTCCTATCACTAAAGTGATATGGGGACTTTGTATTTGCATTGGATTTTATGATCTTAACCTTGCTTGTCTAAAAGATGATTTCCTTTTGCCAAGCATTGACTAGCTTGTTGATCTTACAGCCGACCATGAGATGTTATCTCTTATGGATGGATTCTCAGGTTATAATCATATCTTGATTGCCCCAAAATATCAACATGAAACTAATTTTATCACCCCATAGGTAACCTTCTACTATAGGGTCATGCCTTTTGGTCTGAAGAACGTTGATGCAACCTACCAATACACCATGACCTATATCTTTCATGACCTTATTCATAAAACTATAAAGGACTACATAGATGACCTCCTTCAAAAGTCTAAATATCATAAGGATCATTTGGATATCCTAAAGGTTATCTTTGAGTTCCTTATCCACTTCTATACACACCTTAACTCCAAGAAGTTCATCTTTGAGGTCTTGTCAGGAAGCTTATTGGCTTTATTATCTCTCTATACAGAATCAAAGTAGATCCTGCTAAAGTCAAGGAAATCCTCGACATTCCTCCTCTAACTAACCTCAAGCAAATACATAATCTGAAGGGGAAAATCTAATCCATTTGCACTTCATCTTTCAACTATTTGATAAATGTTAACCTTTCCATCACCTCCTTAAGAAAGATATCTCCTTTAAATAGAACAAAGACTATCAAAAGGCCTTTAACTCACTTAAATAATATCTTATTTTCCATCCCATTTTGTTCCTCCAAAAGAGGACCAACCTTTATACCTTTACATTTACACCATAGACCATTCCTTAGGGGCCATGCTTGCACATCATGATGATCAACATAACAAGCAAGTAGTCTACTATATAAATTAAACACTTATAAAGTATGAAACTAGATATACCCATACCAAGAAAATTTTCCTCACCTTAGTCGTTATGGCTTCTAAACTCAATCTTTAACTTCTTAATCATAAAACCTTCATCATAACTAACATCGACCCACTCAAGTATATGCATTCTAAGCCATATCAAAATCAAGATATGGTTAGATGGATCATGCCTTTAGCTAAGTTAAATATTGAGTTACTCATATAAAAGTCAATCAAAGGGAAAATTATTATTGACCAATTGGCTGAAGCACCTTTAGAAAATAACCAACCTCCTCTTGAGTTTCTTGATGAGTCTATCATAACTCTATCTCAAGAGGATTTTGCTTATCAGATGACCATTTTATTCAATGGATCAAAGTGTCAAAGTGGTGGGGGAGCCAATATCATCCTTATCCTCATTTATGGTGAACCCTTTCCTTTACAATTTAAAATTGATTTTAATTTCACCAATAACATGGCTGAGTATGAAGCCCTAGTGATAGGTCTCCAAATAGTTGTCTTTGGGAGTTAAATCAATCAACATTTTTTGTAACACCCAACTTGTGGTTAACTAAATCAATGGTTCTTACCAATGTAAAAACTATGTCTTACAATAGTAAAAATAGTTGGTAAATGTACTCTTGATGTCATTTTATCATTACCTTATTCAATCCACTTCACTTTCTACTAAAATTTTTGATGATACCATGGATTATCTTGCCTCCCAAATCTCATATGTGCCTTTCGAATCTAAGCTCTTGGTCACTATCCATCACCTTAACAAGCCCTCTTATACCAAATTAAATATTCCTTCCATTTTTCATGTAGGAGAGGCCCAATCTGATATCTACTATAAGCAAATCTTTGACTATCTAAACCTAGCCATTGATGCTTACGATATCTCTAGAAATGATCAAAGAAAATTTATATAGAGTACCCCTCATTACACCATAATAGGGGGAATTATTTATAAGCACAACTTTGATGGTATCCTTTTTAGATGCCTACATAGTCATGAAATCTCTCACGCTATCAAGGAAATGCATGATGGGATTTGTGAAGGACATTTTAGTGGTCTAACTATAACTAAACATATCCTTTACCTTGGATATTATTAGCCTAACCTTAAAAAATACCATTGTGATTACATAAAGAAGTGTGTTAAGTGTTAGTAATACATTAATTTGCATCATGTATCTAGTCATAGTATTCAAGTCTCTAAATATTTATGACCCTTCTGACAATGGGGATTAGATCTCATTAGTGAAATCAACCCTTATTCTTCACAATGACATCATTATATCATCACTATGATATAATATTTCACCAAATGGGTGGAGGCTATTCCCCTCATTTTAACCAAAGCTTATAAGATTATTGACTTCATTAACCATCACATTATCTACCACTTTGTTCCTCAAAACATTATTATTGACAATGGTAAATCATTTTAAAATAAAAAAGTACAAGGTCCTTATGACATATTTGGCATTAAGTTAAGCTTATCATCACCTTATCATCCATAAATTAATGGATAGGCTAAGGCTTCTAACAAAACATTTAACAAAATGCTAACTAAAATGGTCAATGCATTTGGTCAAGATTTGCACTTACACATTTCCTTTGCCTTATGGGTATATCGAGCTAGCATTCAAACCCCTACAGGTGTTATGTTAGGGGATCTCTAGCTCTACCAATTAGAGCACAATTGATTACTTTCTTATATGCAATTAAACATGAAATTATACCAGAATGATAAAGTAGCTAGAAATTTGAGACAACAAAGAATTTGAGAGACAATCCACACTCTTGTATTAAATATTACTAGAAGAAAATACAATAAGGAAGATGCCACTTCTTCCTCCACCTCAAAGGCTTGCCACACCTCAAGACCTTCTTTCCTCTCTCTCTTGCTCAACACAACAACTCTAAAGCCTAAGTTGATATCCCTCCTTGAATGCTTTAGCTGATCTCCTTGACCTTACACCTGTAGATCTCCTTGACCTTGCTTGCTTCAATGCTCTTACTTGCCTTCTTGCTTAATTACAATACATGCCTTATGGGTCTTTAAATAGGATCCCATGCTTACAAAAATAGAAATCTAACTACTAAAATTAGACACATAGCTCGCGACTTAAATTAGCCCCTTAGCATGCAAACACTCAGTTCAACTAACTAACTGTTCATGCAATGAACAATTTTGGACCGCACAGGCGACCGACGCCGGTCCCTACTTGTCTGGTGCTACCGACGTCAGCCGACTCTCTATCGTCGCCGGTCTCCTTCTCCACTACACTTGACCGATGTCAGTCATACTACCGACGCCGGTGGCTCTGGTTCTTCAGCATCCTTCCTTGTGTCTGCAAACAATTGAAGCTTTTAGCTCCACACCTTAACAATCTCCCACTTGGAGATAAATAGCTGTAACTTGTACTTGTACCTATACACCATCTATTTTATTCTTTAGGCTTTGTATCCCTCTTCAAAGTCACTCTTGAAGACCAACCACCACGCAAACCTGTGATGCAATACCTGTATCTTATGCCACAAGAATTTTGCTGCTCCCAAATTCTCCATGACATACTTCTGAACCAACTCTACCCTTAGCTCAGAAAACTCCCTGTATATGAAACCCTGCAACAAGTAACACAATATAGTAACAGGATAATGTAGCTAATATTATCCAACCTGGTAAAGATAAAATACAATGGTCAAACCTCCATTGTTCTACAGCCTACTTAAGACCATATACCATAGCCTTCTGTCTCATGTGTCCATCCACTCTCTTCTCTAAAACGGGAATCCATCCCTCTATCCAGTGCTTTCTTCTAGTTGACAACACTACCAACAAATACCTATTTGGTTCTCCAAGGACTCACACTCCTCATCCATGCCAAGCTCCCACTGTTTCTGGATTATACCTGCATTGCTTCTTCCATCTTCCTAGTTCATGACTATCAGTAAGCAATATAAAGAAGGTGAACAATGAATATGAGGTTCACATACCTTTCCTGACCTCCACATGGGTGTTTGAGACTTATTAATTCACCCAACATCCATTCCAGTGACCGATCTAGGCCATCTCTCAGTCTGCTCCCGATCGATGTCAGTTCCCTGCACTGATCCTGACTACCGACGTTGTTTCCCTGGCCGATGCCGGTGTCCCTCATGCTGACATCAGTCCTTATGACCAACGTCAGACTTTTCCTATCTGACCTACTAACCCTACTATTCTGCACATGACTGATGTCAGTATCTGGATGACTGACGTTGGTGCCAAGCTACCGACATCGGTGTCTGTGTGTTCCTGTAAGTGATGAAATTTTCATCCGCGAGCTCTTCTTGGATCAAACCTCTATCCATGCTGCCCTACTTAGATTTATTCAGCCCCTGTGACTGATCTCTATCCTTCATCTCCTCCATAAACACCAAGGCTCCTTTGTTCCTGTCAAAAGCATCAAATTTCCTCTTTTTGTAATGAACTGTATCTGTGCTTTCCAAATTTGAACACATACCTTTTGAATCAAGAACTTCCATTCCCTTCCTATTCTTGTGACCAAGCCTATTAGGCCACATCTTCGAATCTACACCAGATGTAGAATCAGTAATACAAGTAGACAGATAAAGAGTATCTACTTTCTTACCTCTTGCTAGAACAAGTGCTCCCTTGGTAACCTTCCAAGAATCTGCTGTGAGGGTTATTGTGCATCTCTCATCTCCCAACCTTCCTACAAAAATCAGACTCTACTTCAGAATTGGAACATGCATGACCTCTTTCAACACCCATGTGGTGTCAATCTGCAATCTCAGCTGCACTTTCCCTTTGCCAACTATCTGACAAGGCATACCATCCCCTAAATAGAGCACTCCAAAGTCTCCCTGTTCATACTCATAGAACAAATCTCTGTTTGGGGATGCATGAAAAGATGAACCAGAATCTAAAATCCATGATCCTACCTGACTATCTGAAGAAAGTATGAGAGCATCCTGCATCACAATATTTGCATCCTTTGCTTCTTCCATACCTGCATGTTGATTCTCTTTATCTCTCAACCAACACTCCTTCTTTGTATGTCCTTTCTTTCCACAAAACCAGCAGGTAATACCTTTGGACTCGAATCTCCTTCCCGACCTTGATTTCCCTTGCTCAACCTTCTCCCTTTGCCTTTCCCTGCTTTTTGTACTTAGAGCATTCCCTGATGATTCACCTGTGCTTCTCCTGCATATTTCCTCATTCAAGATCACACTCACAACATCATCAACTTTTAAGATTTTAGAAGCAGATGCAGAATTACTTACTGCCATAACCATACCGTCCTAACTTTTAGGCAAAGAACATAAAATCAAAAGAGCCTTTACCTCATCATCAAAAACAATATTGACTGAAGCTAGTCGGTTTACCAAACCATGGAAATCACTGAGATGAGTATGAACCGATCCACCTTCCTGCATTTGCAAAGTAAATAACTGCTTCATAAGTTATACCTTATTAGAAGCCGAGGGCTTTTCGTATAAATTTGCCAAGGACTTTATCAACTCTTTCGTTGTCTTACACTGTGATAAGTTGGAAATCATAGACGATGCAAGGCTCAACCTTATGGAACCTAGAGCCTTCCGATCAAGAATGTTCTATTCTTCATCCTTCATATATGTGGGCTTGTATGCAACCCCACCCAACAGTAAGTATAGATCCTTCTGATATAGATAGTCCTCAATCTGCATCCTCCAATGTTGATAATTCTTTTTGTTAAACTTCTCCATTCGTAGCCTGCTTTCTTCTGCCATTGTTGAACTCCCACTCAATCAAAAAACCCTGTGAATGACCTGTAATCAAAAACAATACCCTGCTTCCCGCAAACCGTAGCTCTGATACCACTTGTCAGGGGATCTCTAGCTCTACCAATTAGAGCACAATTAATTACTTTCTTATATGAAATTAAACACAGAATTATACCAGAATGATAAAGTAGCTAGAAACTTGAGACAACAAAGAATTTGAGAGACAATACACACTCTTGTATTAAATATTACTAGAAGAAAATACAATAAGGAAGATGCCACTTCTTCCTCCACCTCAAAGGCTTGCCACACCTCAAGACCTTCTTCCCTCTCTCTCTTGCTCAACACAACAACTCTAAAGCCTGAGTTGCTATCCCTCCTTGAATGCTTCAGCTGATCTCCTTGACCTTGCTTGCTTCAATGCTCTTACTTGCCTTCTTGCTTAATTACAATACATGCCTTATGGGTCTTTAAATAGGATCCCATGCTTAAAAAAATAGAAATCTAACTACTAAAATTAGACACACAGCTCGCGACTTAAATTAGCCCCTTAGCATGCAAACACTCGGTTCAACTAACTAACTGTTCGTGCAACGAACAGTTCTGGACTGCACAGGAGACTGACGCCGGTCTCTGCTTGTCTGGTGCTGTCGACATCAGCCGACTCTCTACCATTGCCAGTCTCCTTCTCCACTACACTTGACCGACATCGGTCATATTGTCGATGTCGGTGGCTCTGGTTCTTTAGCATCCTTCCTTGTGTCTACAAATAGTTGAAGCTTTTAGCTCCACACCTTAACATGTTACCCCTTTCTCTCTTTTCTTTGGAGTAGAGGTTGTTTTACCTCTCAAATTCCAAATTCCCTCTTTATATATCCCTAAAGGATATCATTTCCAAGAGTGACTATCATCAAAAATGTTTAGCCCAACTTGAGCTACTTGACAAGTGTCATTTGGCCATGTTTAACCATCTTCATGTCTATCTGGAATGAATCAAGTGCACTTTTAACAAACACTTAAAATAATGATAATTCAATATCATAGACCTTGTCTTAAAGGAAAATCAACATGTAACCAATGTGGAAATAAGTAAGCAGAGCAAGTTTGCTTTTAATTAGCTTGGACCTTATATCATAATGCATAAGCATGGGTCAAGAGCTTACCTATTATCATCTCTTGAGGGGAAATTGGAACTTGATACCCTCAATGATTTGCATTGATGTCCATCATAGTTTCATCCTCAATCATAAATATGGGTACCATGGTTTTACCCATGACATGATTCTCATGGATACTTTTCATCCCTAATAGGATGGAATCCCATGGTCATTATCTCTTAAATCATCCTCTCAATCACTATTAAACCTTATTGTGCTATAATTTTTCCTTTATAAAGGTAATACTTAAGCTTATATAAGCTAGTCTATGTCTAGAAAAAACAAAAAAAAGTATAAAAATATTCCATCTTATGGGTCATCTCTAGCATTGTAGATTGCTCCTTTGAAGGATAACTGCCAAAACAACTCAGTAATTGCTTAAATAAGGTAGACTGATCCATAGAAGGAAAATTATCCAATCCTAAAACAAATCACAAAGATTATACCACTCCCTTGAAGGATGGCTAAGTCTAACATTTGTCAAAGTAAGCAATTTCTTGGAAGCTTCTTGCATTGATCAGCTTCCCCAACCTCTCAAAGCAACAACAAAACATCAAAAGACCCACTGCCAAATATTATAAAAAACAAAATATTAGACTTCTTGCATCGATCAGTCTACACCAAAATATGACATAGACCTATTTATACTGGCTTTTTGATAACCTGCATAAGAGGCAAACTATCCCCACAAGAAGGTTTGATTTTCATCCATCTCCCTTTTTACCCTTAGTAAAGCAAGGGATTTTGAGCTTACTTAACACAATGTGATCAAGAATATTTTTTAACAAAATAATGAATGCTAATGTGAATCATATAAAGGGCTTATGTTCTTAAGCTGATCTAACTTCCTATATTAGTCCTCGCTAATAAAAGAGCATCATGTTTCCTTCTTTCTCATGGCCACTTGTTGATACATTCATTAAGCTATTTGTATTTTGATTGTTTTAACTTTATTCTCTTTTATAGTTTTATTGTCCAAACTTAATCTATGTATTGAGATAGTTGTAAAAAATTCTTAAATCAACTCTAAATACAATCATAACATTTAAAAACATTTAAATGTATTATGTGTTTTATTACATGATTATCATTATACATTCACATCATTTGTCTAGGTGTTTTTAATCATAAACCTTTCTAATTAGAAATAACCATAATCATACATTATAAACCATCTCAACTATCTAATCAATCATCACATAAACCAATTTAATTGTATCACATCAAAATCTATTCTAAATTTTTATCATGAAAGTTAATAATACCCATTTAATCACTTTTTCATATATAAATGAATCATGAAAATATGTTATCCATCACATATCTATCTGAATATGGGATCACATAGATTCATTAATTTACAAAGCCAAACATCTAATCAAGCATACACTTAATAAAATGAAAAAATGTTAAGTAAATTATAACCATAAATCACCACATATAACCAGATCATAAACATCATATAATGAATCATCACATGAGCACAATAAATAACCATAAACAACATACATCATGATCATATCATCATAATTCAAATCAAAATAATGCTATATATATAAATGTCCATGTTTCTCAAAATGATATGTACATCTCACTGCATCAAATCATAGGCCAAAATAAAAATCATATAAATACAATAATAAGTTCAATTAGGTCTATGGAGTAGGGGTACTATTACCACCTAGAGCCTAACCATCTCTAGGATCCATCTGAGCACCTATAGATGCTACCCATTGACTAGAAATTATGATTGTAACCCTCCCACCCATAACCCACTCTGATACATACTCAACATATTGAGGCACACATCTAGGAGCTATGCAAAGATAAGTGACTCATAATACCTATATTATTCTACTATGGCCACATATCTTAACACTAGGATAGTCCATGTCAGTCTTGTAGGTGCTCATCCTCCTACCTATCTTAGGGCATCTCTCTACTAATATCAGGGTCACTTATCCTTGTGAAACATCCCTCTCTTGAGTAATGGTAGATAACTATGCTCATGCATGATCCCTCTCCTATGTTAGGGTGGCTACTTGTCCTCATGCCTGATCTCTCTCTTAAGTAAGGATAGTCACCTATACTTGAAGAGTATATCTCTCCTAGATCCTCACTATTAGTTTCTCCTATGTAGTTTCCCTCTCTACAGTCATGGATGCTATCACTGCCTGTGCTATGGCTAATGTCACTCTCATCTAGTCCTTATATGTGATCACAACCTATCTATCTAGAGAATCAACATCCATTTGATCACCCCTCTCCTTCATCTCTACATTAAAAACCTACTACTATCCACCTACACCTCCAACCTGATCCTATCCCCCATCTCCTCCAAAATCCATGGCATATTAACCCTACCACCACATGATATAATATTGTGTAATGCTAGCATTATCAATACCTTTTACAACTGGTATCTCCTCATATAAAAAATCCTCCTCAAATGGCTATGGTGGGTGTAATGGTGCCTCTGTATCCTCTCATATATATCTAGGAAATAACCTTGGGACACCATGTATCAATCCAAGCTATCTCCTCACTCAATTAAATGGGATTAAATTACCTCTTACTATCACCTTCTTAAATCCACTTAAAAATATATAATGAAAAGAACTATTTACCAAGACCCATTGAATGAGGGGAATCCTATGTAAGGTCTCCAAATAACCTCAATGTCTACTAGTGCATCCAATCACTCTATAAACCAATCTAAATCCTACCCCTCTACTGCTATTGGTGGTAGTGCATGATCTATCCTCCATCTCATAAAGTTAAATCTAAACCTCACTTAAGCTCATGTGTGCCATAAAAATCTAATTGATCATAGTACATTGATATGCTTATATGCCCAATAGTGTAATGCAAATCACATGATCATACCATAGCATCTATGCACTCAGTACCCCCATAACTCATGATAAATATAAACTAATAGTATTAGGCCCTATCAAACATTGTTTAGTCCTCGATCATGTCCATAAGAATACCTAGAAATGCCTAGGGAAATCTACCTCCACTCAAATCAAGGAGTGCATAATAATTAATAACTATCATCATCATGGTCATTAGTCATCTCCCTACCTTATCCATGCATTATAGATCTATGAAATAGAATCCCCTACATGCCATCTCACCTATACAAAATCTTCTCTAAATAGTTGATCCATATAAGCATCCTACTCATCACTATGTTGATGTAGTGGATTGCATCCTCGATAGGAGGTCGAGCTCTTACCTTGCACACGCAACAATGGAAACTCCCCTCTTGCTTGTGAGCCTGGAAAAACTGGGGGGAGAGTCTCTAGATAAGGGCTAGCTCCCTCTGATGTATCTTTTAGGTCTTGGACTTTCTACTACTAACAAATAAATGAAAAGGGGGGGTTGAAAAGGGAGAAGGATGCTGAAAATAGAACCTAAACCTAAACTAAAAGGTGATACACCAAAAAATTTGATCCACTCAGCCTGAACATACACTTTTCACCAAGAACAAGATCCCATACAATTCATTTGACATGAGGAATGCTTCTACATTAGTGAGTTAGGAGTCCATAGATATACAAGGAGGAAGAAACTAGCATAGGCATCCTCAGACACACTATGGTAGCCTATTCGTAAGCACCTACACTCCAATAGGGACACTTCTGGCAAACATACAAAAGAAAAGCTCATAATAGACTAGACATGCTAAAATCATCTTGCGAAAGCATAAAGGAAAATGACTTAACACAGAACAAAGACATAGACACATACGAAAGTGCAAGCTCAAATAGAGGTAAAAATGCTATGTCTCGATTCAAGGTAAAATATGGCATAATTCTGCCTTACAAACCCAGAGATTTTTTGGGCAATGCTTTGCCTTACGGGCTAAGAGCTCCCCCTCAAAATGAGAAGTTTACAATATATAGAGGGAGAAGAAAACTTGGCACTTTTTGGAAAAGACTTTGGTGCTCTTTTTAACAAATGGCCCATATGCATTTCGAGCCTTGGGAAGAGGAAGCCGCTTGATAGATAATGCTGTGTTGGATCTTGCTTTGACTTTGGCATTCAAACATTAATGTGAAAGCATGGGCCATGCCTCTTTTCTACAAATAGACTGTGCCCTTCAAGGCATTCACATGGCTTGTCTACTCATCAATGCAAAGTGAAGAAAAATCGGTCATGCCATTCACTATTTGCACCTCTTGATGATCAATTTGTAGACACTATGTCAACCACTAAAGTAACTCCTTGAGTTGACACCTTCCTTCACCACTTGGACTATTTTGTCTGTTTCTGTGCTTAGCTCTTTTTCCCCTTCCTGGATTTGTCTTTTCTAGCTCCGTCATCCTTCGGGGGCTATCTTCTGCTAATTCTGCGTGTTTTTCTCCTTTGCTTTGGCTACTTTTCATTGATCTCAACAAGTGACACATGGCGTGTTTTGCTGTGAAATAGGTGAGGACACATGGCAACATCTATTTAATTTATAGAAGATTTAGACACCTTTTGAGAGTCCTACAGAAGATGACACATGGTGGCTTTCGCTCTCTTTAGGAATTCATCTAGGGCCCACCACAGTCTTTACTCAATAATAGAATAAAAGGAAGAAACTGTAGATGTTGACACTTGTCAGTTTTTGTCAAGCCTTACAAGGGACATGTGGCATGTTCTGCTACTCTTAGAAAAACATGTCAAAACCTTTCATAGTTGCCACTTGGCATCCTCCACAAAACTCTGAGGGAAGCTTATTTAAAGAAGCTTTAAAACTTGGATGCAGACACTTGTCATGCTCCAACATATTTTACAAGGGACATGGGGCACGTTCCACTACTTGGGCTTTTTCTTGGTTGGCACTCAAGAATTTAAAGATCAAATGGCTATTTCCCTACTATAAAATTGATGTTTGTGGGCTTGTCATTATTTGAAAACCAATGGCTAATCTATTTCCCTAAAATTGATGGCTTCAGAGACGTCACTGTCCTTGGTAAATCCTTTAATTCTTTTTTGCTCCCTTTTATTTAGACTTTTGCTTTGGACCCTCCCAAATGGAAGGTGACCCTTCAACTTTGGATAAGTGCCTTTCTTTTGGAAACCAAGAATCCCTCGCAAGGGCACCTACCCTTCGGGATCCTTCGGTGGCCTTTTATCTTCAGCTATTTTCCCATGGACAAAATGTCTGCAAGAATTATCTCGCTCATTCCTTTCCTTCAAAATTCCCTTCAGGCCTTTTCTCGTAGCATCTCCCCGATTTATTTAGACTTTTTGTTTGAAGGAATTTGTTCAGACAAAAGTCTGAAAGAAATCATTCTTGCCTTTGCCTTAGTCTTAAGTCCTTTTTATTTGTTTTCCTTCAAACTTTTTTACTTATAGCCTCACCAAATTTCTTTAGACTTTTTGTTCGAAGGAATTCCTTCGAATAAAAGTCCAAATAAATTATGTCCTTGTCTTTTCCTTTGACTTTCTACAAAAGGTACCCTTCAAGAAATCTACTTTGGTACTGTCACCAAGCAAGTGTCCTCTATAAGGGCACTTGTCCTTTAAGAGACTCTATTGCACCTTCTTATTGAACCATTTGTTTGAACCAAACATTGAACCGACTATTGAACCAAGCTGTTAAACCATTTGATTAAACTTTGCTAATGAACCAAAGCATTGAACCAAACCGTTGAACCAACTATTGAACCAAGCATTGAAACAAGCTATTGAACCAATTGAATATGAGCTAATTGAATTGAATGGTTTAATGGTCTGAAGAAACTTTGTAAAATCCCCTTTCATTCTTTGAACTAGTTCTTCATTTGCCAAAAGACTTGCGTGTAGAGTCCATAGTGTTTTTCTGAAGAGTCCGTAGAAATGCCTGTAGAGTTTGTAGAAATACCTGAAGAGTCTGTAGAAATAGCCAGACTTGCACAAAATCAAAAATGAACTGGCTTAGAACAACAGGGAAAGAATGGGACCAATTTTGGCCTATTGAACCAAAAATAGTCAACAAATTGGTGACTCCCAGGGGAAGCATGCCTGCTATGCTTAGAAACCAATTTCCTTAAAATCCATTGGGCACAGAGTCAAAATGCAACTTGAAATAAAGGTTAAAAATAACCTTGAGAGATCCCAGAATCAATCATGAGCTTTTACGCTAGACACAAGGAAAACACACATAAGACTAAAAGCACTACTTGTGCAAATTACACTTAGGGAAAATAGGAAAGAAAACTGAAAGAAAAATACTATGTATAGCTAACCAGGTATATTTTCCTCCCTCCTAGATCAAAGGGAAAATTTCTTAAGTCCCCTTCCTAGAAATGAAACTTATGGTGCTAGATAAGTGGCTGAATGGAATGGAGATTTGGTGACCTGTTCCTCTTACCTGCCACCTTGATTGGCTTACATCTGAGTGGATTAGAGTCAAACATGCTTCCAACATATATGTACTCTTATTGTTCTTGGAAGCTCATTAAATACTAGTTCTTCATGCTAGTGCATTTCACCAAGAAATCTATGGTTGTTGGCTCATCACCATAAGCCCTTTGATGTGCATAGTACCTTTATAATACATCATGATTTGACCTGTTTCCTTCTGCTTCATTGAAGACCCTGTCAAACTCACCTTCTACTCCCTCATGGCTTTCTTGAATAAGGGTGACTATGGTGATGTCTGAAATGGAATCACAAACTGATTGCTCATCCCACAGAACATCACCTTTTTGTTCAAGGCTCTCTTCTTCAAAGTTGTCCTCAATATGGACAGGCCTCTCATTTTCCTACTCAAGGATCAGAGTCTCTAGTTGTTCAAAGACATCCATCTGATCCTCTTCCAACTCAAGTTTCTTAGCATAGTCATCCTCCTCATTTAAGTAACAAGGAAGTTCATCAAACAAAGGGGAAGAGAGATCACCATGCTTATGTTCCTCTTCATATTGCCAGAACATCTACATGTATGTATGCCCTGTGTCTTCTCCATTGATGATGATGTCTTCCAAAGGAGCATCGATGGTGATGTACTCTTCATTATCACTCATGATAGCCTCTTAGAGAGTTGCAAATTAGATCTTCTCTTCCTCACTCACCTCCTACAAAATAGGTTCCTCCTTGAGAAGGGGTGAAGTGGAAAAACCATGTGGAAGAGGAGGTAGTCCTTGAGCTAGAATCAAATGATTCTCCTCTTTCCATTCAGCCAACACTTCATCTATATCAAGTGTGGCCTGATATCTATCTTGGAGGTGTGTATATGGGGTGTGTTCAGACATGTCCATCACACGTTGGCTAAGGAATCTCACTCTAGATTCTAACTCTGCAATTCTCTAGGCTAGATCTTCTTGGAAGAACCTTTCTTGGAGGTCATAGGAATCATCATGATGATTAGGAGCAGGTTCATCTTCTTCAAGGTTTTGAGCAAAACATTTCTCCTCCTTCCTGCCCCATGATTCCATTATTTCCTTCCAAGTCAGGATCCTGCCATCAGGATGAGAGACCTGAGGGAGTTGAGGAAGACTAGGAAGGGCTACTTCCATTGAAAACATATTTGACATGTATAATGCCATTGCTCAAAACTATGGACCTTGTTTTCTTTCATGTGGTTTTGATCAATCTCAAAATGTTTATGGAATCACCTCAAACAGCTCTCCTAGTTACCCTTCAACAATGAGGGAGGTAATGCTGGAGTTTGAGGTGATTTCATAACAACCTGAGCTCCACCAAAGTTATACAAATAAGTGATTTCTTGATGGCACCAGGACTGCTTAACCAGTTGATTCAACTCAGAGTTGCCATTGGTGTTTATAAAAAAGCCTCCAAAGGTTGTTTGGTTGAAGAACACACCAAAAATTCTTCAACTCTTTAGACACAACTTGTCATAGTTAGTCCCACTAGGCGTGCCAAAAATTATTGACATAGTGGATTTCACCCTCGACAGGAGGCCGAGCTCCTACCTTCCACATGTAATAATGGAAACTCCCCTCTTACCTGTGGGCCTAGAAAAATTTAGGGGAGAGTCTCTAGATAAGGGCTAGCTCCCTTTGATGTATCTTTTAGGTCCTGGACTTCCTACTACTAACAAATAATTGAAAAATGTGGGGGTTGAAAAGGGAGAAGGATGTTGAAAATAGAACCTAAACCTAAGCTAAAAGGTGATACACCAAAAAAGTTGATCCACTCAGCCCAAACATACACTTTCAACCAAGAACAAGCTCCCATACACTTCATTTGACATGAGAAATGCTTTTGCATCAGTGAGCTAGGGGTTCATGGATATACAGGGAGGAAGAACTACCCGAGGCATCCTCAGACACACTATGGCAGCCTATTCGTAGGCACCTACACTCCTCTAGGGACACTTCTGGCAAACTTACAAAAGAAAAGCTCACAATGCACTAGACATGTTGAAATCATCCTATGAAAGCATAAAAAAATGACTTAACACAAAACTAAGACATAGGCACATGTGTGAGTGCAAGCTCATATAGAATTAAAAATTGCTAAGTCTCGATTCAAGGTAAAAATTTGGCATAATTCTACCTTCCAAACCTAGAGATGTTTTAGGTAGAGCTTTACCTTATGGGCTAAGAGCTCCCCCTCAAAATGAGAAGTTTACAATATATATAGGGAGAATAAAACTTGGCACTTTTTGGAAAAGAATTTGGTGCTCTTTTTTACAAATGGCCCATGTGCTTTCTGAGCCTTGGGAAGAGGAAGCCACTTGATAGATAATGTTGTGTCAGCTCCTACTTTAAATTTGGCATTCAAACATTAATGTGAAAGCATGGGCCACACCTCTTTTATACAAATAGACTTCTCCCTTCAAGGCATTCATGTGGCTTGTCTGCTCATCAATGTAAAGTAAAGAAAAATGGTTCGCACCATTCACTGTTCGTGCCTCTTGATGATCAATTCGCAGACATTGTGTCAACCACTAGAGTAACTCTTTGAGTCCACACCTTCCTTCACCACTTAGACTATTTTGTCTATTTTTGTACTTGGCTCTTTTTCCCCTTCCTGGCTTTGTCTTTTTTGGCTCCTTCATCCTTCAGGGGCAATCTTTTGCTAATTCTTCATGTCTTTCCTGCTTGCTTTGGCCACTTTCTACTGATCTCAATAAGTGACACATGGAGTGTTCCACCGTGAAACAGGTGAGGACATGTGACAGCATCTATTTAACTTATAGAAGCTTTAGAAACCTTTTGAGAGTCCTATGGAAGATGACACATGGTAGCTTCCACTCTCTTTAGCAATTTTTTTGGGGCCCACCATAGTCCTTACTCAATAACGGAATGAAAGGAAGAAACTGTAGATGTTAACACTTGTCAACTTCCACTGAGCCTTATAAGGGACACATGGCACATTCCATTTCTCTTATAAAAACATGTCAAAACCTTCCATAGTTTCCACATGGCACCCTCCGTAGAACTATGAGGGAAGCTTATTGAAAGAAGCTTTGAAACTCAGATGTAGACACTTATCACGCTTTGCCAAATTTTACAAGGGACACGTGGCATGTTCCACTACTTGGTCTTTTTCCTAGTTGTCACTCAAGAATTTAAATATCAAATGGCTATTTCCCTGCTATAAAATTGATGTTCACGAGCCCATCACTATTTGAAAACCAATAGCTAGCCTATTTCCCTGAAATTGATGGCTTCAGAGACATCACCGTCCTTGGCAAATCCTTCAGTTCTTTTTTGCTCCCTTTTCTTTAGACTTTTACTTTGGACCCTCTTAAAGGGAAGGTGATCCTTCATCTTTGGAGAAGTGCCTTTCTTTTGGCAGCTGAGAGTCCCCCGCAAGGGCACCTACCCTTCAGGATCCTTTGACAGCTTTTTCTCTTCGACGATTTTCTCACGGACAAAATGTCTGCAAGAATTGTCTCGCTCATTCCTTTCCTTTGGAATTCCCTTCAGGCCTTTTCCCATGGCTTCTCCCAAATTTCTTCAAACTTTTTGTCTAAAGGAATTCCTTAGGACAAAAGTCTGAAAGAAATAATTCTTACCTTTGCCTTAGTCTTAAGTCCTTTTTACTTGTTTTCCTTTAGGCTCTTTTGCTCGTAGCCTCACCAAATTTCTTCAAACTTTCTATTCGAAGGAATTCCTTCAAAAAAAAGTCCAAATAGATTATGTCCTTGTCTTTTCCTTTGACTTTCTTTGAAAGGTACCCTTCAAGAAATCTGCTTTAGTACTATCACCGACCAAGTGCCCTCTACAAGGGCACTTGTCTTTCAGGAGACTCTATTGAACCTTCTTGTTGAATCATTTGTTTGAACCAAATGTTGAACTGATTGTTGAACCAAGCCATTGAGCCATTTGATTGAACTTTGTTGATGAACTTTATCAATGAACTAAAGCATTGAACCAAACCGTTGAATTGCCTATTGAACCAAGCGTTGAAACAAGCCATTGAGCCAATTGAATTGAATGGTTTAATGGTCTGAGGAAACTTTGTAGAAGACCCTTTCATTCTTTAAATTGGTTCTTCATCTGCCAAAAGACTTACTTGCAAAGTCCATAATTATTTTTTGTAGAGTCTATATAAATGCTTGCAGAGTCCATAAAAATGCCTACAGAGTCCATATAAATAGCTAGACTTGTGCAAAATCAAAAATGAACTAGCTCAAAATAGCAGGGAAAGAAGGGGACTAATTTTGGCCTATTGGACCAAAAATGGTCAACACACTACAAATATGCTCTATTTCTTAACCCTGTATAGGCAATCTTAAAATCTTATAGATGTCCTCTAACAAGATGGTGATCTCTCTAGTTGGAAACATTAAGGTGTTAGTAGTTGGGTCCCATTCGTTAATGAGGGATACCATCATCACTGTATCTCATGGCACGTGTTGATAATATCACATGCCCCCAAGCTCACTACTTTCATATTATCCTAATCCACTGGGGTCATGTCTATGTAAACATCATCACTAAGTAGTGATACTTGGTCTTGAATCACTAGCATCACCCTTACCTATAAGGTTAGATAAAAGATTTAACTTAACCTACACTTTTATAAGAAACACAAGCATTCCAAACCCTACCAACCTCTTTATTTATAACCTAACCCATCCCAAGCCTAAGTTTAAAAACTACTCTTAAGTCTAAGTTTTATAACCCTAAGATAAGCTTACACAAACTCTAAACTAACCTAAAAAATCACTTAACCTTCCAAAACATCTTCCCTCTTTAGCCTGTCCTTTAAAGACTGATGTTGATTCCTTATGGAACTACTATCGATAAACCCTCAACTAGCACTAATTAGGGTTATGGATTAGTGTTGGTCCCAACTTGACCAAAAACTAATCACCTAATTGACATCAGTTGATAGTGACTAACATCAATCACTATGCATAGGGCTAATGGCCCCCAAAACCTTAAGTTTCTCCTACACTACACTAAACACCTATAACAACCCACTCTACTCCCTCCCCTACCCTATTTCCAACTACAATCCAACTAGCAGCTATAAATTTTCAACCTACTCTCTCTAATTTTCTTTACCCAAACTACCATAAAACCACATAATTTCAAAATGTCCTCCCCCAACTACAAACCCAATAATAATTATAACAATATAGATAAAGTAAAGCAAAGAGTCTACCTCATTCTATGTCCACCTCTACGGTAGAGCTTGTTGAACTGCCACTACTCACCCACCTACCACTTGGGTACCCAATCCTCTTACACTCTGATCTAACTCTCAGTCAACCCACCTCAATTACTTAGCTCATGAGAAAATTCCACCAAGCATCATTTTCTCAGTGTAAAGGATAAATAATAACACACACAATAGTCAACAAAGTGCAATGTCAAAAATGGAAAGTGTTTTGACCTTTTAGGTTATTGACAACCCTTTTTAGGGTTTGAATGGTGACTATCATTGATCACTAATTAGGGTTAGGGTAATCAATGTTGTTTAACCCTAACTATTATCAATCAACCTCATTAGGGTTTTTAATACCCTCCCCTCCCATTTCACCCCAAAAGATCCCTTTTCACACTTATAACCACACTAAGATTTAGTTCCTTTATATTCACTTTGCCAACTTGTTTGCTTTGTTTTTATGAAAATCATAACTTGAATTTGATTTCACCCACCTAGACATGCTCCATAACCTTTCACTCAACCATAATCCTTTAGTGTATAAACTTTCTAGATACCATAGGAATACACCCACTTTTAGCTCTAGCATCTGCAACCCATTTTCTTTTCTCAAGATCACCTAACTTTTGGCCCCCTATGAACCTTAAAACCTTATCTCAAATACTTATAATTATAAGTGTACTCATATCTGCTATGCCTAATGTAATATCTTGTTTCACTTATCACTTATCCTCTTTACAACAACCTTATTTACCACTTTGTACCATTCTACCTACTTTGCTTTTTATATACACTTGTAAAAATTATACCCAACTCTATTTTTACCTCATCACCTCTTGATTTGAGGGGGAACACCTCTTCCCATACTCAGGGCATCCAAATTAATACTACACTTGTTTTTATTTTATAGCTTAAGGATGCAACCTACACAACAAAAAGGGGCAAAATGTAGACACTAGAAAATTGCATAGTTCTAGTTGTCATAAAGCACCCCTTGGCCCCCTTAGATTATGATTAATTATTAAAATCCTTTAACACACCCATTTACCCCCTTTTGAATAATTTAATTAAGTTAATTAATTTAAAAAGGCCTATTTACACCTCCTTAGCCAAACCCATGGCTAACTAGTTGACACCTAGCCTTATGACTAATTACCACCTAGACATTTAATGCCCTAACCCCTAGACTTATTCCTCATGCATCCTAGTGAGACCTTTATTAACCTCAGACCATTTTCATCAGTTTTAACAACCAATCATAAGTTTAAATGCCTATTTTTGGGAAATTTGGACTTATTCTCCCTAATCAATACCAATCACCCCTTGATCAATGCTAGTTGACTAGGATTGGAGATGTTTACTTAATGTAACCCAAAAGCTTTGCCTCAAGAGGTTGAAATCATATTTTACATGAGAATCTTAAACTCTCAAGTAAATCAAAGCTTCCAGGCAAACTAAGAACTAGAATAGAGACATCCAAGTGCTTCAACAACTCACCACAAAGAGCTTAAGTACTATTATTCTACTTGTATTGCTCTAGGATCCCACATAGCTTGCACCCAACCTCAACATTCTTCCAAACCAACAAACTTTAAATCTAAGTATCTACACGTACATCAAAGTTTAGTTGTTAAGTATTAGTAGTTTTACTATTTTCACCCATTTTCTTATTCCTCCCATATTCCCTTTGTGTTGGAATTCTGCAACTTCAAACAATCCACCTTCCACCAAGCACCCATAGGCCATCTCAATCACCTGCATATCCAACCTATAGGTTTGATACTTTTGAGAATTTACTCTACCCTCACAACCATTCCCCAACCTAGAAACAACCTGCACAGGCCTTCGTACAACCAACCCAACAATTTATTTTTGCTCAAACTAGGACTTATTGAGATTGGCACTGGTCATCTCTAACTGATAATGGTCATATCTAAATTGACAAAGGTTTCCTTAACCAACATCAGTTATATAGTGACCAACATTGGTCACTATGTGTTTCATTTTTCCAAAAAAATAAGCAATTCTCACCTATCTGCCTTCATCCAAATTCTACTTTCTAAGTTTTTATCACATCATAGAGGTTTGAACTATTATATGAAATAAGTATGAACACTTTAGCTTGAGATTTCAATAATTTATTGATATTTTAGTTAAAATAACTTATTTCCCTTCATGCATTTATTGCATTTTTTTTAGTAATTTCTATTATTTCATGCAATAACCTATTTCCATTTATTAGAACTTAATTATCTTAAAGAGTGGATTGACAGCCTCTAAGGAAGCCTAGTGCTTCTTGGATATAGATTATGTTAGGTAATCCACCCATATATCTTACTAAACCACCCTTTTCTAGTTATTCTCTTATTTTTAGGTTATCCTCCCTAGACAAAAAGGAGTATCTACAATCAACTAGATCACATGTGCACAATGAAAACTAAGTTCTTATAAACCACACCCCTCTCTTAAGTTTCTTCTTGTTTTCTAAGAAAATGAAAAATAAACATAAAAAAATAGTGAAACACTATACATCAAAGAGCTTTAGAAAAGGTTAAAATGATGGATATGCTTGAAGGTATCCTCACAATAGTAATGATTAATTCATGAGACTATCTAATAATGAAAACAAGATAAGAATTGGTTTTCATAACAACTTATAGTAAACAAACTAACCCTACACAGTCAAAAAGCCCTATAGAAGTCTATATTGGATCTTATGGTGTTTGGAGGGGCTATTGATGTGACCAAGATTTTAAATTAATTAAAAGAGATCCCCATCACTCATTCAAGCCTCTCATATATTTAAATTGTCAGAGACAATAGGGGAGATGCCCTCTATGTTGTCTCAAATAGAGCACACTCCTAAAGTGTTGAAACCTTATAGGTTTAGCAAGTAAGGTTAGGATAATGACTTAAAAGGTTTTGAAACCTTACAAGAGGATGTAGTGAGTTGTGTTAAGCATGATCAAATCAAAGAGACTCATCATAATCATAACAAGATACTCAGAGGACGTGGTGAGTAGATATATACAAACTAAGCCTACTAGGCTTTGATTAGGCCTAAAGTCCTATGGGGTGTAATCTCACTTATAACATAAGGTGAATGTTATAATTCATTAGAACCTATTAATAGGGAGACATCAAGTGTGTGAGAACATCTAGTTTGTAGAAAAGGTCACAAAAAGATGATTTCTTGGCCTAGGACCTAATGGGGTATGCAAAATGCAAGGGAAAACTTAAAAAGGTAACTTTAGAAGCTCACACCTATATAGAGGCTTAGCATGGGAGCTCAAGGAGATAGGAGATGTTATAAAGGGTCCTGAACTTGCATTTTTTTTATTTTTTTTAAGGATTAGATGTCACAACTTTATAAATAATCTTTAGAGGTCAAAACCACCTAAAACCCTCTAAAACCCTTGATAAAGACCCAATGGGAAGGATGAAGGAGAGGAATATAACTGGGATAGTTTGGCCAAGGAGATGATTATAACTTATAGAGGACTCCACCAAGCTTATTCCCACCAATTTAGCTTCTGCCCTACTTGTACTGACAAGGTGTAAAACTAATTTTTTCATAGATTTGTGTGTTGTGTAGGTATAAAAGGGTTTCAAATGATGAAAATCACTTTGGGAGGTAGGGTGAGACATAATCTCACTCCCCATGTCCATATATTTCTTCAACAAAGCACACAAGTACCTTCATCTTAGCTAGTCCAAAATGGCATAGTGAACAAAGAATGATCACCAAGTGAGAAGGTGACAACTTTAATTGGGAGGAATTTTAAGGTATACTTGATGGATTTAAGGGAATGATGGATATTTAAACATGTCATAAACTCCCTTGTATGGGTTAAATTGGAAAATTAAAGACCATCTTGGTGCTAAGTGTGAAGGGTGAATTAAAGAAGAGTGATTATGACTATAAGCAATAAGAACACTTGGCCAAAATAATATTGATAATTAGAGACACATACAATGCATGTTAGATCATGTTTATAACCCATCCCTCATAGTGAAATGATCTCATATATCCCTAGTCTTCTATGGAGCACTCGTGGAAGGCCAAATGATGAAGTTTTCAAACATGCAGTTGAAGAGTCATATGCTAGAGTTGAGGAGTTTCATGCATTTGAGGGAAATTTATCCAAATAGATCTTACATGTTCTCCTATATAGGTAACTCTTTTTCTCAGATTGATAAGTGTTTTTGTGACTCTTATACTTCATTTCACTCTCTCCTCTCAATTTCTATAAGTACTAGCCATTTTGGCTCTTATCAAATAATTATAATCCATGTATGGTGAAGTCCTAATGGTTTTATGTTGTATTTTACCTTTTAATAATAAAATACAATCTAGTTTTGAATTCATGAACATTTTTTCTGAGTGTGTGAAGTGATGAATGGTGAGGTTCTAGTGATAAGTTCTATCCTTGCTTCTCCTTATCCTTTCATGTTTATGCAAGAGTTCTATTTTTAACAGGTCATATAGAGTGTAACTCGTGTGTTAGGATTATTTTAAGTGTGCAAGTGTCCTTACATAAAACAACATGATCTTTGGTCTACTTACCTTGAGTTGTCTCATGCATATAACCTCTATATTGACACACTTATGTTAGAACATCTTAGGACTTTGAAGCTAGTTTATAGGTCTTATTTCTTAGTGAAAGAAGTATGATATCATTATGGAAATAATTATTGTGTGTCACCCCCTTAGAGTATATTTATTTCATGCATAATTTTGTCCCCTTTTCCATAAATAATCAGTTAGTCAGGTGATAAGCACTACAAGGCAAATTCAGGGAGCTAACCCTTAAACCTAGAGTTCTACTTCTACTAAAGGTAAACCCACATACCTAGAAATATTATCATGTTGCCAAAATATGGAGGAGGCTTGAAAAACTTCCTCTAAGGTGAAATTTTTGGTGACAAAAATGATGATATTTAACTTTCATATATCATACAACATTCTGATTGGTAGGCCATGGACTCATCATATGAGAGCAGTTACCTCTTCTACTTACCAATGCATTAAATTTACTCACAATGAAGACATCTATAGGATTCAAGGTGACACCAACCCTTGAGATTTTAAACAATTTTAAGGCTGGGGTGTATTCAATATTCCTACCCTTTAAACCTTGCCAAACACTCCATTTCATGAATCTTGATGATTTAACTTTCCTGTCAATTCCACTTAAGGTTATAATGGTTATCCTGAATTCATCATGAATATTCCCCCTAACCTTCTAGATTTAGATGATGATGATGATCCTGATGAGATCATTATCAAGATTAAAACTTCCAATCTCTCACCTTATCTCATCTCTCAAATTCCTACTTCTTTTTAACCTCATTCTCATCAACTACCTTGTGATAAAATCCACATTGTCTTAACCAAGACTCGAAATTTCATTCATCACACCACATCAGATGATAAGGTTATCCCTACCTATGCCATTAATCTTAATACACCTGATTATGATGATGGTTATACCTTAGATGATTCATGTTTAGGAGGTCTTTTCTAGGTCCAAGATGATAAGATCATTCAATATCATTCCTCTTTGCTTTAGTCTTTTAGTATATCTTCCCATATTCCATCATATATCATTCCTAATTTTAGTATTTTTCTTCTTTATCATTGGGTAGAGATGGTGCAGACACTTCCAATTTATGAAGAATCTCATAGAAGTATGCTTATGGATCATGATATGAATGGTCCCTATCATTTACTAGGTACCATGACCCCTATATCCTACTTATCCCTAAGATGTGTGTGACTTTCCTTAAACTTTTTGTGGACCTTACCCCTCCCTCGGTAGAGCCTAGTTCAGATCTCATTCTTAATCCTATTCCAACTGAGTCTCTTCCCACTTCTAATCCTTTTATGCCTTCCATTGATCCTTTTACAATCTCTCCACTAGACCCACATTCTCTTGGTGATGGTTTTATCCCTTTACCATAGTTGGCTCCTTCATCCACCAAATGGGCCAATCAACCTTATTGTGACATTCATAAAGTTGCCAATTATTAGACTAGATATTGTTCCCTATACCAAGTTCCTTCCACTTTTGTTACACATCCTCTTATGAGTACATCTCCCAAGAATAATCACATGTGTATATATTTCTTCCATGGCACATATAAACATTCATCCATGCATTATCACAAGTTACAACAATATATTGACACTTTGCATCCCAGTACTCCCCTATCCTCAAACAAGGCTATACCTCCCCCAAAAGTATTACCTAAGTATCTTCATAAGTATGGTGAGGTATATTATCTCTAGAACCAATGTGGCACAAATCATACTAATCATTGCCACATACTTTAATAGTATCTTAAAAATCATCTCCTAACTATTCCTTCACCTTTTACCATTCTTCCCACAAGTCATTCTTTCAAGAAAGCTCCCCCTTCTTCCCCCATGGTTCCACCTCTTATGGCTCCATCTCCTCCTATGGTCCCTTATTCAACTTATATTCTTCCACCCATGAGTCCTTCACCCATGGACCTTCCCTCAACTATGGATCCTTCTCCACCCATGAGTCCCTTACTTGTGGATCCTTCTCCACTTGTGAATCCCTCACCCGTGGTTCCTTCCCCACTAGTGACCCCTTCATCTCTTATAGAGTCCATTCTCAGGCATTCTCCTGAGCATCCCTTTCTTGATAGCCCTCAATAGAGTTATCCTTCAAGCATTCCTACATGTTTTGTTGAGGAGATTTACTGTGAAGTATTTTCTCAACTTTATTGAAGATAGATGAAACATTATCTATAATTTTCATTCAACTTCATAGAGACTTATCAGATGTTATGGATAATGTGTGTGGAAAAATATATCACTACCTATGAGAAAATGCATGGTGTTCTTACATTTTCATTTAGATTGGACATGTATCCAACTTTATATTTAACTATTTTTATATCATTTGACATTGTGTCAAATTATTATCTATCTTACATGGTGACTTTTGTTTTTCACTTTATATTGCTTATGATGTCATTATGTTCTCTTATGGATTTTTTTTTATCATTGCATTATTTTCTCCTTGAGTTCATTTCTTATGGCTCCCTTGTTATTTTTTTCATGATTTTTAAATTTATTATCTTTATACATGCATAATTGTTATTGTGACTTGGTTATACAAACCTTTCTCCCTTTAGTCACTCCTTATTTACCAAGTGATCAATTAGAAAACAATTCATCTCATGTTATCTCCTTTTGCCGGTCTACTTTGGATTTCCATTTATTCCCCT
Organism: Torreya grandis; assembly: GCA_037957365.1. Lineage (NCBI taxonomy): Eukaryota > Viridiplantae > Streptophyta > Pinopsida > Cupressales > Taxaceae > Torreya > Torreya grandis. Next base: position 3,912,471 of record JARHVA010000523.1, on the reverse strand, counting down.
TTATTCCCTTTTGTAAAGTAAGCATATACATGGTTGAGACTTGGGATAACATGCTGGTTCATAGTTAAGTTAAAGTGTTCTAGTCCATCTTGTCTTTGGATACTTAGCTTCCTTTAGCCAAATCCTAAAGCTAATTCGTGTGTATCACTCTATCTCTCATTACTAGGCATTCTAAATCCATATGGAGGAGGAATATTACAAAATCCATAAAAAAATTTAAAATCCAAATCATCTAATAAAAGGCAATGATCCAAAAGGAAACATTCAAAATCCTCAAAAGTCAAATCACATTAAAAGACATGATTCTAAGCACATCTCCTTTCTCAAATCTAAGTTAAAGCTCCACAATTGGCCTCATGATAGAGCTAAGGTCCATTGGGGTGAAGTAGGCTAGTAGATTAGAAAAGGATAATAAAAAAATCTTTTAGTGCTACCTACTTTCTCATGCAAGTACCCAATCTTCATAGTAGATCGACGACTCTGTAAGGGGTCCTAAGAAATGGGGAACATGTTATGGGAAAGTAGGTCCATTTTAATTTTATTTTTCAAAATTACCTTCATGAGTTGATCTTAGTAGCACACTTATTTTCCTACATAGCTTTGTGTCTATAATGAACATGTATCCTCTGTATATTGATGGTTACTAGTCACTTAGTATCTTTTCATGTCCTTAGTATACCTCATGTCTCCTAATATCTTCTTATAAGACACCTACGTTATGATTTTTACATTCACTTTTTCACTCCTTACAATCCTAATATTTTCCCCTTTAGAAATATTATTTTTTTTACTAACCACTCCCCTAGGGATTCCATTTGTGAGTTACATTATAAGACCATGGATAAGACCTGGCCTTCCTCACAAATTACTAAGTTTTCAACTTACCATTTCAAACATTCCCTTTTTACCAAATTTTCATATTATTTCTACCTCGTTAGTGTTCCCTTTGTGAGTTGTAGTGTAAGACTGTAGATAAAACCTGACCTTCCTCACAAAATTTTCCAATATCCAAGTCACAACAAAATTACATGTGTCAAATATGAGATAAGATGTGATTGATTATGAGTTACATGTCATTGAAATGATTATGATCTTGATTTAGTATGTTTTATGCTTACTTCATTAATCTTTCATTCTTATCTTCTTACTTTTTGATTGCATGTATTAATCCAACCACTTTTCTTGAGTTTCTCATATTCCCAACTTGAATTAGTGCGAATAACTTAAGACCCATTTTGCCAATTTTTTTTCTCTTTTATACTTCCCAATGTGATTTAGTATGATTGATTGACTTAATTGATTTATTTTTATACCATTGCTCTTTCATGTGATTTCCACTTTATTACAATATTTTCATGCTTTCCAACGTGATTTAGTGTGATTTTAATTGTTTTTATTTGGTGCAAAAACCTCTTTCATGGTTTCAAAATAAATTTTTACCCTCTTGTTTACCATTCTTTGGTTTTTTATACTTAATCATTTTTTTGTTATTGCACATTTCCCAACATGAAATAGTGTGTAGTACATTTTTGATTGATTATATTTTACTAAGTATTTTTCCCTTGTTTATTTTTAACCATGCATGTGTCCTACATAATTCTAGAAAAGAAAACACAACACATATATTTACTATAACATATACAACAAAATCTAAATACATGTTATAGAAAGAAATATATCCATGCATCCATAACCACAACCACAACCATAATACAAACACATAAGTTCAACATCCAACTATGAACATAGAAAATCTCTATATATATCATGTATTTTTTATACAATGTACAAAAATATACATCTCTCTAGCTCTAAGGCTGAGCTCTATCATGTCTATCTTATGGCCTATACATGCTACCCATAGATGCCTCAAACATTCCCCTCTAAATAGTATGTTATTAAGAGGATGTTTAAGATCTCAACCCTATCACCTATCCCTATAGTTTGGCCATCTGGGCCTGTACCTATCCTAACTACATTATGGTAGCCAAATGTGAGGCTCTCTCCTAAATCAAGGATTATCAGGTTTATGCTTCTCCCACTCCCACCCCTTCAATGGATGTATCTCATTATACATGATTATAATCACCTCATGGCCTCCCCTGCTAGTTTGAACTAACCCACTTGAGCTGGGGTAGATGGTACCATAGGATCATCCAATCCAATAAGGTTGTATGGTGTCAGTGCCTCATCTAGGATATCATGGAGTGATCCCCTCACCAGAGATCCCCATCAGGTCTCTTCCTCCTCCATAGGATCTACAAAATTCCAACTAAATAAATGTTAGATCATAGATATATCTCAAAATATATCTATCTACAATTTATCAATCCAATCCTGTATAACTAATATTCTATTTTCAAAAAACTTAATTAAATTTCAACCACTTATTACCTATCTAGATGTTGCCTATCAATGATGTAGAAAAAATAGGCAACCTTCTGGAGGCCATAACTTTTGACCCGTAATTCTATTTGATCTTTTCCACATGCCAAAATGATCGTATCAAAAATTTATATTATGCCCTAAGTAGATTTATCCACTTATATTTTATTTCAATATTTTTTGGAGGCCAAACGTGATCATTTGAGGCTCTAAAATTAATGTTTAATGATTTTTTTGAGAATTTTCTATTTTAAAAATTATATATTTTTAGAAATAGAAACCAAATTCAATTGAATTTCATCCCATAGGCTAATTTTAATATTTATGTTTTTCCAAAAAAAAAATTAGAGCCATGCTTGCTTGCATGCAAAACTTATTATAAATAGCGACTACTAAAAATAGATATTTTTTTTTAGATTTTAGATTGTTTGAATTTTTGCATGTCAACTCTAAATTCTGAGTTGAGGCTTTTTAAGCATGATTTGGGTTTTTAATTATTTCAAGTTATTAAATATAAATCAATACAAGTTATTGCTCAGAATCTTGGCCTATTAGTAATTTTATTTGTCTTGTTAGTTTTTAGGTTCATTATCTGGTATCAGAGCAAGTTAGAATCTTAGAAGAGTAAAGAATAGTGAGAGGATAAAGAGGTGTTTCATAGATGAATTGGACTATACAAGTTTTGTAGAGGCAATTTCAACAATTAACAGAGGTTATCACCAATCAACAAAGAAGATAAGGTGGTGATGAGGAAGACACATACCATGATGAATAAGTTCAGCAAGAAGAGGAACAACAAGAACAACTACCATCGATGAAAGAGAGGATGGTTCAAGATTTAGAAGGAATAAATGAAGGAATCAAGGTTGATGTTCTATATTATGGAGGTAGTTTAAAACTAGAGGAGATAATAGATTGGATGAATAGCATGGAGAAGTTCTTCAAGTGGAAGACTATGAGAGAAAACAAGAAGGTAAAGTTTGCATACACAAAATTGAAAGGTCATGTAATGATTTGGTGGGATCACCTAAAGAAATAGAGATAGAGAAAAGCTAAAGAGAAAATTAATTTATGGAAAAAGATGGAGAATAAGTTGAGGGATAAATATCTTCCTATGGATTATGCACAAACCTTATATAGAAGATTTAAAAATTTGAGGCAAAATGATCACAGTACACAAGAGTATACAGATGAATTTAACAAGCTTTCCATATGAGAGGAGCATGATAAAATAGAAGAGAAAATGGTTGCAAGGTATGAAATGGTTTGAAATTTTTTATTCAAGATGAATTAAGCATGCATAGAATACTTAACATGGAAGAGGCATATCAATTAGCTTTAAGGTAGAACACAAACAAAATAGATAGAATTTTAGGACATCTACTGGTCCAAAAAGAGGTAGATCCCCTCCAATAAGTGGATGAGGTGGGTTTAATACCACCATAGGTGGATTTAATGTCAATAAAGGTGAATCATCATGTGGTGTAAAAAGGCAAGATGATAATAGGTAAGGGTTTCAATGCCAACAAAGAGGAAGAGGATTTTAGAGAGGATGAGGTTATGGGGGTGCTAGAGGATGGTTTTTAAATCAATGTAGATCTTATGTATGTTATAGACATGGAAAAGAAGGGCATAGATAATTTGAGTGACTACACTATCAAGATCAAGAAATGAGGAAAGAAGACTACTCGAGAGTAAATCTAGTTGAGGTTGATTAGAAGAGCAAAATATTGAAGTTACACCAACATATGTTGGAGAGAATCTTATGATAAGAAGAAACATGATCATTCTAAGGAAGGAACAAGTGCTGAAGAAAGAAGGGTGATGCATGACTATGATCAAATATTTTTTGAATGAGATGTACTTTGGGTGGAAAGGTATGCAACGTAATTATAGATGGTGGTAGTTGTGAAAATATAGTTTTTAAAGAAATGATTGAGAAACTAAATCTGAAATGTGAAAAGCATCCTAATCCTTATCAGATTTCATGGTTTAATAAAGGGAATGAAGTTATAGTAGATAAAAGGTGCTTAATAAATATTTCTATAGGAAAGAGTTATAATGATGAAATATGGTGTGATGTTATTCTGATGAAAGCATGTCATGTGTTATTTAGAAGATCATGGCAATTTGATAGGAAAGTAATTCATGATGGAGCAAAGAACACATACACTTTTTGGAAATGTGTTAAAAATGTAGTTTTGTTACCTCTAAAAGAGGAGGAAAAGATAGAAAGCATGCTCTTTACTAAAGAATTTATCCAAGATATGAAGGTAACATGTTGGTGTTATGCATTAGTAACAAAGAATGAAGAAACAAAATGGTACTAATACCAATAGAAGCAGTAAGGTTGTTGAAATAATATGCAAATGTGATGCCTAATGAGTTACCAAATGGTTTACCATCAAAGAGAGATATTTGACATCACATTGATTTGATTCTAAGATCAGCTCTACCCAATCAAGCAGCTTATAGGATGAGTTCAATAGAACATGTAAAATTAAATAAATAGGTTACTGAATTGTTAAGAAAGCAGGTGATAAGGAAGAGTATGAGTCCATGTGCAACACTAGTATTTCTAACTCCAAAGAAAGATGGAGGATGAAAAATGTGTGTGGATAGTAGAGCAATTAAAAAAATTACAATAAAGTATAGGTTTCCTATACCTTGTTTAGATGATATGATGGATGTGCTTGTAGGAGAAAAATATTTTACCAAGATTGATATAAGGAGTGGTTACTATCAGATTTGATTTCATGAAGGGGATGAGTGTAAAACTAAATTCAAGACTAGGGATGGCTTATATGAGTAGATGGTGATGCCATTCAGATTATCTAATGCACCTAGCATATTTATGAAGGTGATGAATAGAGTGCTATGAGAATATTTTGGTAAGTTTGTGGTTATTTATTTTGGTGATATTTTGATATTTAGTAAGACTAAATATGAAAACTTATAACATTTGAGAATGGTAATGGATTTGTTAAGAAAAGAGAAGTATGAAAATTTGAAGAAGTGTAGGTTTATGCAAAATGATTTGGTATTTTTTGGATTTGTAGTTTCAACAGATAGTGTGAAAATGGATGAAGAAAAGATAATGACAATTGTTGAATGGCCTATTCCAATAAACATTAAAGAGGTAAGAAGTTTCCATGGTTTAACAACTTTTTATAGAAAATTTATTAAAAATTGTAGTAGTATTGTGGCACCAATAACATATTGCATGAGAGGGAAGGAATTTGCATGGACTAGAGTAGCCATAAAAAGCTTTGAAATTTTGAAGAAAAAGATTACAAAAAGGCCAATTTTAGCATTACCATATTTTAACAAAGTGTTTGAGGTTGATTGTGATTCTTCATTTGTGGGAATTGGTGTGGTGCTGAGTCAAGAAGGAAAGCTAATAACATATTTTAGTGAGAAATTGAATGAGGTAAGAACAAAGTATTTTACTTATGATGTTGAACTTTATGCAATTATATAGGCTTTAAGACATTGGAAGCATTATCTAGTGCCTAAAGAGTTTATACTATTTACAGATCATGAGGCTTTAAAGAATGTGAATACATAAAAGAAGATGAATAGTAGGCATGCAAAGTGGGTTTCTTTCTTGTAGGGGTATACTTTTATGTTGAAACATAAATCAAGAAAATAGAATTAGGTAGCTGATGTATTGAGTAGGAGGGTAGCATTATTAACTACTATGGTGAGTGAAGTATTTGTAGTTGGTTTCTTTCTTGTAGGGGTATAATTTTATGTTGAAACATAAATCAAGAAAATAGAATCAGGTAGCTGATGTATTGAGTAGGAGGGTAGCATTATTAACTACTATAATTATATGATACTAATCTATATTTTAGCAAGGTAGTTGAGTAGTGCAGGAATCCATTAATAGGTGGGGTAGATGCTATTCAAGATGAGTATCTTATACAAGAAGGTTATCTCTTTAAACGGAAACAATTGTGTATTTCATTTGGGTCTCTATGAGACAATATTATAAGAGAATTACATAGTGGTGGTTTCACTGGACATTTTGGTAAGATGAAGTTAATAGCTTTGGTGGAGGAAAAGTATTTTTGGCCAAAGATGAAGAGAGATGTGACAAGGTATGTTTCAAGGTGCAAAATATGTCAAGTGGCTAAAGGACATGCACAAAATACTGGACTATACATGCCATTACTAGTTCTAAGAGGACCATGAACAAATTTGAGTATGGATTTTGTGTTGAGATTTCCAAACACATAGAGACATAAAAATTTAATTTTTATTATTATAGATAGATTTTATAAATGGCTCATTTCATTACATTTAAGAAAACCAATGATGCCACTAGAGTTGCATAATTATTTTTTATGGATATTATGAGATTGTATGGTGCTCCAAAAACTATTACTTTAGATAGGGACATGAAATTTCTAGGTCATTTTTGGAGGACATGACGGAAGAAGATGAGTACTAAACTATAATTCAGTAGTGCATATCACCCACAAATAGATGGATAGATATAAGTTATGAGTAGGAGCTTGGGAAATTTATTGAGATGCATAGTGGGAGAGAATCCAAAGCAATGGGACTTGGCTTTACCACAAGTTGAGTTTGCATATAATAGTTCAGTAAATAGACCAACAAAAAAGTCACCTTTTCAAATTGTTTATGTGATAAATCCTATGGATATTTTATATTTGGTATAAATTACAATTGTAGATCAAATTAGTGATGATGTAGAAGCGTTTGTAGAGCATATGCAGTAGTTACAAGGAATAAGAAGAAAGTTATAGGAAAGTAATGAGAAATAAAAAGTAGCAGTGGATGTCAGAAGAATATTCAAGGTGTTTGAAGAAGAAGATTTGGTAATGGTTTACTTGAGGAAATAAATATTTCCAAAAGGCATGTATAATAAGTTGAAATACGAGAAAACTGGGCCATGCAAAATTGTAAATAAAATCAATGATAATGCATATGAGGTGAGTTTACCACAACATTTTGATATATTTCCAAAATTTAATATTTAATATTTATATGATTCCATGGAGAAGATGATGAAGGTGATGAAGATGAAGAGGTTAATTGGGAATAGTAGGTTCCAAAGAAAAAGAAGGAAAATATAGTGTAGGTTTTGGATATGAAGACAATAAACACAAGGCAAGGGAATTATAACAGCTATTTGGTGCAATGGGAAGGATTGAAGCAAGAAGACAACACTTGGATTATAGAATGGGAGCTGAAGAAGATTGATAATTAAAAATGGTAGCATACAATAAGGGAAACTCATAGGAGCTAAGTTGTTTTCAATCAGAGGAGAATGATGCAAAAAAATAGGCCAACCTTCTAGAGGCCATAACTTTTGACCCGTAATTCTGTTTGAAATCTTCCACATGTCAAAACAACCATATAATTTTTTTTAATTCTTCCTTAAGTAGTTATATCTACTTATATTTGATTTATATATTTTTTAGAGGCTAAATATGATCATTTGAGGCTCCAAACTTAACATTTAATAATTTTTTTGAGAATTTTCTATTTTAGAAATTATATATTTTTAGAACCAAAAGTCAACTTCAATTGAATTTTGTCTCATAGGATAATTTTAATATTTAGGTTATTTCAAGAAATTTTTAGATCCATGCACACTTGCATGTAAAACTTACTTTAAATAACATCTACTAAAAATAGACATTTTTTTTAGATTTTAAATTTTTGCATGTCAACTCTAAATTTCAAGTTGAGGATTATTAAGCATGGTTTAGGTTTTTAATTATTTAAAGTCATTCAATATGAATAAATATAGTTTATTATTTATAATCTTGTCTTATTGATAATTTTATTTATCTTGTTAATTTTTGAGTTCATTACTATCATCGTCTCCCCGCCTGCTCGACTACTGAGCATGATCTCTCTATTAGATCATCCTCTAAGTACCTCATCCATATGATGCTTCCAAACTAATGAAAACCCTAGGGTCACCACCCATTCTCATCTCAAGCCTCACATTAGTGATGCCTCTGTAGACCAATTTTACCCTAGGCCAATTGATGGGTCATCTTGGATGACCACCCTCTATGCTCTCTCTCGATGCTAACATCTCCATTGGTGGTATGACTGAGGTAGTCACCATTCCTTCTAATATAGTTTTATTTTTGGTACATATAACACTCCTACATCCATATCTATCTCCTCTCTAGCTATTGTCAATCATGCCTAACTTGTCTATGGTTTCTCACACCATGGTTCAATCTTTGGTCTCATGATTGGGGGTCCCTCTCCTCTTCTCCCCCTCATCTCTATCTCATGTCTATCCCAAAATGTGGGCACCACTATAATATCCACTAGGTGAGGGAGGTCAAACTATCCTAGGAAGCACATTATTAAATATGTCTCTATCCACCATGGGTAGTGGCCAATAATATGTGCTCATGCCAACTCTAGTGCCACCATCCTCCAACTTGGCAAAAATGTCATGATGCATACATATGGATACTATATAATATTTGATCACATAACTATCTATAGCACTAGCACATGGGGCATGACCCACACCACTTGATCCTATCTCTATCTTTGCACCTGAGGCAATTGATCATCAACCACATGAGGCAACCCAACTGGTCAATACATCAAGAACATCTTATATACTTAGGAACTCAATAATATCACCATACCCATAGTCTTATACCCTCTGGAAAACATCCTATACATATCATGGATGAGATAAACCTAGGTGATAGAACCTAGGTCATATAGTACCATCTACTCTAAAATAGACTAGCATAAAGATATTGCATACAATAGTACCTTGTATCTGATTTGTGACACAAAACTTTTAATATCACAAGTCTTATCACCACCTTATAGATATCCAAAATTTGGGTTATATAAACATCAAATAGGCTCACCCTTAACCCTAAATATATCTTATCCAAATAAGTTTCCCATTAGGCTAATGCTCATCTCTCTTCTTGCCCATATAGTATCCCCATGATCAATAGTGTCCCTCCTATCAAAAGTCTAAGTATATCATAGATACCCTCCAGTGTGATACCCACCTCGATGTTATCCCCATCCACCACCCACCTAAAGGTATTAGTCAAGCACTCCTAGACTCCTAGGAACTTGACTTCAAGATTTATGCTTAGTGACACTTAACACATCTGTATGATGTTTCCTAAGCCTAGTGTGACTAACCTAGCTCGGTCCTCCACTATAAATCACTCTAATAGATCTGATAGCCAAGATGCATCCACTAATTATCAAAATCTATGATGCCTTTACAACCATCAAATAACAAAATATGTATTAGACTTCCATGTTACTTATAATCAAATACATTCTTTTTAAATTTTAACAAAAACAAACCTTAATTTGACTTAATCTATTCATTTTTTATCAATTTCACCTATTCTTAGCCTACTTGGCCATTTTAGTGCTTACTCAATCAACTTAGGACTTTAGCATACTATTTCAACCAATTTTCTATATTTTAGTACTATATCGACCACTTAGTCACATACTAAGTTGACCAAATAGTACTAGGTCGACCCTATGGACTTAATATACTAATTCAACCCTTTCATTTCCCCTTTAGAACTAATTCAAAGAGTGGATTAACCTACTAAGTCAGTACCGAGGTACTAAATCATCACTTTACCTAGATCAACTAAGTGAACACACACCTACTAAGTGAGAAGTGGCAAAAGCTGATTTTTAACCTACTAGGTCAATTGGGTCAATGTAGTTGGTTTAGACTATTGACTCTTTAACCTACTTATAATAAATGCCTTCAACATTTATTACTTTTATTTATTTCAACCCATTTCCTTATTTTGCCTCTATTACCCTTAATCACTTTCTAGGATTCATTCTAGTTTTTATAAATGCTTCAAATTTCAAATTTCTATGAAAACACTTAATTTCTAATAATATACTAGAAACAAATTTAAAATTATCATTTGCCTACCTATGTTACACCCACTATGGCTGCTATCCATCCTCCTCATCTTAGCTATCATCTCCTCACAATCTTGGCTCTTTTGGCTTTCATTTGGTCTTTTAGAGCTCTATTTTTCTCTCCAAACAAGTCAAACAATAAGCAAATGACTTTTTTTTCACCCTATTTAAATTTACTATTCATGATTCCTTACCTTTCAAATATTTACCATCATATTTCTTGTTTTAATCATATCTTTGTTTTTACTCATTCAATTTTTGAATCATAATTTTTTTTAGAAGAATGACATTGTAGAGAATCATTTCCACTATTATATGCCTATAATCTATTTTTTTTTTATTTTTTTCTCTTTTTTCACTAATCTTTAGAGGTTTGTCTAATGTTCCTCACATTGGACACCTTCACTTATCTTGCAGTATCCTTCTCTATCTATAACACTAGGGTAAGTAAAGGTATGTATTTTTCAACTCTATCCTTTCATTTATCTTATTTTTTCCTTACTATATTTTACTTAGCATCAACGTTATGTGTCATCATGTTCTATTCCTAAAGCATCATCTTGTGTTGCACTCATGTGACATGTGATGAGATTCAAGTGGGACATATTTATACACATAATATTTTTAATCTTTTATCAATTACTAATGCTCTCTATCTTTAAAGAACCCATCAAAATCTCTCTAAGTGTACACCTTAAGGGGTACATCAAGAAAGGGTGGGCAGACCATTAGTACTTCATAGGATTGTTGTCCCTTTTTAAACTTGTCATCTACACACTTGTCTCCTAAAAATCATTTCCCTAAGCTTGTTCTTCTCTTGTATAGTCCTCTAGTCATTTCCTATATTTCATCCACCTTTTCCTAACCTAAAACCCATTTTGATTATTTACAGTACTCGATCAACTGGGTCAACCTTGTACTCTTATGGGTGAATTTCATTTAGGGTCTAGGTCAAATTTTGGCTCACATAACCTATGACCTAGTGAATTTTTATCCATAACAGTACTAGGTCGACTAGGTTGACCCTATCAACTAAACTTTTAGAAGGGCTTAGGGTTAAATACACCTATATATAAAATATTATTTCACCATTATTTACAAAAGAGAAGAATAAGTAAGAGCTATTACACATCTATTTATCCACCATTCTACTTGAGGAATAAGCTTAAAGTTTCATACTTTCTTTGGAGATATAGATCTTGTCTTATGGAGAATTCTTTTGGATGCATTGATAGGTTGTGTAGCCTAGATCTGATTTATCCTTGTCATCCTTACATACCACAACCACCTCTTGCAAAGAACCTTGGCTAAGAGAGAGATTGAGGCTTGACAGGTTCATATTCAAAAGTAAGTATTCCTAACTTTGTTCCTCCTTTGTAATAGTAGATAGATATGCATTTGTACTTTTCTTCCATATATTAAGATTTTGTATACATTAATGTGAGTATATGTATCTTATGCATGTTTAATTTTGTTGTTATTACCCCCACTTTAGGCCATAAGCTTTGGTGCACTAGATTAGACTTTACTTTATTTGTTATTAGTTTAGTGAATATGAAAACATAAGGCTTAGTTAGGGTTATTGCATGATTGTGCTTGATTGGAGGCTTTGAAACGCTCCCTAGTGTTATTTTTGTGATAAAAGATCCCCTAATTGGGTCAATAGATCCACATATTGGTCATGTTCTTAATTATCTAATGTATCCCCAATTGAAAGTATAAGTAAGATCTATATTCTTTGAGTTAAGATTGATTTATAGAATTTATGCATTTCTAATTGCATACAAAATCCACCCCTTGATAGAGAAATTTTAATTTTCTACTTCTTTCAAGAACAATGTAAGTTAGGACTCTTCATATGAGTAATGGTTTTAACATCATATGTCAGCACACAAGACCATAGTCAAGAACACTCCAAAGAAAAATACTTTGAAGAACACTCCCCCAAAAAAGGTCCTACAAGGAGAAAAAAGTATAGAAATGAAACATCAATTTTAAGGGGTAATTCCTCCATCATGTCAGCAGGGTGCACAATATTGACTATGGTTAGAGTATACATGACAACATATTAGCTCAAGCAACTTTATTTCTAAATTCAGTGTAATGCCAAGAGTTAGTTTTCACAATAGCCAAATACTATATGTTTGTTAAAAGAGAAGTCAAAAACTCAAAGGGAGAGTTTGTTATATGTTTGGCACCTGAACACATTGATAATTTACTTCAACCACTAGATAAGGAATCATTTGTTGAGCTGAGTCCTGCTTCTACTAAAAAATTTGGATGATAATACTAATTCATGCTCAAAATGAGTTAACAAACAATGGTTAACAAAACCAAAACATGCTACAACAAGACTTCTAAGAAACTATCCATGTTTGAATTTTAAAATTAATTCAATGATATGATCACAATCCTACACAAAGTAGTGGGATCACACTCCTACACAAAGTAGTGGGAAGTCCGACTACAAGAAATTTTCAAACTTGGTTGTACATGTGCATTTGGATCATTCACAAGAATGAATAATACATCAACTAGGGTAAACTCATCAGTGATTCCATTCATAAACAATTGATAGAGGTGAAGATAACTTCCAAGTTTTACATGATTTATTACCTTGTCTATGTTGTGGCAAGAAGAATATTATATGATGGAATAAATATGATAAGTGACATCAAAACTCCAAAGATAAATGAATTTTATCTGTAACTCACTCTAAAAGAAAGTGTTCATCATTTTCTTGAGGTAAATGATGTGTTTCTATAGTTTATGATTAAAATATTTGAACAATAGCCTTACACATTAAGAATATCAATAACAACAATAGATATTTTGAAATGGGGGGCTTGGTTCATAAAATTCCCAACTTTCACCTACTTGTGGACTTGTAGATGTGAGATTGCACTATATATGCTTCCCAAGGTATGTGGATGATAAATGGGATTGATGTAATTGGTTAGATAATTAGTTGAAACACACAAGATTTTAGTAAGTAAACATAATAATGTAGTAATATTTCCAATTTCTATTGGTATATACACATGTTCGACATTGGCAAAAGAAAAATCAATAGAGGAAGAAATGACACATGTCATTATAAGACCATTCAAGATAATAATGTCTTTTTATATAAGAGGTTTAGTGGAGAGTTTTATCAAATCATCACATTAGCATGTGCCTCACTTTGAGGACTATTAGATATACTAAAATGATGAAAAGATGTGAGAATCTGATATTATTCATGGTTCTCATTAAAATAGATCATCATGTTTAGAACTATAAAAGTCTCAATAAAACTAATAGATAATGAAGACACATTAGATCCCATCTATTAGGGAGAGAAAATTGAGTCTCAACCACTTCTCAAAGTTAACTAAGATTAAAAAAGTCTACTTCCCTTGTAAGTAGAACCCATGGTGTGATTGCCAAAACATTAAAGTAGTTAAAAAGCAAAGGGGTAAATATAGATAAGTTTAGTTTTCAATCAATGCCAAAGGAATAATAATTGGAAAGCTTCCATAAGAAATAATAGTTAGAGGCAATAAAATCAAAAGAACCAAGTACGAGTAAAGAAACTACAATGATAGAAAAGGAGACTAAAGTAGAGGATCCTCTAGAAACTAATCCAACACATAAGCCTCTTACGCTCAAGATAAAGAGGTCAGGAGAAAATTTTATTTTTCCTAGTATTTCCATTTTATAAGATATATCTTTTGATATCTTTATTCAAACTCAAACATTGGTGATCAATACCACTCAATAATTTCTTTCTTATAACACATCATTTTTGTTTCCAAATTCTACTTTTATTCCTCAATTGGATTATAATTTACCTCTAATTTATTATAAATATACTAATATGACTCTTTAACCTTCACCTAAAACTTCAGTTGATTTATCCAAGAAAAAGGAAGGTGAAATTGCACTTGAACAGACTTTAGCCAAGAAAAATCTTTCTTCTCCTTTTGAAACTCACATAGAGTCAAAATATGTCCTTGTGAAACAACCTTATTCAACTTAAGAAATTACAAATTGGGTAAATGAGGTAGTGAAAAAGAGAAAGAATTTTTGAGCTTAAAGAGAGAGATTTTAGTTCACTATTAGCTCTCCCTTCAAGAACAATGAAGAAACCCAAAACTGTATTGAGAATAATCATAGATAAAAAGGGTATAGATATGGAGAAGTAACATTTCCTCCTAAAAAGAAAGATAAAGACAACATCAGTGCCTCAAAAATAAAATTTTAAAGATACATATAGGAAAGGCTTCTATATAAGGAATGGAAGAGAAAGTTTAATCAATAATTGGCACTATTTTTGAAAACATAGATCAAGACAAAGTGACGAAAGATCAACTTAGGGAAAAAGTTGATCAATTGACCTCAGTGGTATAAAAATTCATCAATCCAATTCAATAATATTATTCCCTTATTATTTATAATATCATTCATGAAAAAACTCTTAATGTTGCAAAAAAATTAATCAAATAAGCAAAGCAACAAAAGAATGGCCAGAGAAAATTTTACAAGGAGCTACTTCATTTAATACAACTATGAATATCTACTCTGAGATCCAAACAAAGTATGATGAGGCAATTGAAGTTAAATAAATGTATGTAAAATAAATAAAAGTGGAAATGAATGCATCCAAAATTGGAAATTTCTCATATACAGATCCAAATGATCTCATTTGAGTAGTTATAGAAGCATAAAATATTGCATAACTCATTGAGTTTATGAGAGCTGATAAATTCAGAATCCACATAGCTAAAGAAGGTATCAAAAAAATAATGAATCAAAGTCAATAAGGGGTGATACCACTCTTGATATTTCATGAGAAAATGGGAAACTAAATTGCGAATTTATGGATGATAATGAGGAAGTAATCCCTAAATAAGCTATCATTAAATAATTCAAGGAGAATATTGAGAAAATATTAACTCAAAGTCTGAATTCAACTAAAAATATATTCTTCAGTTGGTCAAGTATTAGAACAATTTGGATAACTTGGATGCAATTTTGAAAAGGCTTTAATGAATTTCACAACAAATGACAGATCTACATTATGAAGTGGAAATTGCCTTCATATACTTAGATGGTCCAGATGAAGACAGGGCCAAAGAAGTTATGGGGAAATTTAATGAATGCAAAAAGAAGTAGATGCTAGAGAAATAAATGATTCAAATTATCCTCAACAAAGATGATAAAGAATAGATCTGTATCATATTTTTATCTTTCTCTCAAACTTATATTTCTTGAGTCAATCACACAATTTCATATTGCACCTTTTGTATTAATAATTATACACATTGTATTTTGTGCAAATGTACTAAGTTAGTTTCATAAATTTTGAGTCTTGTAAATTTACTAATGTATGTATAATCTACTTGTATTCATATATTTGCTTTCAAAATATCATTAAAATTGTAGTTAATTAGTGAAGGTAAGGAAATTTTATTATATTGTTTCTTCTTTGAACCTATATTTGTCATTTTTGTAATAGTGAAATCTCTGTGGGGTAAAAACAATAGTTTTATTTCTTTTCACAAAGAAAGACAAAACAATTATCATTTTCTTATTTAAAGAAATAAATAATTATTTTGGTGTATGTTATGTGTTCATATGAACACATAATGTCATTCTTACCTATTGAATGAAAGAGATTTCATTTTATTAAAATTACCATTTCCTTTGACATTTTAAGTAGGTTTTTGAGTTTAACCTACTAAGTTTGCCAACTTGCTACTTTTATACACACCTCTTATACATATTTATTTAATTTATCCTTTATAATATTTTTTTGTGATTTTGAGTCAGAAGTATAAACTTAATTAAGAACATCATGTTTTTTTATATAATATACTTTCAATAGTCTTTTTGGTTTTCAATAAAAGTAGCTCTACCTACTAATAGGAGAGTGACTCTGTCACCTAACTATTGACTTAAAATTTCACATTTATCTTTTGACAAATTTTCATGCCAACAAGACACTTAATTTTTATCACTTTCATGTCAAAATTTATAATTAAATGACTTTCCACAATAACACATAAATCAAATTAGAATTCATCAATTAACCAAATTCATCCACATAACTATTTTGCATATCCTAAAACACATTAGTACATCCCTAATTGGGGAAATACATTGCATCAGATCATCTAATTTATCAACGACATCCTAGATCAATATATTGATTTGATAATGCCACCATAGTTCAATTAAATAAAATGATAAATCACAATGAAACCTTATTAAAAGTTACCACATCCTCCTAATCATTTTTTAATAGATAATTAAATTTGATTAGCTAATTAATCAATCACTAATAGGAAATTACATGGAATGCACATCATATTTACCAAAATTTAAATAAATCCTAATTTCCTACATCATTCCAACTATTTGGAAATATAAAAATCATATTTCAAAATTCAAATATGTCCACAAGGTAAGTTTAATGCATGGTGAGAGGAGTGCAAGCAATGTCTATGATATGCACTTACACACTTCAAAACCTCATGAATATATATTCTTACAATTTATTACACACTCCATTTCATAGCATTTAATGTTTGCCTCTCATTTTAAGATTGATCATATTCCATTGATCTTCATTTAGAATGAATTGTCCACATTGATTAGACAAATCTATAAATTGAGGATCCCTCTCCTCATTCCAATAAAATTTCAATTAACAATGAAATGTTATTCAAATATCTCTATAAACCTTCAATCACCTCGTCAATCATCATCCAAATCAATTAGCTCATAAGGGGCTATGCTTTTAGATTACCCACACACATTATATAATCCTTTAGTAACTACATACAAGCACATCACTCTTTTCATTATGGATGGTGGAATTGCCCTATAAAATGGTGAAATTGACCTACATGATGGTGGAATTGCCTTATAAAATAGTGAAAACGTAGACAAAGATTATAAATATTGACTTTTTAGGTTCCATTCACTTGTCAAAGATCACATTTGAGACTAATAACTTATTTTATGTAGATTTTGGCTTGTCAAAAATGTGATTATTCAACTAAACACTCATAAAACTTATTTTGGTGCATTTAAAAAATAAATACTTGAATTTGGTGCTTAAAATGAACTTGTTTGAGTTTGATTTTATGTTTGTGTCTTTACTTGTGATAGCTTGATGTGTGTATGCACTCCCATTATTTAATTTGGGATCATGGGTGATAAAAAATACTTAATTTATCTCTTATCCCTTCCTGAATAGATGTTACGTATGCACTCCTATTACCACTCATGGGACCCCAAGGATTAGATATATATTTTTTTCCTTATTTATTTTTAGCTATGCATGTTAGACCTTGCTCCCAAACCATGAGTCTTTTAGGTACAAAAATTGGGATTTAATCACACAACATATGTAATAACCTTATGTTCTGGTGGATTATACTAATTGAGATCAACTGTCAACATTGGCTAAGTGGTTGTGTGTTTTAAGCATAGTCATGAAGGTAAAACTTTTATCTCTAGCATTATGCTATCAAATAACACTATTTAAAAATGATTTATAGAAACACTCAAATGAAATATTAAAATTGGAATGGTTGCAAAGGGACTAAACCCTTTCACGATGCCCATTATCACCATCTTTAATGGACTTAGGCCCTATCACACTACAAGGTATATAGGGGATACACTTAGATAAACCTATTTATTCCTAACTTAAGACCTTTGATCATAAATGACACCCAATGTAGGGAAACTAACATTCCCTAAGATTACCCATCATATATGGGTTCTTAGTGAGGGTTGGGAGACTAAGCTAATCACCATTTTATTCGAGTAAATTGATGGGTTGGTGGTAGCGCCACACACCCATTTATCACTAAGCATAGGGATTGTACTTATGTGCTTATTTGTTTGTTATCAATATCCATTTTATGTTTCATCCCATATATCTAAAATAAGTCTAAATTTCATAAGTCTAACCTTGTCACTTCTAATTATAACGTGTGCTACTCTATCAAAATCAAGACTCATTTTATTTTATAATAAAATTACATTATCCACATTGTACCTTTACTTTTTCCAAATTGAACCACATATGACATCTAATCAGGTCCATTTTGACCAACATCTAATTTCAAATTAATTATTAAAATATAGTACAAATTTTCCAAATCAAGCCAAACTTTTTGAAGTCAACTTTCCAAAGTCAAGTCAAAATAATACTTTTTTCAAAGTCAAAATTTGAAATCAAATTAATTCAATTTAGTCAAATTCAAACTTTTTCAAATTCAACTCTTGAATTCAAAAAAATTCAAGTTCAAATCTAAAATTGAAAATGATGCAAGTATATATAGGGTATCCACCTAAGGACAACATTTATTTTGTTGATGCTTAGATAGTCACCCAAACCAAGATATAAATTTAGACAAAACATGCAAATAACAAAAGTACTTCAAACCTTTGGATTCTCATTCATTCAAGCACTAAAATGGTTGGATCATCTAAAGTACATCACACTACCATATAGGCTTATTCTACTAGACAAAAACATGAGAAAAATAAAACTTAACTCTATTTTTCTCTACTTTGCTCTGCATCCTTCTATACACAACTTGCTCACTTCATAAACTGACTCATATGACCAAATAAAATTATTCCTTTGATATCCATATATTTATGAAGTGTCTCTACAACTTCCTTAACATTCCATAAAATGTACAAGAGTCAGGCGACCTTTAATTTTTAAGATAAACACCTAATTGTTAATAACTATCAAATGACATTTTCATGTCAAATAAAACTTATAAAAACCACCATATATTTACCAAATTTTATCTAATTTAATTAAATTTTCAAAAATATATTGTAAACTACATTTTTTACCACCACTCCAAATTTGGTAACCCAGTTCTTACCATAGCTTTACCACAAGGTAAAGATCCATCTATAGACTACACATATGACATTTTCAAACTAAATCATAGTTATAACAACTATCATAAATTTACTAAAATTTATATAAATTAGAGGAAATTTTAAATATATGATTTAAACTACATTTTATATCACTTCTCAAAATTTGGTAAACTAATTCTCACCACAACTTTACTTTAAGGTAAAGAACCATCTATAAACTAGGTAAATGCTAGTCTAATAAAAATGGATGGTACATTACCGTTGTAACACAAAATTCCATGAAACTTTTTATGTAGGCTTTATGTATTAAATTAAAAAAAAATCATCATCCAAATATTACCACACAATGATAAAAATGCTTTCAATTTGTTTCAAAAAATCAAGAGATACACCATTGTTGTGACTCTAAATGATTTGAATTTTTTTCATGGGTTGTAAGTGTTAATTTATATGATCTCACCAAGTTTTATAATCAAATTATTATTGCACTATTAATTAAAATAAATAAAAATCCTATCAAGTGTCATAAGCATAGCCTAAAATAAAAAAATGGTACATTTCCTCAGTAACTCTAAATGGTCAAAAACTTGGTATAAATGTTTTAAGTGTCAGGTGTTATGACCTCAAAAAAATTTATCATCTAATTATTTCCATAATTAAAGAACCATTTTCAATACATTTTGATGTCTTAATAGTCCATGTAGATTTATAGAAATAAACAAAATATCCATATAATTTTCACGACAAGGAATATTTTTACAATATCATTCCTTGAGGTTAACAAGCTTAAGCAAACAAGGCCATAAACACGAAAATAAATAAAAACATAAGATAACATATTTTTGGTTGACACAATATTTCCCTTCACCTTCGATGGACCTGCATCAGACACCCATGGTAATGAAAATATCCATGAGCTCCTACTCATGAACCTATTGTGAGATCATCTATAGTTTTACTTTGTTTTATAACTTTATATGCATTCATATAAGTTACATATTCAACTACTCCATACTTCCACTTGACCAAGTACTCATTTCCCCTTATCTTCTTGTCAATTTAAATGTCTAAAATAGATTCCATTTCCTCTTTGTTTCTAGTGGTAATTGCTCTCTCCAATCCATGATTGCAAAATCCATGTTGTCACTCGTTTGTCCCTCAATGTATGGGTAACATGATATGTTAAAGATAGGTGATATGCCTAATTCATACAATAATTCCAACTCATAATCATAAGTTGATAAGTTCCTCAAAATCTTGTAAGGTCCAATCTTATTCCACTTAAGTTTGTTTTATTCACCTTTCAAAAACCTATTCTTGCATAAATGTGCCCAAACCAAGTCCTTAACATCAAATTTCAATTCTCTCCTTCACATATTAACATGTTTCTTGTATTTTATAAAACTCTCTTCAAGTTTCCTCTTGACTTCCTTAGGCACATCATGCATAACATGAGCATGGTATTTGCCTTTTAGACTTATCCTAATCATTTTATAAGTGCTCCTCAACTCACATACACCTCTTGGGATACTCCCATACATTATCTAAAAAGAAATCAAACTTGTACTTTGGTTGAATAATTCATTGTAAGCAAACTCAACTTATGCCAACATCAAATCCCACTATTTGGGATTCTTGCCAACTAAACATCATAATAAATTACCAAGACTCCATTTCAAAACCTCTATTTTCCCATCTATTTGAGGGCGATAGGCTGAATTAAAGTCTAAACTTATGCCCAATTTATTATATGACATCCTCTGAAAGTGCCCAACAAGATTTGTATCTATATCTTATACAATACTCCTTGGCAACCCATGAAATGTTACAAATTATTGAAAAACAAATTTGTGATATGTGTAGCATCACTAGTCTTTTTACATTATAAAAAGTGAACCATTTTTAAATATCTATCAATAATGACAAATATAGAATAATTACCACATTGTGTTCTTGTTAATCTAAGAAAAAATTCCATACTCAATGCATCTCGTGGTTTATCTGCAATAGAAAATGGTTGATACAAACTAAAATTATGAATTTTTCCCTTAGCATGTTGGAAAACTCCACTTCTACACAAAATTATTTACATTTATACTCATATGAGGCCAATATTTTTTGTCACTCAGCTACACTAAAGTCTTATCATACCCAAAATGACCAGATATACCTCTATTATGTTTTTATTTTAATAGTTTCTCTTTCATACAACCTTGTGGTATACAAAAATTCTTCCCCTTTAAAAATAATCCATCTTAAATCATATACTCTAACCATAGAGTTTTTTATATAGTTTTTAGAGTCCTGAATGTTGTCAAATAGATCTTGGAAATCCAAGTCTCCTTCTTACAACCTTTTCATTGATTCAAATCTAATGAATTCTATTTTTATCTCATTCACTACAAGAGTTCTCCTACTGAAAGCATCTACTAACTTATTGGATTTTCCACTTCTATGTTTCAAAATAAAAGAATAGCTTTGAATAAATTCAAGCCATTTCATGTGTTGTTTATTTAACTTACCTTGGATATTTATAAACTTTAAAGCATGATTATTTGTGTACAAAATGAACTCATTTGGCAATAAGTAATGCTACCACTTCTTGAGATCTTATACCATTGCATATAAATCTTAGTCTTAGACTGAATATTTCCTCTTAGATTCATTCAACTTCTTAATGAAATAGGTAATGATATTGCCCTCTCGATTTAAAACTACTCCTATAGTTATTGTGCTTACATCACAATAAACTTGATACACTTTTTCCAAAATTTTACAAAGCTAACACTAGTTGTTTCATCACCTTTCTCTTCAAAAACTAAAAACTACTCTCTGCTACAATAATCCACTAAAACTTCTTATATCTATTAATAGTGTTTGTAAAGGATTCACATATGCCATTAAAGTTTCTAATAAATGTTTTGTAAAACCTTTCCAACCCATGGAAACTTGTCACTTCAAACATACTCTTCGATGAAGGCCAATCCATAATTTACCTCACCTCCTTGAGGTCCATCTTTAACCCATAATTTTAGATTAAAGATCCAAAATATGTTAGCTTCTATTATATGAATCTACACTACTTCAAGTTTATTAGTAATTATTCTTCTTTCATCTTATCCAAAACAAACTTCAAATGCTTCAAATGATCCTCCTTAGAATGAGTGAAAATCATAATATCATCCAAATATAATATCACAAAATTACATGTGAAAGGATTCAAAACTTCATTCATGAGTCTCATAAATGTACTTAGAGCATTGAACAAACTGAATGGCATGACAAACCACTAATATAACCTATCATTTATATTGAATGTGGTTTTCCACTCATCACCTTCTCTTATGTGGACTTGATGATACCCACTCTTCAAATATATCTTAGTGAAGTACCTTTCTCCACTCAAAAAATCCATTAAGTCATCTATTATTGGAAATGGAACCCTATAATTAATGGTGAGATTATTTATTATATGAAAATTCATATAGATTCTCCACTCCCTATCTTTCTTTGGTGCCAACACAACTAGAACTGTACATGGGCTTAGACTCTCTTGAATTAATGCCTTCTTCAATAGCTCCTACACCTATTTATTTATCTCTCAATCTCCATTGGAGTCAACCTACAAGATGATTTATTAGGAAAACTTGCTTCTAGCACTAAATCCATAAGATGACTATGCTCCTTACAGGAGTTAGTCCATCTAGAAATTCACTTGTCACAATATCAACATAATGTTTCAACATATTCCAAATTTTAAAAGGTAGGTCACTTACCACAATGGAAAAACTTGCACATGATTTAAAATTAATGAAATTCACATTTATTACTCCTTGGCCACCTTTAAAAACTCTTTATTATATACCAACAGCACTTTGGACCTATTGTCCACCTCATCTCCTTTATCTTTCAAGGATTCAATGTGAATCTCTTAGCATCCTTTGTAATGATGTAGGTGGTTACTCTTTCATCATGCATACCTATCATATAAAACTACCATGTCCTAATAAATAGCACATGACATACATTCATGGGCATGATGTC
The DNA here is from genome assembly GCA_037957365.1 of Torreya grandis. Classification (NCBI taxonomy): domain Eukaryota; kingdom Viridiplantae; phylum Streptophyta; class Pinopsida; order Cupressales; family Taxaceae; genus Torreya; species Torreya grandis. The sequence continues at coordinate 3,889,197 of JARHVA010000523.1, read as the reverse complement.
ACACTTAACTTCATCCTTGAACCAATCTAAAAATTCACGTCATGTTGCTCATTCACTAGCACTTGGTATCCCTTAAGCAACCAAGAAACCTTATATGGTGTGGGATATGTCAATAGATTTAGTCCAAGTTTTTCCACCATCACTTGAGAAAATAAATTATTCATTCTATTGCTATTAATCACAATTCTACAACACTTACCTCCAGATTTGTAAATAATCAAGAATAAACTCTTTCTATGTGTTAGTTAATTTTCCTCAACTAGTTTTAAAAACACTCTATTCATCAATAGAGCCTCTCCTTGTTCTAGATATTCCATATGTATTGGAGACCCAACACTCTCCTCATATATAAAGGCTATATGATTTGTCACCTCATCTATCTTAATGTTATTTTGAGGGTTTTTTAGATAGTCTTGTTCTTTATAACCAACATACTTATTACACCTAAAACACTTACCTTGAAAACCTCCACCTCTACTTAGTATATAGAAGCCTTTTATTCTAGAAGAGTATCTTACTCTTAAATTATAATTTTGTGAACTACTCTCCTATACACCATTATTTTGTTGACCTCTTCCACCATTGTTGTGTCCTAATCCTCTCAAAGACTTCCCTCTATCTTTAGAGTTCACTTTTTTCTTCCTCATCAACATCTCCTTCACATTCAATGCACATTCATAAGCTTCCTCTATGGTTCTTAGTTTCAAAAAATTAATTTCCATTGAATGGAAAAACATAGCTCATTCACATACTTTACCACCTTCTCCTGATCATCCTTTATATGTCTAGCCCTTATCATGAGTCTATAAAACTCCTCACTATACTCTTTGATGTTGATATCCTTTTGTCTCAAATTTTATAATTTTATGAAAAAACTAATTTGATATTTGGAAGGCATAAATTTGGCCTTCATCTTTGTCACCATCATCCCAAAATTTTATCTTCTCTCTACCTTTCATTTGTCTCTTAGATTTCACATGATCCCACCATAAAGAAGTATGGATATTTAGCTTTTTGTAATAAAACTTTACCTTCTTGTGTTCTTCCATAGAATCATAGTCCAAATACTTATCCATTTTTGTTATCCAATCTAAAATCTCCTTGAGATTCAAACTCTCATTATATCAAGGTTTTTCCAACTTTGGCTTACTACCAAACCTTACCACAGCTCTAAGAAATTTGGTCTCAACTTCATTTTCCACGTCCTCAACACCAAATTATTGATCTCATTCTTCTTCATCCTCACTCACATATCCAACATTAGCTACTATTCATTTTTATCTTTCCCTTTAATCCAACCTTGCTTTCATTCCTCTCATCATCTCATCCAAATCTTCTAACAATGTTTTCTCTGTGTGCCATCTCTCCCATGATGTAAAGTTTTATTTCATAGGTTTATAATAAACTTAAATAAAGTATTATTCATGCACACTTATCCCAAAAATTAGAAAAACACAAATTTGATACCAAATGATACAAGTATAGATAGGGTATCCACTTAAGGATAACCTCTAACTATGTGATGCTTAGATTATCACTCAGACCAAGACATAAATTTAGAACAAACATGTAGACAAAAATAATAATTCAAACCTTTATATTCTCATTCATTCAATAATTATAATGTTTGTATCATCTATAGTAGTCACTCTACCATATGGGCTTATTTTCCTAGATAGAAATGTGAAAAATAGAACTAAATCTATTATACTATAGTTTACTCTACCTCTTGCTCCATACAGTTTGCTCACTTCATAAACTAACTTATCTAACCAAATCAAAGTATTACTATGACATCCTTAGCTTCATGGAGCTTTTATATAATTTCCTTAACATTACACAAAACATACAAGGTTAAGGTAACCTTTAGTTTTCAAGATCAACACCTAATAGTTAGTAACTATTAATAATTGTCTGGTGACATTTTCATGCCAAACAATAGCTATAAATACCACCATATCTTTAGTGCAGTTTATTTAATTAACATGATATTTAAAAAACATATTTTAGACTAAATTTTCTATCACTAATCCAATTTTAGTAACCTAATTTGTATTGAAACTTTACTATAATGTAAATATCCATATGTATACTAGGTATATGGCATGTTCAGGGTGAACTATAATTACAAAAGCTATCTTAAAATTTATTGATAATTATCTAATTGTGCTTAATTTTGAAACACATCATGTTAACTAAATTTAATATCAATTTTCCAAATTTGCTAACCCAGTTCTTACCATAACTTTATTGCAAGGTAAAGAACCATATGTGGACTTGGCAGATGGCACAGTCTAACAAAAATGGATGATATTTTTTTGATTTAACTCTTAATTACGTAAAATTTGGTATGTAGGTTTTAAGTTTCAGGTAATATAACTCCACCAAATTTCATCATTCAATTATTTCCTCACAAGGAGAAAAACCCTTCCAAGTGTTTTGAAAAATCAAGTGATACACCTTTACGGTGACTTTAAATGATCTAAAATTTTGTGTAGAGGTTGTAAACGTTAGGTTTTATTATATCACCAAGTTTAATCATCTAATTATTACTAAATTAGTACCAAAAGTAAAGAAACCTCTTGCTAACTATCGCATACATAGCTTGATAGAAATAGTTGATACACTTTCATGGTACTCTAAATGGTCTAAAACTTGGTAAAGATGTTGTAAGTGTAGGTGCTATGTGTAGACACTTAAAATAAGACACTTCATATTTATTTTAACCTTCTTTTCACTAATGCCTAATCATCCCTAATCATCCATATTCTTCTCTAATTCTAATTCATCATTATTATTTATCATCACTATTCATGGTTTACTATTCACATCTTTATTAATTTAATTAATCCAAATTAATTAACTAATCCTTAATTAAAAATTTCATGGTTTTTGAATATTCACAATTTCTATAAATCTAAAAATCTAATTATCCTCATCTCATGAGGTCATCTTCCACTCCATTTCCCTTTCTAAATTTCAAAGATGCTTTAGTCCCTGCCTGTCCCCCATCATTAGATTTTTATAATATTATCTTCATCATCTTTCTAATTTAACAATCCACCTCATTTTCCACTCAATTCCACTTACCAATTTTATATTATATGCTACTCCCAAATGAATTTTATATTAATTTATGAGTCCCACATGTTTTCTACTCTAATTTTTAATTCAATATTCCCATTTTGAATTAAAAATTATCTTTTATTCTAATCCCTTGATTTTCATCTCAAGATGGATTGTTAACATTCATTTCAAGAGTCTATAAATTAAAAGCTCTTCTTCCAATTTAGAAAATATTCTCTATCCAAATCTTACTATGCTAAAATTCCTCTAGTAAGATCTAATGTTTTCAAGGTTATTATGCCAAAATAGCCTTAAAAGCTTCAATCTTCCATTAATTGCTAAATAAAATCAACACCAAAAAAATCAAGGTGAACAAGGAGAGATGCTACCTACAAGGAAATATCATTACCAAAGACTTCTAGATCACAAGTCAAGCTCAATCCTACTCCAAATGATTCATAAGGAGGTAAATCACAAGGTAAATATTTATTATTATCTTGTTTTCATTCCTTCTTTCAATTCATATTTTATCACCCCTAGTAGAGGGATACTATATGTTTTGATGCTCTCATGTTTGTTTGATTTATAATCATATAAGTTGGCTTTTATTATAGTACATCAAATCCCTGTCTACAAAGTGGCATGCTTGTGGGACTACATTCCAACCCTATGGGTGGAACTACATTGACTTTCCCTCTAAGTTCCAATTGCAAAATCTAATTTCCAAGTTTTGGACCATGTTCATAATTTTAGCATGATTTATTCCAAGATCTATCCTTTCTAGGAATTAATGTTGGAATATTGTCATTGATGTCAAAGGTTTAGCATTATTGATGATAAAGGCCCCATTGCATTTAATATTGTTTATCTTGGCTAATATGAGTTAATATTTATTTAATATTAACGAATAAATTTTTGGTTGCATATGAGACAAAAGAAGGGCCCATGGAGAAGTCGAAGAGTCATGGGATAAAGACAAAAGAAGGATGGGATGCATTTTCCCATGAAGAGTCATCTTGGGGAATACCAAGAGTCACCAAGTTAAGACAAAAGAGTAAAAGGTGAATTTATCATGAAGGGATACTTTGAGGAATACAAAAAGTCACCACAGATAAGGACAAAAGTGGGAAAGATGTTTTTGGTCATGAAGGGTCACCACATGACTTTTCAAATGCTTGGATATGAAGGGTCATCCAAGATTGGTGCCATTTTCCATGAGGATTGAAAGGTCACAAAGGGGGAAGGCCAAAGGTCATTTGGAAAGCTATAAATAAAGGGCTTAGTAGCCATTTGTAATGTGTGTGTGAGAGGTTAATTTGATATTGTATTATCTAGCTTAGAAGAGCAAAGGTGAGAGAGAGGAAAGAGATGTTGTATTGAACTATCATTTGTTGATTTAGCAACATTGAGAGATAGGTGTGTGGTTTACACAAAGTGGATGATGCTCATGTGGGTTGGTGCTCATGAATGATAGCTGGGTTGGTGCTCGGCAAAGGGGTTTGAAGCTCCTATGAGTTAGTGCTCACGAATTGTAGCTGAGGTTGATACTTGGCAAAGGGGTATGGTGCTCCTATGGGTTTGTTCTCACTAATATACTTGAGATTGTTCTCTATGGTTTTTTCCACATTGGGTTTCCACGTTATATCTGGTGTCTCTCTCTTTCTTGTGTGATGTTTATTATTTGAGTTTTATTGCATATCTTGAATGTTTGATTAAGGGAAATTTTTATAAGATATATATACTAATTCAACCCCCCTCTTAGTATATTTCATGCTTAACAATTGGTATCAGAGCAGGTTCCTTTTTGAAAAGTTTTATAGCTTGAAGGTAGATTAGGAAAGCACAAGATGGCCATACATAAAGGTGCCTCTACAAGCAAAATAATAGTTGATCAAGAAGAAGAAGAGGATGAAGCCAAAGTGAATATGGAAGGATAACTCATGTGTACCTTAGAAGAGTTGAAAATTGTTGAAAATAAAAATTGAAGATTAAAGCATCAAATTGAGAAAAATGACAAGGAGTCAAAGGAGATAATTGAAGATTTGATGGCACAGTTAGAAATATCAAAAAAATAATGTGAAAGGTATGTTACTGAAATTGCCTCTTTAAAAGAAGAGATTGAGAAAGCAGTCAATAATAAAATAGTCAGTGATTCAAAATTTGAGAATAGCACTAATATGCTAAATAAGATATTAGAAAGCCAAAAGGCAATATCAGATAAGATAGGTATCAGTTTTGAAAAGAAAAAGAGCTATGTTGAAGCTCTTACAAATAAAGAAACAAGAAAGGAAGGAATGGATAATACAAAGGACAAAGAAGGTTGGAAGGAACAAAGCTATTAATGGCAATCAGGTCAGAGATCCACAAATAGGTCCTATTTTTATGGTTACTATTTTTATTGTAATGGATATGGTCATAAGAAATTAGAATGTAGAAAAAGCACTAACAATCTCAAAAATAAGGAAAAGGAAGGTCATGTAGAGTCAAGCAGAAGCTATAACTCTTTTGCTCCTCTATCAAGCTTTGATGAAGAGACCATAATTTGTTACAAGTGTAACAACTTCAGACACATAGCTTGGTATTATAGAAGTGTGTTCGAGTCAGTCAAGAAGGACTAGAGTTTTAGGGCTCCATTCATTAAGAAAAAGGTTCAGACATGGCAGAAGAAACAATTTGAAGGTTCTATGTTGGTCCAGACAGCTCTGCATGCAATAAATGAAGAAAAGCCATGGTTTATTGATAGTGGATGTTCGATACACATGACATGAGACAAAAGAAAGTTCATAACCCTGAAGAAGATCAATGGTGGCATAGTAAAATTTGGAGACAATACTACTGCCAAAATTGCCAGAAAAGGTACACTAAGTTTAGATAATGGTAGAACTAAAAGTGAAAATGTTTTATATGTAGAAGGTCTTAAGCATAATATTTTGAGTGTAAGTCAAATGTGTGATCAGGGGCACACACTAAAGTTTTATGCAGAAGGTTGTGAAATTAGAAGAAAAGATTCAAATGTATTAATTGTAGATGCTCAAAGAACAGGTAATAACTTATATATACTATCAGACATCAAAGGTCAAAAATATTGTTTGAGTCAGATTAAAGAAATTTGGCTATGGCACAGGAGAATGGGGCACATAAATTTTGACAATCTTATCAAAATTTTCAAAAATCAAGCAGTCAAGAATCTTCCAACGATCACAAAGCCATCTAACACCCTTTGTGGACCTTGTCAGCATGGGAAACAGGCTAGAAGGTGGTTCAAAACAAAAGAGTACTCTACCACTCATATGCTATAGCTTGTTCACACTGATCTATGTGGACCTATGAGGACTCAAAGTACTCAAGGTGATAAATATTTCATGTTGCTTATTGATGATTTTTCACGTATGACTTGGATAATGTTTTTAAAGAAAAAATTAGAAGCTTTTAGACAGTTCAAAGCATTCAAAGCATTAGTTGAGAATGAAACTAATTTGAAGATTAAGTGTCTAAGATCAGATCGAGGAGGAGAATTCATGTCAAATCAATTTATTGAGTTTTGTGAAGATCATGGAATAAAGAGACAGTATTCAGCAGCAAGAACTCCACAACAAAATGGAGTAGTTGAACAAAAAATAGAATAGTTCAAGAGATGGTGAGGACAATGAGAAATGAATCCAAGATAGTAAATAAATATTGGAGAGAGGTAGTTGGTATAGTAGTGCATATTCAGAATAGAGATCTATTAAGAGTCAATAGTGATAAAACTCTTTATGAGCTATGGAAAGACAAACCAACAACAATTGATTATTTTAGAGTTTTCGGTAGCAAATGCTTCATAAAGAGAACCGATGAAAAACTTGGTAAGTTTGAATCTAGAGTAGATGAAGGTATATTTCTTAGTTATTCTTGCAAAAGTAAAGCTTATAAATGTTATAACAAAATAACCAAGAAAATTGTTGAAAGTGCAAGTGTCAGGATAAAAGAATATGGAACACAAAAAATCAGTGATCCAGTAGACATTTTTGAAATCATTGAAGAGGAAGGCTTTGAAGAATTAGATGAAGATGAGGAAAAGAAGAAAAAGGGCACCAAGACTCCATCCAAATATGTTCAAAAAAATCATAATGAAAGTGACATCATCAGGGATATAAAAGAAGGAATTTGAACCAAAAGAATGATGGTAAGTGAATCTGAACAAGTTAATTTCTCTTTGTTATCTAAAATTCAGCCTAGAATTTTTTTAGAAGCTAGACATGATGAGCATTGGGTTAAGGCTATGGATGAAGAATTAGATTAGATAGAAAAGAATGATACTTGGGAATTAGTGCCTAGACCAAAAGATCATAATGTGATAGGAACAAAATGGGTTTATAGAAATAAGCTGAATGAAAATGGAGAAGTAACCAAAAATAAAACAAGATTAGTATGTAAAGGATATGCTCAGATTGAGGGAATAGATTTTGAAGAAACTTTTGCACTATTAGCAAGGTTAGAGGCTATTATAATGTTTCTTGAATATGCAGTATTTAAAAATTTCAAAGTATTTCAGATGGATGTCAAATCTGCCTTCCTAAATGGGAATCTTGAAGAAGAAGTCTACATTGAATAGCCTAGGGGGTTTATTCTCTCAAAAATTTGTAATCATGTATGCAGATTGAAGAAAGCATTATATGGATTAAAACAAGCTCCCAGAGCTTGGTATGCAAGACTTGATAAGTACCTGCAAGATCAAGGATTCAAGAGAGGAATTGTTGATAGTAATCTTTACATCAAAATAGAAGGTGAGCATCAATTGATTGTTATGGTTTATGTTGATGATATCATCTTTGGAGAAAATATTGAAAAGATGACAAAAGAATTTTTTGATAGAATGTAAAAAGAATTTGAGATGTCTATGCTTGGAAAATTATTATTTTTCTTAGGATTACAAATATTTCAATCAAATAAAGGAATATTTATATCTCAAAGTAAATATGCCAAGGAAATGTTGAAGAAATTTGGTTTTAAGAATTGTGTACCAGTTGGCACACCTATGTGTACAAGAAATAAGGTGAGCAAAGATGAAGATTCACCTGTTACAGATCAATATTTGTATAGATCTATGATTGGTAGTCTTTTATATTTGACAGCATTGAGACCAAACATCATGCATGCAGTAGGTATGGTTGCAAGATATCAGTCATCTCCAAGAGATAGTCATGTTCAGTTGGTGAAAAGAATATTTAGATATATCAAAGGGACATTAGATTATGGATTATAGTATCCCACAGGTAAAAATTTCACTTTAGTTGCTTATATAGATTCAAATTGGGCATGGTGCTTAGATGACAGAAAGAGTACAAGTGGAGGAGCTTTCTTCCTTGGTGATAGCTTAGTATCATGGCTAAGCAAGAAGCAAAACTCAGTATCACTTTCTACAGCTGAAGTAGAATATATTGTAGTAATATTGTGTTGTACTCAAGTGCTTTGGATGAAGCAAACTTTGGAAGATATCAAGGTAAAGTATGATGAACCTATTTCCATTTTTTGTGATAACACAAGTGCCATAAATATTTCAAAAAATCCAGTGATGCATTCAAGAACAAAACATATTCCCATTAGATATCACTTTTTAAGAGAGCAGGATGCAGATCAACAGGTTAAGTTGGAATATATTAGTACTACAGAGCAAATTGTAGATATTTTCACAAAGGCACTACCAAAAGACACATTTGAGTATCTGTGAGAGAAGTTGGGAGTAACTTCCCTTACTTCCTTCCATTGAGGTTTAGCATCAAGTGAGGGGGAGCTAAGTGTTAGCTCCAAGTAGGCCCTTTGCCATTGATGTCAAAGGGGGAGAACAATAGGTACAAGAAATAGGTACAAGTTGCTACAGTAAGGGGGAGTTACTGTATGCTTTCAGATGATAGTATGTGTAGGTGATAGGATGTGGCAGTTTTAGGATTGAGGTTGCCATCAATGACAAAAGGGGAGATTATTGAAAATATTGTCATTGATGTCAAAGGTTTAGCATTATTGATGATAAAAGCCTCATTGCATTTAATATCGTTTATCTTGGCCAATATGAGTTAATATTTATTTAATATTAATGAATATATTTTTGGTTGCAAATGAGACAAAAGAAGGGCCCATGGAGAAGTCAAAGAGTCACAGGATAAAGACAAAAGAAGGATGGGACACATTTTCCCATGAAGAGTCATCTTGAGGAATACCAAGAGTCACCAAGTAAAGATAAAAGAGTAAAGGGCAAATTCCTCATGAAGGGACACTTTGAGGAATATGAAAAGTCACCAAAGATAAGGACAAAAGTGGGAAAGACATTTTTGGTCATGAAGGGTCACCAAATGACTTTTCAAATGCTTGGATATGAAGGCTCATCTAAGATTGGCACCATTTTCCATGAGGATTGAAAGGTCACAAAGGGGGAAGGCCAAAGGTCATTTGGAAAGTTATAAATAAAGGCTTGATTAGCCATTTGTAATGTGTGTGTGAGAGGTTAATTTGATATTGTATTATCTAGCTTAGAAGAGCAAAGGTGAGAGAGAGGAAAGAGATGTATTGAACTATCATTTGTTGATTTAGCAACATTGAGAGATAGGTGTGTGGTTTACACAAAGTGGATGATGCTCATGTGGGTTGGTGCTCACGAATGATAGTTGGGTTGGTGCTCGGCAAAGGGGTTTAAAGCTCCTATGAGTTGGTGCTCATGAATTGTAGCTAAGGTTGATAATTGGCAAAGGGGTTTAAAGCTTTTGTGAGTTGGTGCTCATGAATTGTAGCTGAAGTTGATACTTGGAAAAGGGGTATGGTGGTCCTGTGGGTTTGTTCTCACTAATATACTTGAGATTATTCTTTGTGGTTTTTCCCACATTGGGTTTCCATGTTATATCTGATGTCTCTCTCTTTCTTGTGTGATGTTTATTATTTGAGTTTTATTGCATATCTTGAATGTTTTATTAAGGGAAAGTTTTATAAGATATATATACTGATTCACCCCCCTTTCAGTATATTATGTGCTTAAAAATTAATATCTAAACTAAGTTTGGATCTTGATTCTACATTTCAAGACTAAATTTCCAATTCTTATGCTAATTTTTACACATTCTAAGGTCCAAAAAATGCTTCAAATTAATCAAGTTCCCTTTATTTATTCACAAGGTCAAGTTACCAAGATTGAACCTTCCAAATCAAGACCAAAAATTTGAGTCCTTGTCTAAACCATGTCGTTATGCCATCCATTTGGTCCCAAACATAGTTCTAGTTCCAATGCCAAGTCAAATTATGATACCAATTCTAAAGTCAAAGTACCAATTCTTGTGCCAAACTGTGCCAAAATTAACATTGATAGAACTAGTCCATTTGGCATTTGCATTGACATACCCAATTTAAACATTCAATGTCTATCAGTGTCAAATTCCACTTCAAATTCTATACCAAACTAGTTATGTGCCAAACCATTCAAATCCAAAGCTAGTTCATTTTAAACCATGTACCAAACCAATGTTCTACCATTTTGAACCAATTACATACCATTCCAATGTAATTTTTTCCATTCAAGTTCAAATCTAAATCAATTACATGATAATTCAAACCATTTATTATCTTTCTATTAAATCTCCCACACCTATCAATTGGGAATAACAAGTCATGTCATCCATATTTTATTTCATTTGAAGCATATCTATGTTGATTCACTCTATTTAGGGCCAATAAACTCAATACCATTTCAACCTTTTCAATTATGTGCTAATTTGCCCTTATTTGGGCCTATTCTAATTTGTGCCAAGATCATCCTATTTGGGGCCAATTTTCTTCCAATCCATTTTCCCTTGCATGCATCCTTGTTTGGGGGCATTAGTACAAGGTTTAACTGAGTCATGGTGTCTAACATCTAACTAACCATTCTAAATCAATTATACGTCCCAAATATGTCATCTAGTATAGATCATGAATAAGAATAATTTTATAGACAACTATTTGATAACAAGGATGAATATATTTTTAAATTATGGGAAATGGATACAAAACTTCTAGATGGATTTCCTATAGAGGACTTATGTTATTTAATCAGAGATCATAAAGAGACACCATAACATATCCAACAATATAAACATATTATGCCATTACCCCTCCAAGGGCCAATATTTATTGAAAATCTAAGTGTGTCCAAGTTTAATAGCTACTCGATCATAATATGTCATGATCCCCTTCCTAATCATAATCAGACATGTCCACTTCCAAATCAAAATCAAGATAATCAAATCATTGATGACATTTTTGTCAAACCACCCATCTTTGATCAAATCCAAACCATTGATGTTCCACTTTTATTTGATGAAGAACCTCTATTTGACATAGTACCCATCTTTGATGAGCCCACATTTGAATAACCTATTATTATTGATCCAGATCCCTTTATTCATTCATTATTAATTGTTCCTTATTTCCAAACATTACTTCATCCCAAAGTATCCATTTCAAAGTAAAAGGTGAAAAAGGTACTTGTGGACAACATTAAATCAGAATCAAGTTCTATTTAAGAATCGATATTAGAGTTGGGTTCTATTTTGAAACTAATATCAGATTTAGCTTTAGTAAAAGACTCAGTGTTAGTCTCAACATTGGGTTTAGATCCTCTTGAGTTTGAATCAACTTTATAATTAGAAAATATTAATGCATGTTATGACATTGGCTCCATATTTCCAACATATCTAATTGAAATCATTTGTGACTATTCCACAGTTTTCAAAGATGTTTCCTTCAACATCGATGGAAGTTCTCCTAGTATCCTCTATGATAATTGTGATGCCTTTTCCCCTTCCATTAACATTACATGTTCCTTTACCATTAATCAACCTAGTCATTATATTGACATTCCACCTCCCATAAATGTCAATTGGGACCAATAAAATCACACATTGTTGAATTGCATCCATGGTAACATTTCAGTGGCAATTTTTTTGGGGAAGTAAGACACTATCAAAGCAAAAGAAAAATCTCCTAGTGGAACCTTGTTTAAAGCACTAGGGGATAATCAAAGTCTAAAATCAACATCCTCTAGTGAAACATTATTTGATGCAGTAGAAAATAATCAAAATCAAAATTCAAAAGCCTTTAGTGAAACCTTGTTTAAGGTGCTAAGGGATAATCAAACATATTTATCAACATCCCTTAGTACAAACTTATTCAAGGTGCTATTGGACAATTCAAATCAGAAGAATCAAGAAGAATTTTATGGTGAAAACCTCTATGTGACAACAATAATTGAGCAAATTAGTTCTGCATTGCTTGATGAAGACATTACTGAAGTTCATATTGGCCCCCCCACAACCAAAATCAAGTCGAATCTAGAATTAACAACAATATGTGGGATAGAAAATCTCAATTTTCATTTATCCACCAATCATTATACATTCCATTCATAGCCTAATTTCTATTATTTAACTAAGTCATTTATCCCATTCTCACCCTTATTCATCCTTCTTGGAAACATTGTTTTTCAAATAGGATATGAATACATCTTGTTTAGATGTTTGTAAGAAGCATAATCAATAATTAATAGATATCACAACAATTTCAGTGTAGTTCACAACACCAACATGATTCAGATAGAGCAACTATTTCAATTAGGTATTGGTTAAATAACAAAGGGTCTAAATTACACATCTCATAATCTTCCATTGAGTTGAGATGATAAAAAATAAATAAATAAAGAATTCAAAAGAGAAAGAGAAATAATTAGTCTTATGGTGAAAATCATGCCCATGGCACCTTAGATAAGTACCTTGATGAAAACTAGGTTTCTAGCATCATGTGTAAATAATTTTTGTCTACAAGTACCTTGACACTTGGGAGTAGACATATTTACATCATAGACCATTTCCATTCTCTTACCATTTCAATCCATTTTAGCCATTTAATCCTATTTAACCTTTGTGACTATTAGTCTTCCCATCTTGACCTTGTTATGATATTAGAAGGTATATTGAGACCTATTTGGGAGACATTTTGGCCTATTATTCACATGATACTTTGAAGATTAGACATATTTAGTTCTCACATGGCATGGTCCTTAGAGATTCCTAGTCATTTATCTCATTATCATCTATTATTAATTCTTATACTGATTCTTGTGCTAATTTATACTAATTCTCATACCAATTCTTGTACTAATTTATACCAATTAATGTAATAGTTCCATTCCTATTTTCCACCTTATTATTGATTTTTATTTTAAACCCTATGGGGAAAACTACATTTGGCCTGAATTTCATGTTGGATCTAGTGTTCATGGGACTATGTAAGAAGCATCCTCTTACTTAGCACATTTAGATTTAGCTCAACCACCCCTTCCTTATTATTCTATTATCCATTTCCATTTTTGAACCATTATACATGTTGGACCTAGTGTTCATGAGTCAATACTTATGCCAAAAAATATTTAGTTGTTTATACTTACACCAAACCATCATCATAGACATCAAACATGGAAATATACCAAAAAATTCCAAAAATAACAAAAACATTCAAAATATTCCAAAAACAATTAAAACAACCAAAAAATATTTTATTTTATTTAGCATACGAGGCATTGCATAGTAAATATAAATAGGGGTACACACCAAACACATAGTAATAATATTACACACATATCACCTAAGGTGCATGCAAACATTTTTAATACTTAGGCATTGTGCCTTCATCTACTTTTTCTCCCAACATTTTACTAATTATCTAGAGACTCTAGATTCAAGTCAATCCATCTTCCCTTTTGATTACTTACTCAACTAGCATTAGCAACATTCCTCCTTAGACACAATTAGCTTGAATGGCTAGTTTCCCCTTAATTTTTTCACATTACTATAAGATGCACTAGTTGGTATATGGTCATCCCTATGTTGATGGCTATCGTTGGGCATATTTTATTCCCATCTTCCATGTGCCTCACTATAAGAAATTTTTTTACTCCACTCTTGGTCTTATACCCTGCTTAATTGACACAACCATTACATCCCTCTGCTCATGTTGTTGATCTTGCATGAATACCACCTATCATTGCCTCATCATACATCCCCTTAGATAGTGAGGATACCCTCTATGATAGATTTATAGTTATTCATTTTTTTATATCCTTGGGTTATGATATCCTTCTCTACATATTACATAATGAAACTCTCACCTTCTTCAATGTAGCTCTGGTTGAGGCTCAGGCTCAAGTTATGACTAAATTTCCATTACTTGTTAGTGTCATAATAGTTATTCCACAAGGTCCATCACTCGATACAATGTCTATAAATTTTGTATATTCACCTCATAGATAATGTCAAGAGGTGGTTGTCATCGATCATCCCCACTTAAGTTATTATTATTTCCATTGTGTGTTATTTTCAACCTTCACACTTATTTGCTCTATCAAAACCCTTAAAAATAAATGAATTTATGTTAGAAGTTTGTTTTCAAGATAATGAATTAAATATCCCTCTTGATCACTTTTCTTTGATGATGTGTTATCTACTCTGCCAACTAAATGCATCTTATGATGTCATTGACTCTATATAATATTTTTGATACTTGAATCAGTCACATCTACTCACCTTTCAATGTGGATACATAACCCACAGTTAAATGGTCATATTAATAAGGTAATTATGCATACTCATGATCTCCTTTATTTATCATGTCATGGCACATCATAGATGCCCATGTCATATGATCCACATCTAATGTTTTGTTTTGTTATCAAATCTACCCCACCTTTTCTAGCTATATACACAATATCCTAGGTTATAAAGATTCATGCTGGTAAGGCACCACTTAGTGAAACCCAAAAGTCATTAGTACCAAGGTACTAGGATAGAGGATGCATACATCACCACCTTTTTCCAAGACTGTTTATGCATCTCTTGAATTAGGCATAGTCCATCCCCTATCGTTCACCACACTAATGATTTTTAACCAAATAGAATATGTAAACCTTCAAATAAAATCTTTACAGTTATCCACTTAGTTATATCCCATAGAACTTAACTTGTAGTGATGATGGCCTTTTGCGAAAAAGGCTCTATAGATCCTGATAGATGCCCATATTATAAAACTCATCTCATAGTGATAGATGCTTATGCTCTCACACAATTAAAAGTCATAACCTCCTCATGAAGGAACTTATCCTTTGAGTAAGCTCCATACCATTTGTGGTGCCTTAACCTTATTTTAGTCTCCTATTTATCCCATCTTATCCTTTGATAGTCCGAAATCCTACCAAATGTGTGATTATTACACTAGCTTGTTACTATTCATTTCTAATTTGTTCCTTACTTAGGGGCACTTCTAGGCCATTAGATTTTTTTACGCTCTCACCATTTTGTGACCATCCTAAGTCACACTCTTGATATTTTGTGAGTTAATACATTTTGCATCTCGTAATCCTCCATTGAGTTGAGATGCCAAAAATAAAAATAAAACATTCAAAATAATCAAAAGACCTAAAAAAATGGAAATGGTTTACAATATCAAAATGAGATATAAATCACCATAATCCAAAAATATTGGTATTTTTCTAAATCCAATTTTAATCCTTAATTCACTCCTTTTAAAGTCCTAAACCATTAGTGGGATGTGTTTTCCCCAAATATACCCTATTGGGATAAATTCATTATTGCTTCCAATTATTTTAGCCACCTGGAGATGTGTCCTCTTGCATGTATCCTTGCTAGAAGGCACCAGCCATTTATCATTATCATTTAGCCATCACATATTAATTTAGACTTGGTTAAATAACAAGATGTTTTTTTTACTTTTATTTTCAAGTTTGAGTGTGTGTGTGTGTGTGTGTGTGTGTGTGTGTGTGTGTGTGTGTTTTATTTTTTATTTCCTTTTTTATGTTGTTGCCTCAACTTAGTCCATTATACCAATAGGTTCATCATCATGGTGCTTCTTGTCACACAATTATACTTGAGTCAATCCATTGTAATTTGTCAGCATTATCATCATGGTTTTTTATCATTGGTGTATTATTTTCAATTATCTATTGGATCATGGGTCAGTCCTTATGCACATTATAGCTAGGTCATCATTGTGATTTATATCATGGTATATATTGTTTCATGCTACATCAAAAATCTAGACTTGGGAGTCTACTCAATAATGTTGTAAATATCCTTATTCACTAAATCTCCATCAACTAGACCATATGACTAACTTATATGCTCTTCGTGATACATATAAGCATATACAAATAATCATGATCATTTTATTAACATTCTTCCTATCCAATCACATCATTCTTCCATCATTAACTTTTTCTTCTGATTATCATTTATCTTATCATTTTGATCATTTATAGGTGCATACTTTTTAGTGGATTCTTCATTTTTAAAAAGTCACTATATCATTGTACCTAGTTTGTGTCACTCCTCTCATTTATAATCTATGTGACAGGTTAAATCCTTGAGTTATGCTAGCCAATCAATCAATTAACCATTTACATCATTTAAACAATGAAATCCACCCTACTAGCATAAATAATCTGGAACTATCAATGATTACATCCACTCTATTACAAAAATCTATTTCCATATCTATACCATCATTTTTAGGACCCTATACCTTCATTTCTCCCTATCGGGGAAAATTCCTCAGATTCTAAGTTCATTGCTTTTCACCCTATTTGGGGCTAGTTAAACTGGGCCACTTATTTTGAGATGCATCCTTCCCACTTCTCTACACCTTGAGGCCAATTTTACTCTACTATTCTTAAACATTGGAAATCAAAATGTGTAAACATTATCTCAAGTGGCTTAATTTTGTCCATGGGTTAATCTATTCTCCCATTATAAATTATTCCTTTCTTTTTCGATAGCCCATCCATGTCTTGCATGCCCCCTTAAGGGGGCATCATGGGTCACTGATTATTTCTTCATCTAATATGTAACAAATTTTTCATTATTTGAAAAGTCATTACTTCAACTGTGTCTCGCAATGACTTTTCAAGTAGGGGTAGAATTTAGACACTTTGTGTTGATTTTAACATTCTTTTCACTAATACCTAATCATCCCTATTTTTATCTAATTCTAATTCATCATTACTATTCATCTAATCACTATTCATGGTTTACTATTTTCATCTTTATCAAGTTAATTAATCAAAATTAATTAAATAATCCTTCCTTAATAAAAAATTCCATAAATTTTGAATATTCACAATTTCTATAAATCCAAAAATCTAAATATCCTCACCTCATGATGTCATCTTCAACTCTGTTTCCCTTTCTAAATTTCAAAGATTCCTTAGGCCCTCTCTGTCCACCATCATTGGAATTTTATAATTTTATCTCCTTTATCTTTCCAATTTAATAATCCACCTCATTTTTCACTCAATTCCACTTATCAATTTTATATTATATCTTCCTCCCAAACGAATTTTATATTCATTTTTGAGTCCCACATGTTTTTCACTCCAATTTTTAATTCAAGATTCCCATTTTGAATTAAAATTTATCTTTTATTCTCATCCCTTGATTCTCATCTCAAGATGGATGGTTCACATTCATTTCAAAATTCTATAAATTAGAGGTTCTTCCCCCAATTTAGACAAGATTCTCTATCCTAATCTTACTATGCTAAAATCACTCTAGTAAGATCCAATATTTGTAAGGTTATTATGCAAAAATATATTTAGAATATTTAATCTTCTATAAATTAATAAATCAATTAAAATCCACAATAAGCTAGGTGATCAAGGAGAGATGCTGCCTATAAGGAACTAGCAGTGTCAAAGACTTCTAGCTCATAAGCCAATCTCAATCCTACTTTAATCGATTCATAAGAAGGTAAATATTTATTATTTTTTGTTTGCATTCCTTATTTTAATTCATATTTTCTCATCCTCGATAGAGGGATACTATATGTTTTGATGCTCTAATGTTTGTTTTATTTGTGATCATACAAGTTGGCTCTTCCTCTAGTACATCAAATCCTTATCTACAATATGACCTCACAAATTTTCATCTTCTGATTATTTCCATAATTAAGAACCATTTCCTATAAATTTACATGTCCCAATAGTCCATGCAGACTAATAGAAATAAATAAAAGATATATGTACTTTTTCCATGACAAGGAATACTTTTACATCATCATTTTCAGAGATTGACAAACTTAAGCAAATAATACCATAAACACAAAAGAAAATAAAAACCTAAGCTAACATATTTTTAGTTGATGGAATATTTACCTTCACCTTGGATGCTCTTATATCACAAGTCAAAGTATAACTTTTTCAAAAGTTAAACTTCAAGGTCAAACTATTTCAAATTCAAAATTTGAAGTCAAACAAAGTTGAAATTAGATCAATTCAAAGTCAAACTTTTCAAAATCAACTTTTCCAAACCAAATTAATGTCTAAATTTAAACTTGATTCAAAACCTAAATCCAAAGTCAAACAAAATTAAAATTATACCTTTGACCAACTTCAAATCAAGAGTAATTCAATATCAAACTCTAGAGTATCCTATTCTCAAAGAAGTGCCATAAGAAAGAATTAAAGGCTAATTCAAATTTGATTCTTAAAGCTAAAACATTCACTCAAATTAAATTGAACAAGTATATCACAAGTCCTTATATAAAATAGTTCAAATAAATACTGCAATCTTATTTCAAAAATGAAGATCATTAACATGCCTGAATACACAAGAAGTGGGGCTCATATAACCCTAATATTTATAAATATTGGAGTTACAACCCACTTATCCAAAATGTTTAAGATCAAACTAATAGTGAGGTATATCAACTAGAATATGAAATTATACCATCCCATATAGGTCTAAGAGTGTAATCCACTACCAATCAAACAAATCTCCAAAGATCCCAATTCAAATAAGGGCTCTTTAAACATAAGTATGAGGTCCTTTTATGACTGTTAGAGTTAGGGGTCAAAGGGTATCCCATATAAAATTAAAAAACCCTTGTTCACCTACATGAGAAATTCTTTCAAGGCCACCAATAAGATTAAACCAATTCTAATCAAGCCCAAAATCAATATCAAGCTAACATTAAAAAACTTAAATCGTATAGAAAATGGAAGGAAGTTCATGTAGATTCACCACCTTGAAATACCAATCAATTAGTGATTGAGAAATTAAAAAATATGACCCAAATGCTTGAAACTATGTCATCTACCTTGTAGTCCACTCAATCCCATTAGCAATAATAAATTATGCATATATCTACCTAATCCAATCAGTATCACTAACAACAAGTCCCACCTAGTTCATCCAATCAACAATAGTAGCAAGTCCTATCTAATTAGTAACACTAACAATAAATTTCCCATGTATAATAGTAAATTCCCCTTGTACATAAATAAATTCCTCCTATTAAACAAATACCTATTAAACCTAGTGGTTGGGTATTTTTGCCCTCTAAATTAGGTTCTTATTCACCTTTCCAATATAGTCCACCTTCCAATCCCAACAACATCCAGTTCATTCATCCAAAAAAACACTTTTCTCACACAAGTGGTAAGAGATGAAGGATATTATTCAAGGATTACAAATGGGAAACCAAAGTAAAAAAATTATCTTTGACGAGATATGTCTTTACCCTTTTAATACAAGTATCCTTCAAGTCAATTTTTTGTGTCATTTTTAGGTGCCAAAATTTGATAAATATAAATGGAAATGGAACCCAAGAGAAAAATTTAAGGAATTATTCATGTCTTTCCAAGAAGTGGAATTTTAACCACATCTATTTGCTTCACCTATTTACTCATAGTTTGGGCAGCCAAGCATTGGAATGGTTCCTTATCTTACCAAAAGGATCAATTACAACATTTAATGGCTTGTTTGAGCACTTTGTCAATCATTTATCTCAAAATTTGGAGCATGAATTGACCATGTTTGAATTGTGAGATACCAAATAATGAAGTGGATAAAGCTTTGCTACCTTTTTATAAAGATGGAGGGGCGTAGCCAAAAGGTTCCCCCATTATCTCCCAAAACAACAACTAGAAAACATATTTGTAGCCAATCTAAAAGGATAAATGGCCTTTCACTTATGACTACATTGTGATAATACCTTTGAAGAGATCATTGACAAAGGGGTCCAAATTAAAAATACCTTTTTGAAAGAGTGCTAATTAAAATCTATTCTTACAATCAAGCTGAATCTCAAACATGTACCTTGGTATATAAACCTAAGGTGTTTAAAATAATAATAATGTAATAGGTGATGGTGTAACATAAGCAAGACATGTGAAAATGGTTCAACCACCACCTATTCAAAAATATTCATCCACACAACCACTTCTTCTCCCAAAACCTCCACTAAAACACAATATCAAATAATAACATTCACATCTCGTTATGAGCCTATAAATGATGTGTTCCATAAATTTTTAACAATAAAAATGGTTGTGTGCCTATTACCAATCCTTTCAAGGAAGGTCAAACAAATCTTCCTAGTAAAGGGATAATGAGTATTATGATTAACATCATATCAAAGGTCATACTACATAATCTTAGAAATTATATACAAGACTTACTTGAGTGGGGAGAAATTATGATTGACATAATGCCTTTTCCTTCAATCATAATAAGGGTATTATTATTTTTCACACAACATATACCATTTTAGCTAAAATAGGAACCCTATTTTCTTTCTTGCCCTTTCCACTTTTAGTGACTTAGTGGTTTGCCTATTTGGCCCTTACTATGAATAACCATCTATTAGATGATAAGTTTTAAGTCACTAAAGGTGTTTATTTTCATTAATTTTTCATGTCAAATACTCAGTCTAAAATTTGCATTTAGGGTTGTTAAGGAAGGTTTCCAGAATATATCTTAGACTATAAGGTTTTAATCATGTATAATCTGGTTTTGAAGAGGCTTAGAAATCCCCTTTGAGGAAAATCTGATAAGTGATTATAAGAATTATCTAAAATTTATTGAACCTTTTCATAGTTTTTATCTTGGTAATCTGACTCATAAGCACTTTGACTTCAATAAGAATTGGATAAGTGTTTATGTTAAGTTTAAATTTTATCTTAGTAACTATTGACCAAATTTGGTCTACATACCAAAAATTTCCTAGTCCAAGAATTCAGTGGAAGGAACAAGATCTTGATTAAAGAGTGGTCCATTGATTCGATATGAGTAGGATTCATGGTGAAACCAAGAGGTTTGAGGTCATAGAATAGGTTTTCACAAGCTTCAGATGTTCATAGTTCTTTCAATCTTTCAAAGATCAAGAAACAGTTCAAGTACAAGTTTAGAAGGGCAATATAGGCCTTGGAAAATCTAAGTACAAAACCTTTTTGGGCTAAGTCTTTACTTGGGAATTATTTCAGCTTTCATTGCTAAGTTTTGAATTATTTTTGACCTTTTATTTGACTAAGTGTTCATTATTTGGGGCAAATTCTTTTGGTCTTTTATTTTTCTAAGCTAATTTCTTTTGGGACTCTTTTTTGGCTGTGTTGAATTCTTTTAGACAAATTATCTAAGATAAAATTTTCAAAGGAATGAATTCTTTCAAACAAAATATCCAAAGCAAAAGCAAAGACCTATTTATTTTAGGGATTTTTTTCCATAATAATTTCCCTAAAGACCTATTTCTTTTAGAGAAATTATCCACATCAAAAAAGGCCAAGTATCATTTCTTTTGAGAAAATTGTCTGAATAATTTTATCAAAGGATCATTCTATAGGAAAGTGGTCTAATACAAAAATATAAAAGGTTATTTTGTCAATAAAATTATCCCAAACATTTTTTTTGAAGCATATATTTTTTAAGTAAAATGGCCAAAACACTTTTCTTGAAGGATCTTTTCTCAGGAAAGTGAATGAAACAAAAATTTCAAAGGGTCATTCTACAAGAAAGTGGTCCATTTTCAAAAGTCCCAAGAGATCAATTTTCAAAGAAATGATCCTATACATTTTTTCAAAGGGTATTTTCTTTAGATAAATTATCCTGAGACAAAGTCCTAAAAGATTATTCTCTTGACAAAGTACCCTATACAATTTTATCAAAGGGTTGTTTCTCAAAAAAGTAGTCTAGTTCAAGGGTTCCAAAGGGTATTTTTTCAAGGAAGGTACCCCAAAAAAAATGTCCAAAGGAATAGTCTATAAAATTTGTGATCTAGACATTTTCACAAACATTAATTTTAATCTACAAAAAATAGTCATTTGAATTCAAAAAGTGTAGTATAGCCCCATGAATGTCAAATTCAAAGACAGAAGATGACTATTGGTTTCAAAATATGTAGTGATAGTCATGTAGATGTTAAATACGTTCACATAGATGTCAAAATTCAAGCCACATCAAATAGCCATTTATATTTAAATGGGTTCAAGATTAATGGTCTGCATTCAATATGAGCAAAGATCTAGCAACACATGTGAAGTCAAGAAGTTAATAAGAAATTTATGCATTTATCAAATTTAATCTCTATAAAGTAAATGTTTAGGTTCAAAAGGCCCTTACAAATTTTAAAGTTGGTCAAGATCTAATGGACCATGGGAGCCCTCACACTGACACATGAGATCTAATGATCTTTACTAGAGTCAAAAAGGTCAAAAGGTCCCTAGATTAAAACCCTTAAGGATCTACAAGTTGGATGTGATCCAATGGTATGAGTTCACCAAGATAAGATCCAATGGTGCACATTCAATGATAAAGGGATGGGTCCAATCTAAATCAATGATCCACATTTAATCTTATAAAATATCTAATGACAAATGATGACTACTAGGTTAATGGGCCTAGGTAGATCAACAACATGCATTCAATCATTGAAAGGTGATCAATAGAATGAGATGGGTCAAAGGAGTTATAAGAATATGTGGGACAAATATGAATAAAGATAATTACGTATAATGAAGAGGGCTAAGTTAGTTTTCAATAGATAATCAAACAAAGGTGAACCTAGAAATTTTTGTTGGGGAAATTTTCAACTTAAGCATGTAGATGCAAAAGAACTAGAGCTCAGATATGATCCAGATGGAACTAGTGGGAGAAAACATTGATAGTAGAGCTCTATATAGATAAAATAGGTCATTTGGATCTAATATAGAGACTAGTGATTGTGAAGCAAGGTCAATCAATTTAAAAAATTTCATGAATGTTGTGACTATGTGAAACAAATTGTCTAATATTGGTTTTTAATCTATAAAATGGACCCAAGTTTGAGTTGGAACAAATATAGATGTAAATGTGATCATAGGGAGATGTTTCTCACCTATAATAAGGGTCACTTTTCAATAAACAAATATAGTTGGCCATCTAGATCAGATGTGTCATAATTTTTCCAATTCCAAGACATGATCCTCATCAATAGATCAGATAGATAATGATATAAAGCTCGAAGAAGGAGACCTGGTGGTTAGATAAAGATCAAGTGAGCATTCAATTATTTTGCAAGGCATTTGAAGTTGTGCCTTCTTGATAAGATCCTAATTCAACATCCTTAAGAGTGTTAATCCATTGAAGGTGGTTGAGACTTTTTCAATGCACAACTCTCTCTCTTTTTCCTTTCTATAAATATAGGCTTCTAAGCCTTAAAATGGATCCCTATTTTTGGTATGACTAGACTCTACTGAAATTTGTACTGTGATAAATTTTTGATGGAATAAAGATTGAATTCCATCTTTTTCTAAGTTGGATTTAAGTGTGTTCCATGAATTCATGTACTCTAGCTAAGTGAATGTGTGTTCCTTGATTACGTCTAAATTTTTATCACTTTTAGGAAGTGTTTAGTAGTTCTTATAGGTCATTATAAGTGCAATTTATAGTTTATTGTCTAGCTTAAAAGTAGATATTTTTCCTTTCTTTCTAACTTGACAACTGATTAATGCCTTATTCTAAAATATTTATGTGACATTGACATTATTTGATCTTGAAAGTGTCTCATAGTGTGTATTGTGAAAGTTTGAGTGATAAAATCATTGATACATCACCTATTTTACATTCTTTTATAAGTTTTGTCAAATTTCTCTCCCTTTTCCAAGAAAGTGCTAGTTTAGATTAAGTTTAATGATGGATCCAAAAGGAAGTCAGCTTTATCCAAAGGTCTAATTAATTATTATGATACCCATAACCTAATATCAGTCCCATGTTGGACTAGATTTGAGTAGAAAGATATAAGCAATCTCCTTACTCAGCTAAGGTAAAAGTATACAATAGTTTTGGCATGCCTACTGGGACTATTTTCTTTGGTATAATTGAAGTTTGAAGATTGATAAGAATAAATTGTAGTAGTAGGAGAGATCTACCATCATTAAAATTTGTAGAGACTTTAATTTGTAGAGTTTATAGCATCCTTCACACAGTTCTTTCATGCCAAAGGGTACAACAAGATCATCAATTAAAGGTACTCCTTATGAACATATTGAATTGCCTTTTAATTCTTATAAATGATCAAGATTCAATAGTAAAATAAGTAGTATTCATCTTCTAGTCATTCTATTGTTTTAGTCCAATCCATTGTCCCCATAAGCCAAATCCCTTTTAGCATGGTTATCAAAAATCAAGTGTTTATCCCATTTAATAGGGGTAGTCCCCTGAATTTATCCCAATATGATGACATTCCTATGTCTACCCTAAAAAGTGTCCCTTTCTTCTCAAGAGAATGTGATAAAACTACTTCTATTGAGCATATCCAAGATGTTGCCAATCTATGTTATATTTATAATATTACTTAATATAATATGGCTATCAGATTGCTTGTTGCTTCCTTCAAATGAAAAGCATTGCAATGGTACATGAATCTTCCTTTAACCTCCATTTCTACTTGGGATGAGTTAGGTGCAACTTAGTTAGGCAATTTGAAGATAAGTATGATCATCTATCATTGGTTGAACAACTGACTACCATACAAAGGTCTCTCATGAATACATGTCTAATTTTAACCTTAGATTCCAAAATACATGGACTAGGATCCCTGCATTGGGTAGACCATCCCCATAGTATGCATTTTTGTAATATATTAAGGCCCTTAATTCTAATATAAGTGTCATGATACAGTCTATGTGTCGTAATACCTTACCAAATGCCTATGAAATTTCTATCAGAGTAAGAAATAGCGTAATACAAGATATTAAACTTATTCTAAGGCCTCTAATGCACTTTTTTATACAATTACAACCTATTTCTCCTCTTTAAGTTCCCCATGTTCCATCTATAACTCCTGTTCCATATCTAAAAGTCTAAGTTATAGCCCCTCCTAAATAATTTAATGAGATTGGTGATTTGAAAAGCATGTCACAAACATTTGGAAATGAGATTGTTTAATTCAAGAGACAATAGTGCCAATGTAGACCTTATCAATAGTAAAACCAGAGTACCTATTAATCTTTCAATAACCAAAGACATCTTTATCAAAGTTTCAACGAAAATATGCCACCTTATCAAAATCAAGGAGCCATAACCCAAACTAAGACATATGCAACCCTTGATCCCAATGTACCCTCCATTTGAATAGTTATTGTTCCCCAAAATAACTTGATGTAAGATTTAGGTTAGAAACTTTCTAATCCAAATGACACTCAAAATCAAGCCTTGGTATCATAAGCTATTATTATGACATAAATGACACAAGAAGAGAGCTCTCTTCAAGGTGGTCAATATCAAAACATGAATATGGTATTCCAAAGATAAGCTCAACAAGTTCTAATGTAGCCTAATGCTATTAATGTTAATTGGCAATTGGATGATGACATTGCATTCAACCAAGTTGGTGAAATTAGTAACACAAATGGTCAAGTGACAGGTCTAACTAGAGCTAAAAGAAGATTAGTTTAGGAAGCTCAAGATGTGAGCAATACTTCTAGTGTTCCTAATTTTATTTTAAAGAATGTCAAAGATCAAGTTATTGTTTATATAGTATAGAATATTTATAATATAGAGACAATGAGGGTTCCCCAAATGCCCCTAACTAGAGAACAACTAATGGCTCTAAAGTTACAACCAAAGGTTAGTGGAGCATCTTTTAGCATAATAGAAAAAATGAAAAAATTGAATGTTAGTATTAAAATGTGGGCTTCCATTGCCATCCTAGGGCAAAAGGACATGCTTATTTAAGAGATTTCAGATCTTAAGATATCTAAATAACTAACTAAGAAATAAGGAATTGTCTTGACCAATTGAAACAAGTAAATCAAGAAACTTGATTAGCAGATACATAACATGACAAAGGTGGACAAAACCAATTTTAAGGCAAGAAAATCCCCTCCCTTTTATCTCTCTTGATAGTATGTGGTTTCTTATTCCATAATTGTATGGTAGATAGTGGAGCTAATAGCATTGTCATGCCCATATAAATTGTAGACAAGCTTGGTCTTATCTATGAGCCAAATACCAAAAGAGCATTGCAATTAGAAGGATCACCAACAAAGATAGTAGGCATAATAAAAGGCCAAAAAATGACATTACATGCTTGCCCCAATGTTATTATTCAACAATATGTAATTGTAGTGGACGTACCTCCTTATTTTGTCATGTGCCTATTGAGAGACTTTACTTCAAAGATTGGAGGATATTTGTCAACTAATTGGACTTATTTAATGTTTAAAACTAGGTATGGTACTAAGGTAAAAAAAATATTATGAACCTATTGCAATATTTCATTTGGATTCATACATGCCAAGTATGGTGAACACTAACTGTGTTATCTTAGACAATGTACTAGAAAACAATGAGGTGGAATTTGAATCACCTCTAGATGGAGTCCTAGTTATTTTCCTTGTTGAATGGTCCTTTGATTTTCATGGAAATGATCCATACAAGATAATTGAAGAAGGACTTGGTGTCTATTATCTTCATGAAAATGATACACTAATTCCAACATTGATGATAGATGGTCAACCTAGTGATGGATTATGGCAACTATATTTTGATAGATCTAGGAACAAACATGACACTGGAGCTAGAATGATGTTAATTTATATAGCCAATCAAAAGTATTTATCTTATCTCAAGTTTTATTTTGGTTGTTCCAATAATGTTATTGAATATGAAGCTCTAGTGCATGGTTGTTAACGGGCAAGACAGATGAAGTTCAATTCATTACAAGTCTTTGGAGATAGTGAACTAGTAGTTCACCAAGTAAGGGGACTTAATATATGCAAGAACCCACTACTCATGTCCTATAACCATAAATTATGGGACCTAGTTGAAGACTTTAAAACCATCAAAATTCAGGCCGTATCAAGAAATAAGAACAAACATGAAAATAGGCTAGTTGTTATTGGGTCATAATTCAGTATTCTAAATGACATAAAAAATGAGAAAAATTAGTCACACATCAAGATAATTATGAGACCTTCTATCCCAAAAAACCATGAAAATTGGAAAGTATTTGAAGATGATAGTCATATTTTTAGATTCTTACAAGAGGAAATTGAATTCTCCTCAAGGAACCAAGGCAAGCATTTACAACAGTATGATGACTAGATTGTGCATTTGAAGACAAATAAGTTGCCTAAAGGGTTGGTCACCCTTGAAAACATATTCAACAGAGATGATGAATTGAGAAAATAAAATTTTGATTTGTCAACCAAGGAAGAACATTATACAAATGTGGATATTTCCATTGGCAAGAGTTTAAAACTGGTCAAAGTTTGCATATCTTCACAAAAAGAAGCTTTTATTAAGCTATGTTCAAGTTTTTTAGATGCCTTTATATGACATTACAGTGACCTTAAAATATTTGATCCAAGTCTAGCTCAACATACCATTGAGTTAGAGGATGAGACTAGGCTAGTTAGACAAAGGTAAAGGCAAAGGCTAATTAATCCAAAACTTAAACCTTTGATGAGAGCTGAACTACACAAGCTCATTGAGTCAGCTATAATATTTCCAATTAAGTACTCAACTTAGGAGACAAACCTTGCTCTATTATGGAAAAAGAATGGTGAAATAAGGTTATGTGTTGAATTTCATGACTTAAACAAGGCTTCTCTTAAAGACCACTATCCACTGCCATCAATGGAACAGATTTTAAAACTAGTTATAGATTTGAAAAGGTTCTCCTTATTGGATGGCTATAGTGGATATACCCAGATTTTGGTTAAAGAAGAAGATCAATTCAAAATAGCCTTCACCACAAAGTGGGGGACACTTACATATAAAATATGCCTTTTGGTTTATCTAATGCTAGAGCCACTTTTCACAAGGCTATGTACATGTGATTTTAGGGTCTCCTCAATAAGTTTATTCTTATTTATTTGGACGACATAACAATATTCTCTAACAGTATAGATGAGCATATGATTCATTTTAGACAAGTGTTTAAAAGGTGTAGGTAATTTGAAGTGTCTTTGAACCCAAAAAAGTGGGTTTTCTCTATTCATGAAAGTAGGCTTCTTAGACATGTAATTTAAAATAATGGTACAAGCATAAATCCTAATAAGATAGAATCAATTCTTTCACTTTCATTGCCTAAGCACAAGAAATCCTTGCAAAGATTTTTAGGCAAGATCAACTTTATAAGGAGATACATTTTAAATTTTTCTACTTTAGCCAAGCCACTCATAACTATGCTAAAGAAGGGCTAGAGTTTTAGTTGGTCCAAAGAAGGAGTAAGAATTTTGTAGAGATTAAGAAATCTATAGCCATTGCTCCTACACTCCTGAAACCTAACTTTATGAAGTATTTTTTATTATACATCTATGCTAACATTGACATAATTTTAGGTATTCTCATGCATTAAAATAAAGAGAATTTAGATCAACCAATAGCCTTCTTCATTCAAGTGTTATAATAATATGAAATGAGGTATTATTTTGTTAAGAAGCATGTTCTTTCAATCATAAGGTCTCTTTAAAAGTTTAGTTACTTGTTATCCAATTATAAGATACATTTGATGGTTCACATCCAAGTGTCAAATATTTTCTTCTGAACAAAAATATAAATGATAAAAGAGCTAGTTGGATAACCAAAGTCATGAAATATGATATTGGGATCAAAGTCACAAAGATGGTAATAGGTAAAGAAATTTGTGAACATCTAGCCCAAGTCTTGCAGGAATTTAATGAACTAGTTATAGTGTCAAATGATGAAAAATTTGTAAGTGATTAGGCCTCATCTTCTACCTGGTTCCAAGCTATGGTAAGATATATATAGGATGGTGTTTATCCTTCTCATATCATTCCTTCAAAAAGGAGATATTTTAGGTTGCAATCAATTCCTTTTATTCTTATTAATAATATATTGTTCAAAAAATATATCGATAACATACTGTTAAGATGCATAGAACTAGGTCAAACATAAAATTTTCTTGAGAAATTCCATGATAGACATGGTGGAGGATATTATTTAAAAAGGATCATAATCCACAAGATAACAAGAGGTGGGTATTATTGGACACATTTATTTGGTGATTGTCATACATGGGTCAAGAAATGTAGATAGTGTGCCATGTTTGTTGGAAAGGTAAAGATTACAACCTTACCTCTCCCACCAATCTAAATTAATCAACCCTTTATCCAATGGGGATTGGACTTTATTGGTTTTATTAATCCCTCTTCAATTTCAGAGCAAAAGTGGATCCTAACTACCACAGATTATTTTATCAGATAGACAGAGGCAGTAACATTAAAAGAAGCCAATGAAACTAATGTTTTGGACTTCTATGAAGGTTTTCTTACCAGATTTGGGGTCCCTTTAACTATAATTTTCGATAATGCTATGGATTTTTTAGGATCTAAGATCAACCAATGTGTAGTTCAACATAGTGTTTTCCTCAGTGCCTCATCAAACTATTATCCACAAGGTAATGGCCTTGTTGAATACACTAACACAAATTTGTTGAATATCATTAAGAGGATTGTAAAATATAATTAGAGATCATGGAATCTCAAATTGAATTCAACTCTATGGGCTGACATGATCATCTATAAGAGGTTAATTATCAATTCTCCATACAATCTAGTATATGGTAAGGAAGAAAGAATGCCTATTTCTATTGAATTCCCTACTTTGGAATTGATGCATCATCTTGTGTTTTTAGAGAATGAGGTAGTGGAAATAAGATATGCTAAGATCATAGAGTTAGAAGAGACAAGGCATTAGTCAATGTTGCCTATGGAAGCCTATAAAGCATTGACAAAGAGATATTTTGACAAAGGAACTTCTTCAAGAGATTTCCAAGAAGGAGATTTAGTCCTCAAGTGGGATGAGGACAAAGCTAAGCCAGGAAATCACATAAAATTTGATTCTCTCTAGAGTGGTCTATATACATTCTCTAGTTTTAAGTCCCACAAGGCTTTATAGCTCACAAGGATGAATGGTGAAGAGATTCCTATCCCAATCAATGGGATACATCTAAAGAACTACTATTAAGGAAGCTAAATCCCCTATACATAGTTGTTTTTGTTTTTTCTCTAAATTTTTTCTAACACATTAGTTTGTTTCCTTTCTATCTTATCCCAAATAAGTGATTTTGTTTGTAAAGTTGTTTAGTAGTTAGCTACCTTTACTTCTTAGGTTAGTTTCCCTATTTTATTTTGTTTTTTCCTTATTTGTTGAATTTTTTTGTCTTTGTAAGTCAAAAGGTTATCTTGAAATCATGTAAATGGTCCATGCAGTATCTATTATGAGTTAGAAATCATGTATATAGTCTGATTTCTCAAGCATAGGAGGCATGTTGCCCAGCCAAGTCACCAAAGATGTTGACCAAATATGGTCTACATACCAAAAAATGCCTAGTCTAAAAATTTAGTGGAAGGAGCAGGATCTTGATTGAAGATTGGTCCAATGATTCAATATGAGCAGGCTTCATGGTGAAACCAATCAATTCAAGGTCATGGAATATGTGTACACAAGCTTTAGATATTCATAGTTATTTCAAGCCTTTAAGGATCAAGCAACCGTTCAAGTACAAATTTAGAAGGGCTATACATGCCCTTGAAAAGCTAAGTACAAAACCCTTTTGGGCTGTCTTTACTTGGGAATTCTTTTGGATTTCATTGATAAGTGTTGAATTCTTTTGGACCTTTTATTTGACTAAGTGTTCATTATTTGGGGCAAATTATTTCTATATTTTATTTTGTTAAGCTAATTTCTTTTGGGACTCTTTTTTAGCTAAGTGTTGAATTATTTTAGACAAATTGTCTAAGAAAAAGTTTCTAATGGAATGAATTATTTTAGACAAAATGTCTAAAGCAAGCAAAGAGACCTATTTCTTTCAAAGAAATTATCCACATAAAAAAAGGCTAAGTGTCATTTCTTTCAAGAAAATTGTTTGAAGATTCTACATGAAAGTGGTCTGATACAAAAATCCCAAAGGGTATTTTATCAAGCAAAGTATCCAAACATTTTTTTTGAAGGATATATTTTTCAAGTGGCTAAAACACTTTTCCCGAAGGGTCTTTTCTTGGGAAAATGAAACAAACAAAAATAATGAAGGGTCATACTATAGGAAAGTAGTCTATTTTCAAAAGTTTTGAAAGATCAATTTTCAAAGAAATAATCCTATACATTTTTTCAAAGGGTATTTTCTTCAAACAAATTATCCCGAGATAAAGTCCTGAAGGATTGTTCTCTCCTCAAAGTCCTTTATATAATTTTCTCGAAGGGTCATTTCTAAGAAAAATGGTCAAGTTCAAGGGTTCTAAAGGGTATTTTTAATAGGAAGGTGCCCCAAACAAAATGTCTAGCAAAATTTCTAAAGAAAATATCCCACAAAATTTATGATCCAAACAATTGCACAAACATCAATTTTAGGCTATAGGAAATAGCCATTTGAATTCAAAAAGACTAGGATGGATCTGTGAGTGTCAAATTCAAGCACAAAAGATGAACATTAGTTTTTAAATATGTAGTGATGGTCTCATGGACATCAAATACATTTGAATATATGTCAAAGTTTAATCCATGTAAAATAGCCATTTTTATTCAAATGGGTTCAAGATCAATGATCTACATTTAATCTAAGCAAAGATCTGGTACTACATGTGAAGTCAAAAATTCAATAAGATGTTCATGTGTCTATTAAATTCAAACTCTGTAAATTAACCATTTGGGTTCAAAAATCCCTTAAGAATTTTAAATTTTGTCAAGATCTAATGGTCTGTGGGAGCCCTCACACTAACACATGAGATCTAATGATCTGTGTTGGAGTCAAATAGGTCAAAATATCCCCAAATTAAAGCCCTTAAGGATCTACAAGTTAGACATGATCCAATGGTGTAGGTTCATCAAGCCAAGATCCAATGGTGTGCATTCACTAACAAAAGGATAGGTCTAAGCTAAATCAATGATCCATGTTCAATATTATAAAAGATCTAATGATGAGTTGTGATTAGTAGGTTAATGGGCCCAAACAAATCAATGACATGTGTTTAATTGTTGAAAGGTAATAAATGGAGTGAGATGGATCAAAATATCTAGGAAAATCTATGGGACCAATAGGAATAAGGATAGTTGGGCACAATAAAAAGGGTTAAGTTAGTTTTTAATGGCTAATCAAACAAAAGAAAACCTAGACATTTTTGACAAAAGTCTACAAGGTAATTTTTGACTTAGGCATGTAGATGAAAAAGAAACAAAGCTTAGATATGATCTAGATGGAAACAGTGGGACCAAGCATTACCAATTGTTCTCCATATAGATAAAATATGTTGTTTAGACCTAATACAAATATCAATGATTGTGAAGCAAAATCAAGTAGTTTATATGTTTTCATGAATGTTGTGACTATTTGAAAACCAATGATATAAGATTGGTTTTTTTCTATAAAATAGACCCAAGTTCGAGTTGGAACAAATAAAAATGTAAATATTATCATAAGGAGACATGTCTCTCCTATCATTAGGGTCACTTTTTAATGAATAGATATAGTTGGCCACCCAAAGTAGATGTGGCATAATTATAACAATTCTAAGACATGATCTTCATTAGTAGATCAGATAGATATTGACATAGAGTGCCAAGGAGACCTGGTAGTTGGATAAAGATCAAGTGAGCATTCAATTATTTTACAAGGCCTTTGAAGTTGTGCCTTCTTAATAATATCCTAAGTCGGCATCCTTAAGAGTGCTAATCCATTGAAGCTGGTTGGGTCTTTTTCAATACACAATTCTCTCTCTTTTTATTTTCTATAAATATCAGGTTATAAGCCTTAAAATGGATCCCTCTTTTTGGTATGACTAGAATCTACTGAATTTTGTACTGTGATAAATTTTTGATGCAATAAAGATTGAATTTCATCTTTTTCTAAGTTAGATTGAAGTGTGTTCCATGAATTCATGTACTGTGGTTAAGTGAATGTATGTTCCTTGATTACGTAAGAATTTTTCTCACCTTTAGGAAGTGATTCATAGTTATTATAAGTCATTGTAAGTGTAATTTATAGTTTATTGTCTAGCTTGAAAGTTGATATTTTCCCTTTCTTGCTAATTTGATAACTGATTAATGCCTTATTCTAAAATATTTATGTGAGATTGACATTCTTTGATCTTGAAAGTGTCTCATAGTGTGTATTATGTGAGTTTGAATGATAAAATCACTGGTACATCACCTATTTTACATGCTTTTATAATTTTTATCAAATTTCTCTCCCTTTTCCAAGAAAGTGCTAGTTTAGATTAAGTTTAGATGATAGATCCAATAGGAAGTCAGCTTTCTCCAAAGGTCTAATTCATTATTAGGATACCCACAACCTAGGATCAGTCCCATGTTGGACTATATTTGAGTAGGAAGATCTAAACAATCCCCTTACTCAACTAAGGTGAAAATATAGAACACCAATAGTTTTGGCATGCCTACTGGGGCCATCTTCTTTGATATAATTGAAGTTTGAAGATTGAGAAGAATAAATTATAGTAGTAGGAGAGATCTACCATCATTAAAATTTGTAGAGACTTTAATTTACAAAGTTTATAGCATCCTTCACATAGTGTTTTCATGCCAAAGGGTACAACAAGATCATCAATTAAATGTACTCATTTTGAACATATTGAATTGCCTTTTAATTCTTATAAATGATGAAGATTCAATATTAAAAGACCTTATATTCAAAATTAGCATTCATCTTCTATTCATTCTATTGTTTTAGTCCAATCCATTATCCCCATAAGCCAAACCCCTTTTTCCTAAATGGTTATCAAAAATCAAGTGTTTATCCCATTTAATAAGGGTAGTCCCCTGAATTTATCCCAATATGATGACATTCTTATGTCTACCCTAAAAAGTATCCCTTTCTTCTCAAGATAATGTGATAAAACTACTTCTATTGAGCATATATAAGATGTTGCCAATCTATGTTCTATTCATAATGTAACTCAAGATAATATGGCTATCATATTGCTTATTGCTTCCTTCAAATGAAAAGCATTGCAATGGTATAGGAATATTCCTTTGACCTCCATTTCTACTTGGGATGAGTTAGGTGCAGCCTTAGTTAGGCAATTTGAAGACAAGTCTGATCATCTATCTTTGGTTAAACAACTGACTACCATACAAAGGTTCCTCATGAATACATATCTAATTTTAACCTTAGATTCTAAAAGACATGGACTAAGATCCCTACATTGGTTAGACCATCCCTAAATTATGCATTTTTTTACTATCTTAAGGCCCTTAATTCTAATATAAGTGTCATGATACAGTTTATGGGTGGTAATACCTTACCAAATGCCTACAAAATTGTTATCAGAGTAGGAAATAGGTTAATACAAGATGGTAAACTTGTTCAAAGGCCTCTATTTCCCTTTTTTATAGAATTACAACCTATTCCTCCTCCTAAAGTTCCCCAAGTTCCATCTATAACTCTTATTCCATATCTAAAAGTCCAAGTTATAGCCCCTCCTAAATAATTTAATGAGATTGGTGATCTGAAAAGCATGTTACAAGCCTTTGGAAATGAGATTGTTCAATTCAAGAGATGACATTACTAAGGTAGACCTTATCAATAGTAAAACTATAGTACCTATTAGTCTTTCAATAACCAAAGACCTCCTTATCAAAGTTTCAAGGAAAATAGGCCACCTTGTCAAAATCAAGGAGCCATAACCTGAACTAAGACATATGAAACCCTTGATCCCAATGTACCCTCCATTTAAAAATCTATTGTTCCCCAAAATAACTTGATGTAAGATTTAGGTTGGCAACTTTCTAATCCAAATGACACTCAAAATTAAGCCTTAGTATCATAAGATTTTACTATGCTACAAATGACATAGGAAGAGTTCTCTCTTTAAGGTGGTCAATATCAAGACATGAATATGGTAGTCCAAATATAAGCTCAACAAGTTCCAAGGTAGCCTGATGCTATCAATGTTAATTGGAAATTGGATGATGACATTGCATTCAACTAAGTTGGTAAAATTAGTAACACAAATGGTCAAGTGACAAGTCTAACTAGAGCCAAAAGAAGATTAGTTGAGGAAGCTCAAGATGTGATCAATACTTCTAGTGTTCCTAATTTTGTTTTAAATAATGTCAAAGATCAAGTTGTTGTTTCTATAGTAAAGAAGATTTAGAATATAGAGATAGTGAAGGTTCCCCAAATTCCCCTAACTAGAGAACAACTAGTGGCTCTAAAGTTGCAGCCAAAGGTTATTGGAGCTTATTTTAGCATAATAAAACAAATGAAAAAATTGAATGTTAGTATTAACATGTGGGATTGCCTTGACATCTTAGGGCAAAAGGACATGCTGATTCAAGAGCTTTCAAATCTTAAGATATCTAAAGAACCAACTAAGAAATAATGAACTATGTTGACCAATTGAAACCAACAAATCAAGCAACCTAATCAATAGATACATAGCATGAAAAAGGTGGAAAAAATCAATTTCAAGTCAAACAAAACCCCTCCCTTTTATCTCTCTTTGATAATAGGTGACTACTTATTCAAAAATTGTTTGGTAGATAGTGGATCTAATAGCATTGTCATGCCCATATAAATTATAGAAAAGCTTGGTCTTGTCTATGAGCCAAATACCAAAGGAGTATTCCAATTAGATCGATCACCAAAAAAGATAGTAGGCATAATAAAAGGCTGAAAACTAACATTACATGCTTGCCCCAATGCTATTATTCAACAAGATGTAATTGTAGTGGGGTGCCTGTTGAAAGACTTTACTTCAAAGATTGGAGGATATTTGTTAGCTGATCAGACCTATTTAATGTTTATAACTAGGTATGGTACTAAGGTAAAAAAATATTATGAACCCATTGTAAGATTTTATTTGGATTCATACATGCTAATTATGGTGAACACTAATTGTGTTATCTAAGACAAGGTACTAGAAACTAATGAGGTAGAATTTGAATCACCTCTAGATGGAGTCCCAGATATTTTCCTTGATAATTGGTCCTTTGATTTTCATGGACATGATCCATATAATTTAATTGAAGAAGAAGGACTTAGTGTCTATTATCTTCATGAAAATGATGCACCAATTCCAACATTGATGAAAGATGATTAGCCTAGTGATGGACTATGGCAGCTATATTTTGATGGATCTAGGAACAAACATGGAACTAGAGATGGAATGATGTTAATTTATCCAGCCAATCAAAGGTATGTATCTTATCTCAAGTTTTAGTTTGGTTGTTCAATTAATGTTACTAAATATGAAGCTCTAGCACATGGTTTGCAATGGGTAAGAAAGATGAAGTTTAATTCCTTACAAGTCTTTGGAGATAGTGAACTAGTAGTTCACCAAGTAAGGGTATTTAATATATGCAAGAACCCACTACTCATGTCCTATAACCATAGAGTATGGAACCTAGTTGAATAATTTAAAGCCTTCAACATTCAGGCCATATCAATAAATAAGAATAAACATGCAAATAGGCTGGCTATTATTGGGGCACAATTTAGTATTCTAAATGACATAAAAAATGAAAAAATTTAGTCACACATCAAGGTAATTGTGAAACCTTCTATCCCAGACAACCATGAAAATTGGGAAGTATTTGAAGATGATAGTCAGATTTTTAGATTTTTACAAGAGGAAGTTGAATTCTTCTCAAGGAACTAAGATAAGCATTTACAATAGTATGATGACCAAATTATGCATTTGAAGACAAATAAGTTGCCTAAAGGGTTGGTCACCCTTGAAAACATATTCAACAGAGATGATGAATTGAGAAAATAAAAGTTTGCTTTGTCAACCATGGAAGAACACTACACAAATGTGGAGATTGTCATTGGAAAGAGTTTTAAAATGGTCAAAGTTTGCATACCTTCACAGAAAGAAGCTTTTATTAAATTATGTTCAAGTTTTGCAGATGTCTTTGTATGACATTACAATGATCTTAAAATATTTGATCAAAGTCTAGCTCAACATATCATTGAGTTAG
This sequence comes from Torreya grandis, assembly GCA_037957365.1. Classification (NCBI taxonomy): domain Eukaryota; kingdom Viridiplantae; phylum Streptophyta; class Pinopsida; order Cupressales; family Taxaceae; genus Torreya; species Torreya grandis. The sequence continues at coordinate 3,851,848 of JARHVA010000523.1, read as the reverse complement.
AGGATGAGACTAGGCCAGTTAGACAAAGGCAAAGACCAATTAATCCAAAACTTAAACCTTTGATGAGAGCTAAACTACACAAGCTCATTGAGTTAGCTATAATATTTCCAATTAAGCACTTAACTTAGGTGGCAAACCTTGTTCTATTATGGAAAAAGAATTGTGAAATAAGGTTATGTGTTGAATTTCATGACTTGAACAAGGCTTCTCTTAAAGACCACTATCCACTACCATCAATGGAATAGATTTTAAAACTAGTTATAGGTTTGAAAAGGTTCTCCTTATTAGATGGCTATAGTGGATATAATGAGATTTTGGTCAAATAAGAAGATCAATTCAAAATAGACTTCACCACAAAGTGGGGGACATTTATATACAAAAGATGCCTTTTCATTTATCTAATGCTGGAGCCACTTTTCACAAGGCTATGGACATGTGATTTTAGGGTCTCTTCAACAAGTTTATTCTTGTTTATTTGAATGATATAAAAAATTTCTCTAATAGTACAGATGAGCATATGATTCATTTTAGACAAGTGTTTGAAAGGTGTAGGTAATTTGGAGTGTCTTTGAACCCAAAAAAGTGTGTTTTCTCTATTCATGAAAGTAGACTTCTTAGACATGTAATTTTAAAATAATGGCACAAGCATAGATCCTAATAGGATAGAATAAATTCTTTCACTTTCATTGCCTAAGCACAAGAAAGCCTTGCAAATATTTTTAGGAAAGATAAAAATCATAAGGAGATACATTTTAAATTTTGCTACTTTATCCAAGCCACTCATAGCCATGCTAAAGAAGGGTCAAAGTTTTAGTTGGTCCAAATAAGGAGTAATAAGTTTTGAAAAGATTAAGAAATCTATAGCCAATGCTATTACACTCATGAAACCTAACTTATGAAGGATTTTTTCTTCTACGTCTATGTTAACATTGACATAATTTTAGGTATTCTCATGTAGTATAATAAAGAGAATTTAGATTAACCAATAGCCTTCTTCAGTCAAGTCCTAAAATAATATGAAATGAGGTGTTATTTTGTTGAGAAGCATTTTCTTTCAATCATAAGGTCTCTTACAAAGTTTAGGTACTTGTTATCTAATTATAAGATACATTTGATGGTTGCACATCCAAGTGTCAAAGATTTTCTTCTGAACAAAGATATAAATGACAAAAGAGCTGGTTGGATAACAAAAGTCATGAAATATGATATTGGGATCAAAATCACAAAGATGGTAATATGCAAATAAATTTGTGAACATCTAGCCCAAGACTTGTAGGAATTTAATGAACTGGTTATGGTGTCAAATGATGAAAATTTTGTAAGTGATTAGGCCTCATCTTCTAGCTGGTTCCAAGTTATGCTAAGATATATATAGAATGGCCACATTTATTTGGTGATTGTCATACATGGGTTAGGAAATGTAGATAGTGTGCCATGTTTGTTGGAAAGGTGAAGCTTGCAACCTTACCTCTCCAACCAATCTAAATTAATCAACCCTTTATCCAATGGGGATTGGACTTTATTGGTGTTATTAATCCCCTTCAATCTCAGGGCACAAGTAGATCCTAACTACCATAGATTATTTTATCAGATAGATAGAGGCAATAGCATTAAAAAAATCCAATGAAACCAATGTTTTGAACTTTTATGAAGGTTTGCTTACTAGATTTGGGGTCCCTTTAACTATAATTTTTTATAATTCTATGTATTTTTTAGGATCTAAGATTAGCCAATGTGCAGTTCAACATAGTGTTTTCCTCAGTGCCTCATCAAACTATTATCCACAAGGTAATGGCCTTGTTGAATCCACTAACATAAATTTTTTGAAGATCATTAAGAGGACTATAGAATACAATCAGAGATCATGGAATCTCAAATTGAATTCAACTCTATGGGCTAACATGATCACATATAAGAGGTTAATTATCAATTTTCCATATAAGCTAGTATACGGTAAGGAAGCAAGAATGCATGTTTCTCTTGAATTCCCTACTTTGGAATTAATGCATCATCTTGTGTTTTTAGAGGATGAGGCAATGGAAATAAGATATGCTAAGCTCATAGAGTTAGAAGAGACAAGGCATCAATCAATGTTGCCTATGGAAGCCCATAAAGCAATGACAAAGAGATATTTTGACAAAAGAACTTCTTCAAGATCTTTCCAAGAAGGAGATTTGGTCCTCAAGTGGGATGAGGACAAAGCTTAGCTAGGAAATCACAAAAAATTTGATTCTCTCTAAAGTGGTCTATATATAGTCTCTAGTTGTAAGTCCCACAATGCTTTCTAGCTCACAATATGAATGGTGAAAAGCTTCCTATCCCAATCAATGGGATACATCTAAAGCACTACTATTAAGGAAGCTAAGTCCCCTATATATAGTTAGTTTTTTTTTTTTTTCTCTAAATTTTTTCTAACACATTAGTTTGTTTCCTTTCTGTCTTATCCCAAAAAAGTGCTTTTGTTTGTAAAATTGTTTAGTAATTAGCTACCTTTACTTTTTAGGTTAGTTTCCCTATTTTATTTTGTTTCTTTCCTTATTTGTTGAAATTCTATGTCTTTGTAAGTCAAAAGGTTGTCTTGCAATCATGTAAATGGTCCATGCATTATCTATTATGAGTTATAAATCATGTATATAGTCTGAGTTCTCAAGAATAATAGGCATGTTGCGTACCAAAGTCACCAAAGATGTTGACCAAATTTGGTCTACATACAAAAAAATGCCTAGTCCAAAAACTTAGTGGGAGGAGTATGATCTTGATTGAAGATTGGTCTAATGACTCAATATGAGAGGATTCATTATGAGACCAAGTAGTTCAAGGTCATGGAATAGGTATACACAAGTTTTATATGTTCATAGTTCTTTCAATCCTTCAAGGATCAAGCAACAGTTCAAGTACAAGTTTAGAAGGGCTATACAGGCTTTGAAAAAGCTAAGTACAAAACCTTTTTGGGCTAAGTATTTACTTGGGAATTCTTGTAGATTTCATTGCTAAGTTTTGAATTCTTTTGGACCTTTTATTTGACTAAGTGTTCATTATTTGGGACAAATTATTTCTATATTTTATTTTTCTAAGCTAATTTCTTTCATGATTCTTTTTTAGCTAAATGTTGAATTCTTTTAGACAAATTGTCTAAGAAAAAGTTTCTAAAGGAAATAATTATTTTAGATAAAATGTCTAAAGCAAAAGAAAAGACCTATTTCTTTCATGGAAATTATTCCACAACAATTTCCTTGAAGACCTATTTCTTTCAAAGAAATGATCCACATCAAAAAAGGCTAAGTGTCATTTCTTTCAAGAAAATTGTTTGAACATTCTACATGAAAGTGGTCTGATACAAAAATCCCAAAGGGTATTTTACCAAGCAAAGTATCCAAACATTTTTTCTAAAGGATATATTTTTCAAGTGGCCAAAACACTTTTCTCGAAGTGTCTTTTATTGGGAAAATGAACCAAATCGAAATTCTAAAGGGTCATACTATAGGAAAGTGGTCCATTTTCAAAAGTTTTGAAAGATCAATTTTCAAAGAAATAATCCTAGAATTTTTTTTGAAGGGTATTTTCTTCAAACAAATTATACTGAGATAAAGTCCTGAAGGATTTTTCTCTCGACTAAATTATAAATTTACCCAAGATAAAGTCCAGAAGGATATAAGATTGGTTTTTTATCTATAGAATAGACCTAGGTTCGAGTTGGAACAAATAAAAATGTAAATATGATCATAAGGAGACATGTCTCTCCTATCATTAGGGTCACTTTTCAATGAACAGATATAGTTGGCCACCCAAAGTAGATATGGAATAATTATGCCAATTCCAAGACATGATCTTCATCAGTAGATCAGATAGATAATGACATAGAGTGCCAAGAAGGAGACCTGGTAGTTAGATAAAGATCAAGTGAGCATTCAATTCTTTTGCAAGGCCTTTAAAGTTGTGCCTTCTTGATAAGATCATAAGTCAGTATCCTTAAGAGTGCCAATCAATTGAAGTTGGTTGGGCCTTTTTCAATGCACAACTCTCTCTCTCTCTTTTTCTTTTCTATAAATATAGGCTTATAAGCCTTAAAATGGATCCCTCTTTTCGGTATGACTAGACTCTATTGAATTTTGTATTGTGATAAATTTTTGATGCAATAAAGATTAAATTCCATCTTTTTCTAAGTTGGATTGAAGTGTGTTCCATGAATTCATGCACTGTGGTTAAGTGAATGTATGTTCCTTGATTACGTCTAAATTTTTATTACCTTTAGGAAGTGCTTAATAGTTCTTATAGGTCATTGTAAGTACAATTTATAGTTTATTATCTAGCTTGAAAGTGGATATTTTCCCTTTATTGCTAATTTGATAATTGATTAATGCCTTATTTTGAAATATTTATGTGAGATTGACATTATTTGATCTTGAAAGTGTCTCCTAGTGTGTATTATGTGAGTTTGAGTGATAAAATCATTGGTACATCACCTATTTTACATGCTTTTATAAGTTTTGTCAAATTTCTCTCCCTTTTCCAAGAAAGTGCTAGTTTTGATTAAGTTTAGATGATAGATCCAAAAGGAATTCAGATTTCTCCAAAGGTCTAATTCATTATTAGGATACCCAAAACCTAGGATCAATCCCATGTTGGACTAGATTTGAGTAGGAAGATCTAAACAATCCCCTTACTCAGCTAAGGTGAAAATATAGAACACCAATAGTTTTGGCACACCTATTGGGACCAGTTTCTTTGGTATAATTAAAGTTTGAATATTGAGAAGAATAAATTATAATAGTAGGAGAGATCTATCATCATTAAAAAATTTAGAGACTTTAATTTGTAGAGTTCATAGCATCCTTCACACAGTGCTTTCATGCCAAAGGGTACAACAAGATCATCAATTAAAGGTACTCCTTTTGAACATATTGAATTGCCTTTTAATTCTTATAAATGATCAATATTCAATAGTACAAGACCTTATCTTCAAAATTAGCATTCATCTTCTAGTCAATCGATTATTTTAGTCTAATCTATTGGCCCCATAAGCCAAATCCCTTTTACCCAAATGGTTATCAAAAATTAGGTGTTGATCCTATTTAATAGGGGTAGTCCCCTGAATTTATCCCAATATGATGACATTCATATGTCTACCATAAAAAGTATCCCTTTCTTCTCAAGAGAATGTGATAAAACTACTTATATTGAGCATATCCAAGATGTTGCCAATCTATGTTCTATTCATAATGTTACTCAAGATAATATGGCTATCAGATTGCTTGTTGCTTCTTTCAAATGAAAATCATTGCAATGGTATAGGAATATTCCTTTGACCTCCATTTATACTTGGGATGAGTTAGGTGCAACCTTAGTTAGGCAAAATGAAGACAAGTCTAATCATCTATCTTTGGTTTAACAACTAACTATCATACAAAGGACCCTCATGAATACATGTTTGATTTTAACCTTAGATTCCAAACAACATGGACTAAGATCCCTGTATTAGTTAGACCATCCCCATAGTATGCATTTTTGTACTATATTAAGGCCCTTAATTTTGATATAAGTGTCATGATATAGTCTATGGGTGGTAATACCTTGCCAAATGCCTATGGAATTGCTATCAGAGTAGGAAATAGCTTAATACAAGCTATTAAACTTGTTTTAAAGCCTATAATTCCCTTTTTTCTAGAGTTCCAACCTATTCTTCCTCTTAATGTTCCCAAAGTTCCATATATAACTCCTATTCCATATCTAAAAGTCCAAGTTATATCCCCTCCTAAACAATTTAATGAGAATGGTGATATGAAAAGCACATTACAAGCCTTTGGAAATGAGATTGCTCAATTCAAGAGACAAAAATACCAAGGTAGACCTTATCAATAGCGAAACCAGAGTACCTATTAGTCTTTCAATAACCAAAGACCTCCTTATCAAAGTTTTAAGGAAAATAGACCATCTTATCAAAATCAAGGAGCCATAACCCAAACTAAGACATATACAACCCTTGATCCCAACGTACCCTCCATTTAAAAATATATTGTTCCCCAAAATAACTTGATGCAAGATTTAGGTTGGTAGGTTTCTAATCTAAATGACACTCAAAATCAAGACTTGGTATCATAAGATATTACTATGCCACAAATGACATAAGAAGAGTTCTCTCTTCAAGGTGGTCAATATCAAGACATGAATATGGTAGTCCAAAGATAAGCTCAACAAGTTCCAAGGTAGCCTGATGCTATCAATGTTAATTGGAAATTGGATGATGAAATTGTATTCAACCAAGTTGGTGAAATTAGTAACATAAATGGTCAAGTGACAGGTCTAACTAGAGTTAAAAGAAGATTAGTTGAGGAAGCTTAAGATGTGAGAAATACTTCTAGTGTTCCTAATTTTGTTTTAAAGAATGTCAAAGATCAAGTTGTTATTTCTATAGTATAGAAGATTTAGAATATAGAGACAGTGAAGGTTCCCCAAATGCCCCTAACTAGAGAACAAAAAGTGGCTCTAAAGTTGCAGCCAATTGTTAGTGGAGCATCTTTTAGCATAATATAACAAATGAAAAAATTGAATGTTAGTTTTATCATGTGGGATTCCCTTTCCATCCGAGGGTAAAAGGACATGCTTATTCAAGAGCTTTCAAATCTTAAGATATCTAAATAACCAACTAAGAAATAAGGATTTGTCTTGACCAATTGAAACCAATAAATCAAGCAACTTGATCAGTAGATACATAACATGAAAAAGGTGGACAAAACCAATGTCAATTAAAAAAAAACCCCTCCCTTTTATCTCTCTTTGATAGTAGGTGACTACTTATTCCATAATTGTATGGTAGATAGTGGGGCTAATAACATTGTCATGCCCATATAAATTGTAGACAAGCTTGGTCTTATCTATGAGCCAAATACCAAAGGAGTATTGTAATTATATGGATCACCAACAAAAATAGTAGGCATAAACAAAGGCCTAAAATTGACATTATATGCTAGCCTCAATGTTATTATTCAACAAGATGTAATTGTAGTTGACCTACCTCCTTATTTTTCCATGTGCCTATTGAGAGACTTTACTTCAAATATTGGAGGATATTTGTCAGTTGATTAGACCTATTTAATGTTTAGGATTAGGTATGGTACTAAGGTAAAAATATATTATGAACCTATCACAATATTTTATTTGGATTCATACATTCCAAGTATGGTGAACACTAATTATGTTATCTTAGATAAGGTACTAGAAAATAATGAGGTGAAATTTGAATCACCTCTAGATGGAGTCCCAAAACTTTTCCTTAATGAATGGTCCTTTGATTTTCATGGAAATGATCCATAAAAGTTAATTAAAGAAGGACTTGGTGCCTATTGTCTTCATGAAAATGATGCACCAATTCCAACATTGATGAAAGATGATCATCCTAGTGATGGACTATGGCAACTATATTTTGATGGATCTAGGAACAAACATGGCACTAGAGCTGGAATGATGTTAATTTATCTAGATAATCAAATGTATTTATCTTATCTCAAGTTTTAGTTTGGTTGTTCCAATAATGTTACTGAATATGAAGCTCTAGTGCATGGTTTGCAATGGGCAAGAAAGATGAAGTTCAATTCCTTACAAGTCTTTGGAGATAGTGAACTAGTAGTCATCATCCTCGAGAGTGCTAATCTATCAAAAGTGGTTGGGCATTTTTCAATGCAAAAATCTCTCTCTCTTTCCATTTTCTATCAATACAGGCTTTCAAGCCTTAAAATGGATCCCTCTTTTTGTTATGACTAGACTTTTTCAAAATTTGTACTATGACACCTTTTTGATGCAATAAAGATTGAATTCCATTATTTTTTAAGATGTATTGAAGTGTGTTACATGAATTCATGTACTATGGTTAAGTGAATTTATGTTCCTTTCTTATGTCTAAATTTTTCTCACCTTCAAGAAGTGCTTAGTAGTTCTTACAAGTCATTGTAAGTGCAATTTATAGTTGATTATCTAGCTTGAAAGTGGATATTTTCCCTCTCTTGCTAATTTGATAACTAATTAATGCCTTATCCTAAAATATTTATGTGATATTGATATATTTTAATATTTAAAGTGTCTCATAGTGTGTATTGTGTGAGTTTGAGTAATCAAATCATTGGTGCATTACCTCTTTTACATGCTTTTATAAGTTTTGTCAAATATCTCTCCCTTCTCCAAGCAAGTGCTAGTTTAGGTTAAGTTTAGGTGATAGATAAAAAAAAAAGTCAACCATATTCAGAGGTCTGATATATTATTAAGATACCCGTAGCCTAAGATCAGTCCCATGTTGGACTAGATTTGAGTAGGAAGATATGAACAATCCCCTTACTCAGCTAGGGTGTAAATCTATAATACCAATAGTAACTTTCATAAAATGGGTTCAATATTGTTGAGGTTTGTTGAAGTTGGAATACTTTATAATTTATACAAAATGAATAAATTATAATTATGTTCACTTTTTGCCTTAGTTTATTTCATGAAAATAGTAAAAATTTACTTTGAAAGTGCCTTTGTTCTCATTCAATTCTCGCTTTCTATTACTAAGTCTCTACATTGTTTTATTTAAATCTTAAAAGACTTAGCCTTTTTTTTTAAATTGCACATTTGTTTAAATTGAATTTCTAACTATTGCTTTTGATTTAAAAGGTTGTTGATTACATGTTTTCATGTCATGCTCATAGGTACCTAAGTGCATCCTGATGCCATATGAAACTCCTTTACAACTCCTAGTGGTTCTAATCCATTTAAAATCCTTTCAACACTTAGTCAATTTTTGAGTTCTACCTAGATCCATGTAGCACTTTTCATTCATATAGTCAACATAGCTCAAAATGAGTAGATTAGCAAGATGTTTTCAAGTTCTAAGATATAAATGACCCACTGATCATGACTAATTCCATACAAGATAAAAAATTAAGAAAAGCAAGTTAGTGGGATGATCCCACATGGCATCATCCTAATGATACACTATCCTAAAAGTATCTATATAAAAATAGTGGCATTATTAGGCTCTAAGTAAGTAGGTTAGAAAGATGCTATGATGTGGTATTATCTTGATGATCCATTATCTTAGAAGGATCCATATAAAAGCAGTGACTTTAGCAAGCTTTAGGCGAGTGGGTTAGTGGGATGATACCATGTAACATCATCCTAGTGATTCACTATCCTAAAAGGTTCCATATATAAGTAGTGACATCAACAAGCTCTGATAGATTGGGTTAGTGACATGTTATAATGGATCAAAATCCATGTTTGTTATTTTAGCAGTCTATTTTTGGCATTGGGCTTGCTCAGTAGTTGGTGGTTCCTTGGTACCCTATAACGTTTCCCATTTTTGGCCTTTTCTTTTCTTGGGGTCCCTTATCAAATTTTTACCTAAGTCTATCCCCCATCTATTTCTTCCATGTGGTATCCTATCACTCACCCAACTTAATGAAGCTCTCTTTTCACTTTGGTGGAGTGCCACCTCAGCATGTGATACTCTCACACTCATTTTTGTGCTAGTATATCCAAATCTCTGTGATGGAGTGTGAGCTCAACATTTGGCATACCTGTGCTTATCTAGAAGTGATTTTGATTGGTTAAACTTTGGAGCCACATCATTGGTCAAGGGAAGTAATAGGGGACCCATCATGCTATCATAATGAACAAGAGATGGGGCCTTCCATGTGGCACCATTTTGACTCTCCTAAGTGTAGTGGGCATAATAGAATAGTGTAGCCTCACCATATCTAGGATCTAAATGATAACTACACTCATGAACTCAAGAGCCTCTTTCAGTTACAATGGCATCATTATAAGCATGAGTGATATAATCTCCAAGTATCACCCATACAATGGGTGATCTTGCCTATATATTATGGGCTCATTCTATGGACGATGGATCTAGGATTTGTTATCTTTTAGCTTTTATACCCAATCATATGGTAATAGACTATGAATAGTAATATTTTGGATTTTTCTATTTTTTAACCTTAACAAGTGCACCTCATAGGTGTGACTGGACAATTTGTATGTGCCTTTGTGGCCTTCTTTATTTATTTCTCCATCTACAATGAAGAGGATGTGGTGTTTTGTGTTATTTTGAGTGGAAATCATCTTTGTTCTCTATTTATTTTATTTTGCTTCTATAGTGTGAAGCTTTGCTTCATTTTAGACCTTAATTCATGATTTATGCTCCTTTATGGACTATAATGCCTAAGGATTTATACTATCTTATGAAAATATAGGTCAATGTTTTAAATCTCCCAAAGCATCACCTTAGTTAGTATTATTTGCTTTCATTTCTCTTTATCCCTTTTCACCCCTAAATTAAATGAAGAGTCAGCTTCTAAAATCCTAGAGGTTGTTTTATAGACCACATTTGATCCCACACCTATAAATCTTCCCATAGGAGGATGTTAAACCTAAGGTGAGAGTTTTAGGCATCAACAGTTCTTTCTTTTTTGGCATGCCCAATGGGACTGATTTACTAGTCTGGTTAACTAGTGACAAGAGTTTATGAGCCATAGGCCTATAACAAGATCATAAACTACTAATAATCTAAGTTTATTCATACCACATTTAGGGTCTCCCATTCACCAAAGAGCCTTGAGGTCTAATGTTATACAACAACAATAATAAATGGTGTATCTAGGCCCACTAAGGAACTTTATGTTGTGAGATAGTGACAACCCACTCATCCCTCTGACGACCCCAACCATATGGGACCCCATCCCTATAAATGATTTGAAGGTGAACCCCAAGTTTTAGGGAGAATATTTCAAAACAATAGTGGAACATCTCCAATATGTGGCAAATGTGTGGATTATTCACTACGTCAACATGCATAACATATCCTTAAGGCTACTAACAACCTATTTCAAAGGATGGGCCTTTGATTGGTATCAATCTTTACCAACCAACTCAATAAAAACCTAAGATTACTTATACAACAAATTATTTAAACATTTTAATGAGAAGGTAGATCGGTCATCCCTCTTACAACAACTAATAGACATCATAAGGGCCTTATAAGAAGCCATGGTTGATTTTAACATCAAGTTCAAAAAAACCTAGAAAAGAATCTTGTTAATAGTTTGACCACCCATGGGTATGGCTATTATTTTTTACCTCAAGGCCCTCAATTTGGACATCATAGTCATGATCCAATCACTTGGATACTAGACACTACCAAATGCATATGACATCATAGTAAGGGTCGAGAACAACCTAATCAATTTGGGGAGGCTTCCCCCTCAGCCACCGATGCTGATATTCCCTAAGATGTCCATACCTCTAAAAAAAGAGGTCCTAAGCACTTCAAGAGCCCCACCCACTAAGGTGAGCATGTCTACTACATATTCACTAGTGATAGAGATGAATAATATGAAAGGTAGTCTATGAAATTTATCTAATGAGATAATCAATATTAAAAGGAAACAAACTATGCCTCTAAATATTTCTTTCAATAAATACCAAGAAAGGAGACCACCTTACTAGTAGAATAAATACTAGGAAAGGAAAAGGCTAAACTACCAAGCACCAAATCACTAAGATCTAAACCATCAGGTGCTGAGTCATCGAACACAACCCATAAATCAAATGGTTGTAGGTCTAGATCCTTTACACATAATACTATAAAATATGAAAAAATAATTAATGGTTGGTTAGAATAACTTGGCAAATGATTCTAACTCATGGTGCTTTCCTTGAAATGATGCCTATGCACCATAAAATTATCGAAGAGGAAACATACAATAGAAGGTTGTTGAGCAACAGTGACAAATGAATGTACCTGACTCAGCTTATGTATACCAATCCTTGAAGATTGAGGATGTAGTCTAAATGGTGAAAATGTAAGGTATTCCATGGAATAAGAGGAAGAAATAACCCCAAAACACATGTTATTTCTTGGGTAGAGGGTGAAGATGTGGTCTACATAAATGAGGTCCCTATATACAGAGCCCTATAATTCAATTAGACTATTATAGTCACTCTAAGAAGAGGTTATCTAAAATCCCCAAAGTGACTTTTGAGAAAGGCCCAACACCTTATCCTCCACCCCTAACCTACCTAAGACAAGGTGAGGTAATACAAAACAAGGAAAAATACCTCAAGGTTCCACCTTTGAGGTCAATAATGTGGTAGAGTAGCTAAAGAATGTTTTGACTAATGTTTCTCTTTGAGATGTCCTATCCATCCCTGAATAGAAATGTTTTCTAAAAGAAGCCTTGGTAGAAAAAGAAAGGCCCACGTAAGAGAAGTTGAATGTAGAGCCTGTGAAGACAAAGGGTAAATAATTTAGCATAAATGCATAACCTTGGATACCTTTCACATTCATCAATACCAAGTAAGGGGTAAGTAAAGTAAAACATACCCTGTTTATCTAACATTGATTATAGGGAAGAAATTGTTGTATAATTCTATGATCGATTCAGGCACGAGCATAATGGTAATGCCCAAATAGATAGATGATGCACTAAAATTGAAGTATGAACCCTTGAATAAAGAGTTGTGTATCTAGATGGGAAAAAGGTTCAAACCCTATGGATCATCAAATATCTCCCCCTCACATTGTACTCTTGTCCTAGAATAATTGTATCATAAGACATTGTAGTGATAGACATCTTACCTATTTTTAGGCTATGTTTGTCAAGGGATTTCACCATCAAAATTGGAAGATCCTTATCATTATATTGGTCTCATTTGATCCTAAAAACCAAGTATGATTCAAAGTTAAAAGTTTTATCTAAACCACTTCACCTAGTGCACATAGAGGATGAATTGATGACAAAATTTAAAGCAACGCACACCTCCTTCTTGAGGATGGAGATACACTATGTATAAATGATCAAAGGAAAGAAGGTGGTAGATAATAGAATCCCTAAAAAAGAGACCCTCATCAATGATTTCATTAAAAATGATCCAATTGCAAACTTTGATGCCACAAGCCTTGTAACCTACATGATCCATGACGAGGACCAGACCATTCTAAAAGTCTTAAAAGATAAAAGAGATTAGAGAAGAAGGCTTAGGGATGAGTCTGAACTTTGGAATATACATTTTTATGGTACAAAGTGTAAGAATTAAAAAAAAAACCCTATGATCTTTTTGGTTTTAGTTTGCTTATACAAATAATGAGGTCAAATATGAGGATCTAATCCATGGCCTCAGCCTCACTGAGTGAATGGGCATCAAGAAATTTAAGGTATTCAGTGATTCCAAATTAGTGGTAAGGTAGGTAAGAGGGGTAGTGGCAATAAAGAACATGTGTATAAGGTCTTATCACCATCACATATGAGATCTAATCAAAGATTTTGAATCTTTCAACATTTAGATCATCTTGAGAAACATGAATGTGGAGGTTGACAGGATGGTAAAATTAGACTCCTAATTTGACTTAGTAATGGACTTGTTCACCAATGAATGAGTGATGTGAATAATCATCAAACCATCTATTCCAGACAATAACTAAAACTAGTAGGTTGTTTGAAAGTGATGATCAAATTTTGATATTCCTCCAATAATCATGTGAATTCACAAAATAACTATAGCTAAAAATTGAAGAGGCCTATGAAGATAAAATTATATAGTTAAGGACCAATAAGCTACAAAAGGGCCTCATCACCCTGTAAAATTTTTTTGACTCTAATGATGTAAGGAATGACGAATGCAAGTTTGTCATGGATAAGGGTGATTATTATGAAATTAATGTTAGAGGTAGGAGGAAGTTAAAAATTGAAAAATAAGTTCCCCATATGGACAAGGAGTGGTTAGTATCTTTATATGATAAGTATGAAGGAGTCATCACATGGACATATGATCACTTGAAGGGATATGACCATGGGATTATCCCAACACACCATAGATTTGGTGGAAGGGGCCAAACTATTTTGATAGAATTAAAGGTTGGTATCCATAAAGATTGAGTCCCTTATGGCTTAGGATCTCAAGAAACTAATTGAATCAAAGATCATACACCCAATAAAGCATTCAACATGGGTATCCAATATAGTTCCTATGCAAAAAAAGAGTGGAGAAATCTAGTTGTGTATGGATTTTTGAGACCTAAATAAAGCATCCTTGAAGGATTATTACCCCCTTCCCTCTTTGGAGTGGATCCTCTAGACGGTAGCAGGCATAAAGATGTTTTCCCTACTAGATGGATTCTTTAGGTACAACTAAGTATGGGTAATGAAGAAGACTAACATAAGACCACCTTCACTATAAAGTGGGGAACTTTTTTGCATGCAAAGTTGCCTTTTAGCTTTTTCAATGTCAGTGTAACATTCTAATCAGCAATAGATGTAGCCTTTAAGGGGATAATTAACAAGATCATCCTCATCTACCTAGATGAACTCATTGTGTTTTCTACGAATAAGGAGGATCACTTTGTCCATCTAGATAAGGTCTTCCAAAGATGTCAAGAATTTGGGGTATCTCTAAACCCCAAAAATGTGTCTTCAGGGTTCTATAAGGAAAACTGCTCAGTTATGTGGTATCCAAAGAAGGGATTATTATTGATCTAAAAAGGGTAAGGGCCATTATGGACTTGGCCTTGTAGATAAATAAGAAGGGGGTCCAATATTTTCTCATAAAGATTAATTTTATCAACAGGTTCATATCAAACTTTGTAAGATTGGTTAGGCTAATCATCCTAATGTTGAAGAAAGACTAGGCCTTTAAATAGACACCCAAAGGAAGAGCAATATTTGACAAGATCAAAGGCACCATATCCATAGTGTATATACTAGTTAACCCTAACTTGTCTAAGGACTTCATTATGTACATCTATGGAAGTGAACACAACCTAGCCATCATACTAACTCGAAAGGAAGAAGAAGGAATGAACACCCAATCACATTTTACTCAAGGACACTACATGGATATGAGGCTAAATGAAACTTTGTGGAGAAGCAAGCCTTCACCATTATCAAGGGCCTTAAGAATTTTAGGCACCTCATAGCAGGCAATAAGATAATGGTATATGTAGCACACTCCAACATCCATGAGTAAATATTGGAGGGGAAATTATAGAGAAAAGAGACAATTGGATCACCAAGATCCTAGAATATGATATAGAAGTTAGGCCAATAAAGGTAATCGAAGGAAGAGGATTCTGAGTATTTAACTCAATGCATAAAGGTCTAAATAGAGGGATAGGACACACTAAAAACAACCTTGTTGAACTAATTCAAAGTTGATAGATCTTGGGTGGTCTCTCAGATTCATTTATGCAAATTGATCGGTATCCTAATGGTCTCCCCATGCATAAAAGGAATTTTTATAGACTATAAGGGTCTAGTTATATGTAATTCTAAGGAGTAATTCTTAAGAATAACTTTGATAGAGATCTCCTCCAATGTGTGGATAAACCCCAAGTAAAGAAAATCCTCTAAGACATGAACTATGCTCCCTCAGGCAACCACTTCTTAGTTAAGACCAACACAATAAAAATTATATGCACAAGGTTTTATTGGCTAACCATGTTCATTGAATGCCATCAAGTAGTCAAAAAGTGTAAGAAGTGTTAGTTCTTCATAGGAAAGAGGAAAAATTCTGCCATGCCTCTCAATTCAATTGTGATTGATGAGCCCTCCACACAATGGGGCCTATACTTCATCAAAATGATCAATCCCATATCTAGTTTGGTCACAAATGGATATTAATGGCCACTGACTACTTCACCCAGTGGACCAAAGCAATCCCATAATAGAAAAAACCAAAAATGTAATTCTTAAGCTCCTAGAAGAACTTCTGGTAAGGTTCAGCCCACCCAAAACAATAATTTTTGATAATATAAAAGCTTTACTAAGTTATAAAATTGCTAAATTCACACTCAAATGGAATATTCTTAAAATATTCATCTAATTAATACCCATAAGGGAACATGTTGGTGGATTCTACAAATAAACATTTGATTAGATTGATCAAAAGGATGTGTGATGACAAGCAGAAGGAATGTCACTTACACATTAGAATGACCCTGTGGGCAAAACACATCACCCCAAAATAAATTTTGAAGACCTACCCATATGAACTTGAAAATGGGAAAGAAGTGATTAGCTTGTATCATCATAAATCCCTATATTATGGCTTTTGAAGGCTATTGAAATCAAAGAAAATGGAGCAATGGAGGTTTGTCTTGTCAAATTGCTCAACCTCCAAGAAGCAAGGGAGTAGGCAAGTGATGCAAAGATCATCTGGTAGGAATCGGTTAAGAAATGGTTTGATAAGAAGTCATTAGACCTAAGATTTAATCTTGGAGATTTAGTTCTCAAATATGATCAATAGGCCCCAAATCTAGGACAACATGGGAAGTGATTCTCTTTGGAGAGGACCTTTTCACATCATCAGTAATAGGTAGGGAAACACTTTTGAGATAGAAGATAAAGAAGGTAATGCATTAGAGATCCCTGTTAATCAGATCAACCTAAAGCATTATAACTAACTTACCTACCTCCCCAACTTGTACATAATTTACTTTTTCCATTTGCATTTGTTTTATTTATTTTCATTGTTGTTGTTTCCCATTCATTTTATTTCCTTTCCTTTATTGTTTCCCTTTTTTAAATAAGTGTCATTGGCATAGGTATATGGTCTAGTTGCCACACATAATCTCTGTAATCATCCCAAAACATTAAAAAAATTCTAAAAGATGGTTATTTACTCTCCTACCTATCATTAATTTTAGATACCCCATTATGCATGACTCCCCATAATGATCATCGTAAATCTTTTGCGAGTGTCTCCTCAAGCATCTATACCACCCATATCATTTATGAGGATGCTAGTTTTCAAAATTTCCATGATGAGCATGCTTAGTGGCATCAGTGTATAAATTACCCCACCTCACTCAAACTAAACACTTGACACTTCAAGGTTTTGAAAGCTTTGAGCAATTAAGAAAAATAGAGAAGAGCCAAGACTGAAATTGCAAGTAGTGAAGCTTAAAACCATAAATCTAGACTTTTAGTAGAAACATAAGCAATTTCAAAGTGAATTCTTTAACAATGGAGGATTCTACATCTTTATTAGGAAGTAGGAAACACCCTTCAAAATAGAAATTTTGTAAGTCATGTAATGTGGGAGACCTTCCCCCTAAGTACATTGTAAACAAGGCATAGGCTTCAGCCCCTACTCAAGTGAAGGAGAAAGTTCTAAATACTAAGAAGGAAGCTAAGGGACCCTACAAGGACCAAACATTAGTGACTAACTTTGTGGATGAAATATTCAACCCAAAGTTAGGAAAAAAACCCAAATGTTTGAGGGAGGGTGACTATACCCAAATGCTCAAAAAATTCAATAGGAAGGAATATCACTCATTCAGTTGTAGGATATGGGATTCCATGTTGGCATAATACATAGTGCCCTATGTACACCCATGCCCATAAATCAATACCCTCTATGTAGAAAGATATGATGTTAACACTGGCATGATCACTGACAATGCCCATTTAAGGGTGAAAATTAGTGCAAATGGCATCAAAGAGATTATATGACTCCCATACAACCCCAAGGATGTTATCTACATCATAGAAAGCCTTTATAGTGTCTGGGACTCCCAAGTCTAAGAAAAGTCATGATTTATTGGCATTCTCCTTAATAACAAGGTCATGAAGATGCCTCTTCTACCCATACCCCTGACAACCTTCCCCATACATCACTTGAAGTATACTCTATCCATGTTAGCCTTCATCTTAGGAATGGATATCAATGTCGACATCTATAATATTTAGTTGGGGTCACTCTTCCTCATGACCTTAGTGGAGAAGGGAGAGGTGTTCAAAATGGAATTTACTAAATCCATCACTACTACCATGAGGAATAAGTTAGAGAACTTTTCAATGATGAGTACCTTTTAGTACCCATCCTTCCTCCTACATCTCATTCTATACCAACATTCTCAGTAATTCTCTTCATACCTGAATCTCAACACCTTTAACATAGAAGTTTTCCCCATTATGGTGTATTTGATCACCATATGGACTCACATCCTATCTCTTATTAGGGACTAATATGAGTTCTCAAAGCTCTTTATGACTCCAGTTCTCATTGACCTCAACTGATAGACCATTACCTCTAGAATGATGCAATGGTAGTGGGCTTGGCTTGTAGGCAGTAAGGTCCCAACTGACTAGTTCTGGGGAGCCCACTTTTCATTCATCTAAGTACATGGGTTTTAAGGAGACCCTTTCCAACTCCCTCTATTTTTAATAGATAGGACCCTAGCCCTAGAGTTGGCTTGCTAGCTCGATGCAGTGGACTCTATCTATGGGATGGGGAAGACATAGAAAGGAGTATATGAGGTCCCTTTCACATGAGATGGTATCATAGTGTTAAAAAGGAACCAAGGACACATACTCATGGCAAAGATATCAGAGTTTGACCTTGATTTGATAAATGAAAAATGAAACTATGACCCAAATGGGTACATAGATTCCTTAAAAATAGCTAGCATTCCCAAGAACCAAGCCCAACATTACCTAGAGCAAAGGAGGTTGCTCATGAAGGACTTTAATTAAAATTATGTGAACTTGACCCAAATCTTGATGGATGCCCCCAAACCATGGGAGTCTTTCTATGACAAGGTCCAAGCATACGACCTGACCAAGAAGTTATCAAAGGGGATAAAAAAAAGCTCACCTAATTAGACTGAAGTGAGGAAAAGATAACGAACTTCACTAAATATGGATATGAAATCAATAATCCATACCCTATTTTGGATGAAGAATATGGAGATGTAACCTTTGAGAAGCTTTGGGATGAGTTTCATTTAGAAGAGGGTGAAGAGGGAGAAGAATCCACTCCTAAAATTATGAAAGGAGAAGTGGAAGAAGATACTTTCAAGGAGACAGGGACATACCTCCAAAGAAGGAAGCAGTAGTAGAGGTCCAAAAGCCTTTAACATGGCAATCACCTGTGTTCCTATCCCCCAGACCCCACAACAACAATAATTACTTTTGGAATATGGAGAGAGATGAGGAAGTGGTAGAGACAAGGGGATTCATGTAGTAGATTATCTTATATGGGGGTGCCATCAAAGGGTTATAAATGGCTACCTCAATATGCTTGAGCTAGTTTTTACTTTCATCATAGAACTATATAGACTAAACTCTCAAGTAAGTGCATCCATTAACCTAATGATTAGCTTCATATATCCAAGGTCTTATATTTGTAAAGCCTTATCTAGAAGATCTAAAACACTTTAAAGGAAATGCTTTAGGCATCATGGGTGTCCAATTTGAGGCAGGTGGAAACCAAGGTCAATGAATTTCTTAGCTACAATAAAGAAACAAATAAATGTAAGGCATTCTGTAATACCTTGGAATAGGTGCTTTGAGATAGGTGGGGACACATTGAGCAGTTAGTTTAATTTAGACTCCCCTTCCCTTTCTTGGTAGACAATAACATCCTTTCATAGGACCAAATCAATGTGCTTTTAGAGTAGATGTAGAATGATCAGACTATATTCATAGCTCTTGGTCAGTCCCCTGATGTCTCTAAGGTAGAGAAGAATTTTCAACCACTTACCTAGCTAGAGTTCCAAATGTTGGTAATTGTTCAAGGCATGGAAAACATTTCCTTCAAGGATATGATAGATCTAGATAGAACCTTTGAGGCTATCAATAAAAATACGTAGCCTAAAGAGGAAGAATGGGTGCCCTTATAGGTAGCCCTTAAAAATTTGTATTTTTCCACACCTTCCTCCCTTTTTTTCACTTTGACTAGTCAGATACTAGAGTTTTAGGTCCTCTCATCTATATGTGGACACCCTTATGAGTTACAAATAAATTTAGATCAAAATCCATGATTATTATTTTATCAGTCCATTTTTGGCATCAAGCTCGCTTAGAAGTTGGTGATTCCTTAGCACCCTCCAGTGGTTCCCCTTTTTATCCTCTTATTTTCTTGAGACCCCTTCTTAAATTTTTGCCTACGTCCATCCCCCATCTATTTTTTCCACATGTTAACCTATCACTCACTCGAGTTAATGAAGCTCTCTTTTCTCTCTAGTGGAGTGCCACCTCGGCACATGGTACCCTCATGATCATTGTTGTGATGGGATGCCCAACTATCTCTGGTAAAGTGTGAGCTAGACACTTGGCATTCTAGTACTTATCCAAAATATATTTAGATTGATCAAAATTTTGAGCCATGTCATTGGTTGAGGGAAGTAACATGGGACCCATCATGCTATCACAATGAAGAAGATGTGCGCCCTTTTATGTGGTGCCATTTTACTTCTCCTAAGTGTAGTGGATATAAAACAATAGTGTATCCCCACTATATCTAGGATCTAAATGATAATTTCACTCATGAACTCAAGACCCTCTTTTAGTTATAATGACATCATCATGAGCACAAGTCAAAGAATCTCTAGGTTTCTGTAATGCTTTCTTGTAGACCTTAATTCATGCTTTATTCTCCTTTATGATCTATAATGTATGAGGATTTATGCTATCTTATGAAAATATAGGTTAATTTTTCAAATTTCTTGTCATATCACCTTAGTTAGTGTTATTTTCTTTCATTTCTCTCTATCCCTTTTCACCCCCAAATTAAATGAAGAATTGACTTCTAAAATATTAGAGGTTGCTTTACATACCGCATTTGGTCTTACACCTATAAATCTTCCCATATGAGGCTATTAAACTTAAGGTGAGAATTTTAGGCATCAACAGTTACCACATGGCAACATCTTGTTACCCTATAGCCCTAGGGTAGTATGTGCAACTTGGTAGATTAATAGAGTACTAGGTGAGTGAGGTGATACCATGTGGTGAAATATCACCTCACCATAGTGAAGCCTAGTTAGTGTAACTCAAAATCCTCAACCGATTAGTGGATAACCATGGAACAACCACATGGCAAGAACCCTATAAGAAGAAGATGTGATGGAAGCAATGTTAGCATTACCATTGGGATCAAATTTGATGACAATATTGGATGTTGAAAGTGTCAAAACTCATGGAAGGGCCTATGTTTTAATTTGCATCTGACTAAATGCAAATGTTTACATCCAAATAACAAAATCATTCATATATTTCTCAAATTTGGTCTAAGGTTAATCTTCCAATCCAATCTATTAATCCAAACATGTGTCTATATTGGAATTCATGCCCATAACTTGAGCATAATGAATTATAAGACAAGACAAGAGGGAGGTTGGACTAGGCCCTTACACAGTAACCAAGTGGAAACATGAGGCAACTCTGAATCAATGATAGAATGACAAATAAAAATTTGTTAAATATAATGATGGATATCAAAGAAATAAGTTGATGGATCAAATAAATTTGGCATGGGCCTTAATTGAAACATGAACACACCTCCATCTCAGTCAGAAATCAAGACATATCCATCCATATGCCCTCAATCAACAATGAGTATCTATAACTACCCCACTAGTGGGCTGAGTTGGAATCCTTTGGAAGGGATTTCCCCTTCATGTATATATTGTGCTTTGAGAGCCTCTCTTTTGGCTAAAATTTTTAGAATTAGACAATATTGAGCTTGTTTGGATCTTTGTGGATTTTAGCAGAGACATGTGGAACTAGATACTTTTATGCTTTCTTGGGATAATCTCTCACATTCCCTATTTTAGTCATGTTGTTATAGAATATTTTGTTATCATCATAATGATTTTAATCATCCCATACTATTAATCAAAATGCATATCTTGAAATTTAAATATTTTGAAGAGTTTAAATCATTTTCATGTGTATGTAATATATACACATAATATTTTTAAACTTTATCAATTACTAATGATTTATCACTTTTATGAACCTATCGAGTCTCAATCTCTCTAAGTGCACACCTTAAAGGGTGCACCAAGAAAGGGGTGGGCTGACCATTAGTGCTTTGCAAGATTATTGTCCCCTATACCACTGCTTGCTATCTACACAACCATCTCCTATACACTTATTTAAACCTTGTATTTTCTCTTGCATACTCTTCCAACTATTTACTACCTTCATTAGCCCCTTCTTAAACCTAAAACCTAATGGTTTATGTTACACTATCAACCCATCAACCCTATATTCAAATTAATAAAACACATTAAGGGTCTAGGTTAGCCAAGGGATGACCTAGACCAAGACCCAGTTTATTTATATCAATAATGATATAGATTTGATTGGGCCGACCCTATCGGCTAAACTTTTTTAAAGGTTTAGGGTTAGATTCAGCTATATATAGACATTCATTTCTCTATTTATTAGAGAGACAACATAGTTAATTATTCATTTGTGCTTTTTAAAAATGTGCTCTTTCAAAATTCTACTTGAGGAGTTATAGCTTAAGGCTTACACTTGGAGAAGAATCTTGTCTTGTGGAAAAGTCTTAGATGGTTTGGCCTTTCTTAGTGATTCTTATAAACCATAAAAACCTCTTTCAAAGCACCTTTAGCCAAGGGAGAGATTGAGTCTCGACAGGTTCATCTTCAAGGTAAGTATCTCTAACTTTACTCCTCTATTTTAGTAGATAGAAGTAGCATAAATAATGTCTTTTTAATATATTTTTTCTCTTCATGCAACCCCACTTTATGCCATAGACTTTGGTGAGCACTAGATTAAAATTTACTTTTCTTGTCATTTATTATGTGAATATGAAAACATAGGACCTAGATAAGGTTATTGCATGGTGTTGCTTGACTAAAGGATTTAGAACACTCTATAGTGATGTTATTATGGTCACAAATCACTTAGTTAGGTCAAGTAGATCCATCTTGGTTATAAACCTGAATATATAATGTATCAACAATTGGAAGTGTAAGTAGGATTTATCTTTCTGATCTAGGATTGATTTATGGATCAGTTGCATTTCTCTTTGCATACATTCTAGTGAACTTGACGTGAATCAAACCCTTATAAGTTTTTTTCACACTTCATTTTGTCATCATAATATATATTTCTATTTTTATAGTACTTTATCAAACAAGTCATTATAGTTCTAATAGTCTATGCATAAATTTAACATAGTCAATCCAAAATGACTCTATTCTATTTGTGTAGGTATTCCCCAAATATAAGTTAGTGGATCGATCAATTTAACACAATATTATTTTTTAGATATATATTTGCATACATAGTCAAACCAGTCACCTATATTTATAACTTATTTTTAGCAGACAAGTTTTGTAAACTCCATCAAACCAATCGACTATGTTAGTAGAAATTTTGAATCAAAATTTGAGCATCATAGAATAAAATTGTGTAATCTAAGAATAATCCCACCCACCAAGGTTCATCCTTCCTTTCTCTATCATTTCAATTATATATTTTCAATATTATTTTTCACAATTTTGGAATATGTAAACCTAGAACCCTACAACCAATTGGGTCGACCTATTTGACATAGTTCTATAGCTTATTTTCCATCTAGAAGACATAGTCAACCTGTTTAATTGTGTTCTTCTAAATCTTGCTTCCACATAATAGTAGTGACTCAATCAACTCTATTCTACATTTTTTGCATATAGTGTCACTTGAACTGAATTTGTACTCTTTTCAGTCAAGGAATTAACCTATTTTACTAGTAATTAATTCACATTCATTTTCAATGTCTTTCATGCTTCGAGTAACAAACATAAATTAATTAGGTGGTTTTTAAAATTACCGATTTAGTCACACTATTTTTATATTTTACACACACTTCCAAATCACTTTACATTCAAAAGCATTAAACATTTTTTTCTCAAGGTTTACCTACTTATATTTCATCACCAAGGGGGAAGCTGACTTATTTTGTACATAATTATTAACACGTGGTTGATGGTATATATTGTAAAATCACTGAACACCCTTATCATTATAGGAATGTGAAGTAAGGGGGTAGGACCTAATACCAAACTATTTCCATCACCAATATAAATTCCTTTCAACTTAAATATCTTGAAACCATCCTTAGATTGATTTCTAGTTCTTTTTTACAACCAAAGTCCCAATCACATTATATTTAAACTTTATTATAAATTAATAACACTTAGGATGACTAGTTAGCATTTATTTTCAAGTTATTGCCTATTCTTTGATCATTATATGTTATATTATAAAACTTGCATTAGCTAGTGTTAGTGCAAGGTTTGTGTTGTGTGATCTAATTGAATCAGTCACATTGATCCAATTACTTGTGTGATTAATTTCATTTACTTAAATTTTATTTTACAAAACCTTTATCTATTTCATAACACTATTGTTTCTATCGACATAGTATCTTAAAAACTATTTAATCTATCTACATATAATAAATAGTTAACTTATTTGACTATATCTCTTGATCATCCTATTCAATCCCTTGTCTAAGTAGTACATAGTCAATTTGTCTAGTTGTGTTTTCTTATTTATTGGCCTATTCCCTGTTCAACAATACACCATCGACCCATACAAATATGTATTCTCTTTAGCCTATTTTAATTTCATCCCTTACATCACACAATGACCAACTCAACTATGTCCTTTTATTTCCCTATTATGTGATTTTTTTCCACATACTCTATCAACCTAGTTGACTATGTACCTATTAGTTGACACTATTCTCTGACTGGCTAAATCTATCCCTATTTTTCATTCTTGTTTCCTTATCTCAGATTCTTTCTTTAATCATCATGAAATCCCCTATCATAATATTTTTAGACAACCCGAATCCATTTAGACACTATATGGGGTGTATTTTATTCTTATCTTTACATCCCAAGAGGGTCCTTACTCTTATAGTACCTCTTATCCTACCTCATCTTTCAATTGCAACATGGTTTAAATCATTTCAACAAATGATATTGGGTGTATTGTATTCTTTTCATACCTATCAAGATAATTCCCATCTTTAAACATCTCACCATAATGTGAGGTAAATTAACACAAGTCTATCCAATAACCTCACAAGGAATTCACCACCTTGCAACTCTCCCCCTAATACCAATTTGGGAAATCCTACTATAAACACTAACCCACCAATTGATGGAACTTATATTCTTACACAAATAGTGCAAAAAATGAACATAATTTAAACATCTGACACCTCTTAAATTTTGGAACTACAACATCATTTGATCAACATGGTTAATCAACCTCATGTTATTCTCCCTCAAAATAATCAAAAATTTATTCCTCCACCTCTTAGAGATGTTGTGGGGAATGTCATCCCCTAACCTATCATGCACAATAAGATGCTTCAGCACATCTAAAATTGGCCTTTAACCCCTTTAATTATTTATATTGATATTGGTAATATATCTCCAATTATTAAATATGATGGGACTAAAGACCCTACATCTTTTCTTAAGGCATTTGAAAATATTTAAAAGGAGTGGATCCAAACTAATACTTTCACCAAAACCAAAAATTTTATTAAAAATCTCATTGATGATGTATTAGAATGGTATAATCAACTTCCTAAACATTATATATAGAAACTAGAGGATTTATTCAATCCTCTAGTTAAAGAGTTTCACCACAATGATCTTCCTAAAAATTGCCTTAGTCATTTCATCAATCCTAAGTAATCTCCCACCGAATCAACTCATGATTTTATTAAATTATGGAAATTTTTGTCTCACAAGGCCAATCACAACATGAATAATGATCATTTTTTAAAACTCTTTATAATAACATTAACCCCTTCACTCTAATACAAGGTTCAAACTTTCACTCCCCAAATGTTAAAAGAAGCTCTTGTCTAAGCTAAACGTCAAAATTTATTAAAGAAATAACTAAACCTAATATCAAAATCATTAAATTATATTTTTAAAATTTAACTAATGTAATAACTAGAAATCCTCTTCAATCCAAACTAGGAGTAGCCAAATCCAACAATCCCTAACCTTCTCACACATCATTAATTGTACAACAAATGAAATAATTTTTAGCACCCTCTAAACCATTCACTTACCCCAATAATACATATAAATGGTATGATCCTAATTAATTTTGTTGGTTCCACATGGATATGAGTCATTCCCATGAAACATGTAAAAGTCTTACAAAATTTGATGTTTCCTTTATACTTGGTGATTCATTCAATCAGGATGTCATGATTCAAATCCATCAGCAATATTACCTTCACACTTCTCAAAATAAACAAACTTCTAAATATTCTTCTTCTAACAACCCAAAATCTTTCTCTACATCTAATGTTCAACAAGCCAATAAGGATATATGTGTGATTGACACCAATTATGACTGATATCACACCAATTACCAATATGTCAATGTGGCTAAGGTTAATTATTAATGTAAACCAACCCACAAATATTCCTATCACCAAACCTATGAAACCATATTTAGAAAATCAACTTCTCAAAGATATTACTACTACTCACTTAGCTTCAGAAACCATCTCCTCCTTTCAAACCTCTAACTAAGTATTTCCTCCTAAACCTATTTTACCTTCTAAACCTTGTGTTGGTTTTTATTCTTCTAAAAACAATTGGAACTTCTTAGAAAAACTCAACTCTATGCCTTAAAAAATTCCTCTCATGGAGTTAGTTCATACCTCTCTTTATCATCGTAAATTACCCATGCAACAAATTCAATAAATTGAAGATCCATCTCCTCTAGAAGAGGAACCATCTTATCATGAGCCTCAACCAACAAAAGTACATACCATTGAATCTATTTATCCTTCTTTGAAACCCTCTATAGAGTTCCTTGAAGAAAACATGATCAATTATGAAATCCTCTTTTGAGTTGATGATTGACCCCTCTTCATTAAAATAGCCATTAATACCACCCTCATCCATAAATTGGGTTTGGTATTAACGTGACATCTCTTTGGCTCATCCAACAACTTGGCTACAATAAAGATCATCTCAAACAAAATTCTTTGACATGTCATGGATTTGACAAAATTAATCAAAATCCACTTGGTTATATTTGGCTTCTTCTTAATATTGGACCTAAGACTATACTAAATAAGCTTATGGTCCTTGATTTACCCTTATCTTATAATATACTCCTATGATGCCCATGGACTCATTGAATGAGGGCTATCACTTTTTCTGGCAACCAATGTATTAAGTTACTCCATAATGGCAAAATGCATAAACATGAAATTGATCCTAACCCATGGAGTATCCAGCTTCCAAATCCCAAGTCTCAATATCAAATTCCCACTATTATAAAGATTAAGAGTGCCCCTTTGCCCAAATTTTCCAATATGAATCTAAATTTACATGTCATGCTTGGTAATTCTAATGACAATGAGCCTAATGACTTGAAAAATACATGTAATTCTACTAAGCTACCTCCTTACATCTCAGAGTGGCTACCTCCTTCCTTATTACCTCATGATTTCACCATCCCTCTCATCGATGAGATCAATAATTTTACATATCCATGCAATTCTCATGGAACACATTACACATAATATGATTCCACATGTAATGATTATGGAGTGGATAAATTATTTAAAGATCCTTTAATCATGTCTCCACGTAAATTCAGAAATGTAGGCATCTCACCTTCTGAAGTTCCTATTGAATCATAAGAATGTACAATTTATCCAACCTATGATGATAACTAAATCATGGCCCAAGCTCAATCATGAGACTTAGATGTTTAACATTATCATAAAACTTTCACTCAAATACATGATTTTAACCATGATGTTCATAACATTTTCATAGATTTTGAGTTAGCACCTGAAGGTCATGTAACTTTTACTAATTTTCCACTCATCGATACTCCTTATGTGGTGGAATAAATATTATCTATCACGCCTATAGAACATCCAACATCTTCTATACCTCTTATTAAACTAGTCATTCTATCTGATCCCCTCCCCATTAATCATGCTAATGATAAACCAATTGAATCTTATCAACCTTCCTCTATAGTTCCACCTACTCCTGAGATCACCCTTGATGCAAAGGCCACATATGTACATCAAATAAATTAAAAATATGACCACCATGGTAAAAAAAATTGATATTAAAGTATATGTGGAATATATGGCCCTCTTACTATGTTACCTAGTGATGAATCCATTCTTGAATTTATCTATGCCTGATAACCTCAACTTCTTCCATAACATCATAAACTTGGGAATTTTAAGAAAAAATCCCATCATTTTAAAAAATTCATCACTAGAATTGATCCTAAAATAAATCCCATTTCCTCTCTACCTAATGTGCCATATCATTTCCAAGATGGAAATGTTATTCTTATTGAGGAAATTACATGAATCGAATATGGCATCCCATCTTGCCCTCAACCTATAATAGTATCTAAATAACTTACACCAACTAAACATGATAACTTTAATTTATTATTTGATAAATATTATGATACTTTCACTTGGTCATTAAAGGACATGCCTAACATTGATCTTAGTATCATGGTGCACAACATCATCACCTATCTTGACACCAAACCCGTGGGAAAAAATAATGGAAATTTCCCCACAAAGTTTCCAATTTATTCTATAAATAAATCATTAAACCTCTTGATGATAAATTTATCAAACCTATGGACTATTTTGAAAGGGTCTTGTTGACTATTTTGATCACAAGTCAAAATGGGTCAACCCCCTATAATTATAAAAACTCATATAGGGGCATGTTATAATGTCATAGGGTGTGATATACTTTATTTTATGTGATTTAATGTCATTTTAGCCTTGGTCATGGTCTAATTAAGTCCATATGTCATTTTAAGTCATTTAGGGGTCATTTTAGAGTCATATATGAAAGTGGCATGGTTTTCAAGATGTCTAAGCATTCTATTTTTCTTACCAATATCCAATATATTAGATTCCCTATCAGGAATGCCAGTCCCATATAAAAATTGTAGGTTCCCTAACTAAAAATCAAGAAAACAATAAAAAATAAGGAGTTTTGGAACTTATACAACCTATATGGGAGTGTGACACATGTGTTAACATTTTGGGATGAATATTCAACTTCATTGGACTCATATCAACATTTTATCAGCTTTAAAGGTGCTAAAAATGGTCCAAACCTATTTTGCTCCTTCATTACCCTTTTAGACATGCATAACCAGTTAGAAAGTTTTTGGTTTGTACAACTAGTAGGAAGAATTATAATTCAAATGCCTTTAGGAGGTAATTTTAAACTCAGTTAGATTAAATTTCATGCTTGGATTATAGGGATTGGTCACTTATGCTTTATGAATCATCCTTTACAAGTTGACTATGTTTTTCTACTTATTAAACCACATACCCTGTAGGTTTCCTTTTTTATGGGAAAGCCCCAATAAAGCTAATGTAATTGAATATAGATGACATGTAAATATTCAACTCATGTTCCCCAATCTTGGTTTCATGTTTCAAAGTGTTTTAATAGGCAAAACATTTCAAGTTGTAGGTAAAGACACCTTTCTGTGTTGCAGGTAGGTTTCTACCAATTTTAGAGTCTTCATGTCTTTGTAGTGGTATTAGAGGATGGTTATAGGTTGTTTTCCATGATTATAATCTCATAATATCACTTATACATTAAAACTCAGCCTCAAGGGATATTATCATGGAGTGGTAGTGAAAAACATGTAATATAGTCAACTTACCACATGACTATCATATATAGTCAACTGAGAAAGTTGTGTTAAAGTAAAAACACATTCATGAGAGAGTAAATGAGGATAATAAGGTGATATACACATTCTTATCACATGATTAAACAATTTGAGTCCATAAAATAATGTGTGTTCAACATAAGGAAACCTTTTTTTTCTTTTCTACACATAGTCTCCTGCCATTGGTATGCACCTACAGGTGCATCAAAAGAAGGATATCATGTTGCAATGGGTGTTTAAAGATTTTTTTAAGCATATTAATTTTTTTAAATTAACTTGAATAATTTTTAGAAGACTTGAGGATATTTATATTACCCTTCATCATGTATATTATACATTTACCACCCTCACTACCTATGTACTACAATGTCCACCTACAGGTGGCTTGCACAAAGGCATGAAGGTGTTTTAAGAGGATATTTAACATGTTAAAAGCCTTTATCAAGTTCAAATAAGTTGGAGGAACCTTTATAATCATGTTTGGAGTCATATACTATTAATCAAGGTTTAAGATCACCTTCAAATCAAGTGGACTGTGTTTAAGGACTTATTTCCCAAAAGCTCTAAAACAGAGCACCAAACACTTTTGAGGTTATAATTTTATGAGGTGACAAAGGGCTTAGGTGAGATAAAATGATTTTATCTTAAATACCTCATGAAAGGGAAGTTACTTTATAAAAATAAAAGATGTGTGACTAGAGGAAAGGAGTGGTTGAAAGCCTTTAATATAGACATTTATTCATTGAAAACATTTAGTAATGTCTATAGGATTTCAAGTTTCAAGTGACTTATACCCCTCAAGTGGTAGTATGAAGGAATATATTCCTTTTAGGTGATTTTATTGAATTTATGGAACACTAATGAGCATAAATAGTATCAAAAAAGTTTGGATTGAAAGGATGAACCTCCATCAACACCTACAAGTGTATCCTTACTCAGGAAAGTCACCTATAGCCTAACTGTAGGTGACTCACTTAAGCTCACAAAATCAACATTGAGGATGCTAAGCCTAAAAACATGATAAAATAATCATATAATTTGATTGAATATTTAAAAAGGATTTCCAAAGGTATTTGGCATATTTTTCAAGGTGGATACACACCTATAAAACCCTTACTATCCCATCACAATCAACTACCATTGACTGTAATTAACAGTGACCTAAAGGATAGTGTTCTAGGTGATTAAACTAACTTATAGATGATGAGACTAGATAAAAATGATGTCAAAAGTCATTATAGACTCAATGGGTATAGTGAGACATTATTTTTAGGGTCCAATCATGCAGCGGGCACATATAGGGGTCACCTTCTAGGCAAGAAGTAGGAAAACATAGTCAACAGTCTAGAACACTCAAGTACAAGGTATGAAATAGGAGGTTAGAAAAGAACAAAGAGGGTTGGCATGATATAAATATTATTGAGGTTATTTCAATTAGATTAAATTCTAAATTCAAGAGGATATAACATTGAAGTGTCAAATCTTCAAAGGGTAATTGCAGTCAACCCTGCATAGTCAACTTTTTTAAGAGTTTGTTTTGGGTTCTAAGGCATTTGAAGATGTTATAATCATCAATTAAACATGAAATTCAATATTGAGAATCCTCATGACTCCATAAATCCATTCATACCTCCATTTACCATGATAGGACAAAGGAGATACCCTCTGTTCTATCTTAGATAGAGGGTACTCTAAAGAGCAAAAAGCCTATAGATTTTGAGAAATGAAGGTAAGGGTGAGTTTAATATTGATGGAGACCTTTCAAGAAGGTGTAATTAGTTTTTATAGACACAAAAAAACATGATAAAGGTATCTTAGGTGTCTGAAGTGAATCAAGGTAACCTAAACCTATTGGTATGTAGGCAAACTTATTAGGTATAATCTAGGCCTAAAACCCTCAAGGGGTCTGGTAACACTTTTTGCATTAGTAAATCATTATAACCTATGTAAAAATGTTTATTATATGTTATTATTTTTTTTCATAATAAATCATAGGGAAACCATGTTTGGATCTAAACCAATTCAAGGTATGTAAAATGAAGGGAAAGGTTTGAGTAAACAAGTTTGAAATCTCACACCTTCTTGGAGGTTGTGCATGAGAACCTGAGGAGTTGGGGGATGATGAAGGATGCCTTGAACATTATTTTTGTATAATTTATTTATAGATCCAATGTCATACCTTTATGAATAATCACTAAAGGTCAAAACTATTAAAAACCCTCTAAAACCCTAATTCTTGACCTGATGGAGAAAATGAGGAAGGAACGGAATCCAAATGAACTATTTTTTTTGGTAAATTACTTTGATCTTGTAGAGGACTCTCTAGGGAACCTTCCTATCACATTGAATTGTACCTAACCTACATATATAGGGTACAAAATTAGTTTATTTGATAGTTTTGTGTGTTTTTTAGTTTATAGGAAGAGTAAAAGGATAAAATAAACTTTGAGAGAGATATTATAACTTAAAATAACTCCCATGACCATTTCATTATTTTAAAAAACTCCTAAGTGATTCTGTAAGTGCCTTCACTCGAACCAGTCTAGGATGACATAGTGAGCAAGCTAGTGAGAGAGTGAAATATTTTAGTGGATGGCTTTCTATGGTATACCTAAAGAATATAAGTCTATATAGGGTATTTAAAAGTATCATTCACCCCATTTTATAGATCAAATTTGGAAATTGAAGAACATCCTAGTGCCAAATGTGAAGGGTGAGTGGAAGAGGAGTTATTTAGACTATAGGTAGTGATAGGTCATGTGTAAAATTATCATGATGATTAGGGATGAAACCAATGCATGGTGGGGCATGTTTCAAAATTATATATAAGGTATTTAAAAGTATCATTCACCCCATTTTATAGATCAAATTTTTAAATTGAAGAACATCCTAGTGCCAAATGTGAAGGGTGAGTGGAAGAGGAGTTATTTAGACTACAGGTAGTGATAGGTCATGTGTAAAATAATCATGATGATTAGGGATGAATACAATGCATGGTGGGGCATGTTTCAAACCCCTCCCCCTTATTTCAATCATGATTTATATCTCTAGTCATTTTTGGGATGTTCTAAAATAGACAAATGATGAAGGTAGTTTTATGAGCAAAGAAGAGGAGTCCTACACCACATTTTAGAAGTTTCATGCATTTGAGGGCCATTTTTCCTATCAGACCTTGCATGGTCTATCTCACACTCATTATCCTACATTCATAACTCCTTTTCTTAGCATGCCACATTTCCTAGTGACTCTTGGACTTCTCTCTTAAGTTATATAAATAGTATCCTTTTTTGCTATTGTATTCTAATTCCACTCTATGTATGGAAAAGCCTTGCTAGAATGACATTTTATTTTTCCTTTAAACATTAATGAAATTTTGGTTTTGAGTAACAATTATCTAAGTGTGTGAATTTATGTATGGTGATGCAAAGTGATAATCTTGTATCCTTTCTTCTCCTTATCCTCTCATGTTTATATAAAAGTTCCTATTCTAGTAGGTCATATGAAGTGTTATAAAGTGTATGGGTCTGTCTTTTAAGTGTATAATGAGCCGTAGTTTTTGAAACTATCCTATGATTCACTTACTTTGTATATATTTCATGTATCTCACCTCCATATTAAAACACTCATGTTAAACTCTTTTATGAGTTAGAAGCTAGTTTATATGCCTTGTTTCTTAAGGAAAAAAGTATAATGGTCATATAGAAATCATCTTGGTGTATCACCCCCTTAGAGTAGGTTATTTTTGTGCAAACTTCTAAATCTTTTCCCACAAGCAAGCACTAGTTAGGTGATAAACATTTCAAGATACATTTAGGTAGCTATCCCTTAAGTTTAGAGGCTCACTTCCACTATAGGTATACCCACATATCTGGAAGTGTTCCCATGTTGCCCAAATATGGAAGAGGCTTGAACACCCTCTTCTAGGGTGAAATATTTGGTGATAATTGATCTCAAAATATTTCAATTTATTTCTTCCATTTCTTAATTTTTAAAAGTAGATAAAATAAATTTTGTGATTAGGGTGTGTAGAAAAATACTTGGTAAAATACACATGTGAATCCAGATGAATGTGGGAGCTCTTCTTTGGATAGGAAGCAATAACATGTAACCAAGTAGAATAAGTTTGAAATTATGTGGATAGAGTAATAGGATTTGGCCTTTTGGTATGATTTTGGTAGAGTTTTAGGTCTCAAATGATGATGTTTGCTCACTGATACATACACTAGATACCTGCAAGAAAGATTGAATACCTGATTGCTGATAACAGAAGATCCTAGATCCATTGCTCTTATCCTTATTTTATAGGTAAAATTTACTAAATGAGATGAGAGAGAGTTTAAAAATTGATCAAGGGTAAATTTTCCTACTTTCATCACTTTAAAATCTTTATTTCAAAGGCAAGTTGCCATTTTTTGAAATTGCTAAACTTGTACAAAGAGCTGACTTGTTTTAAGGCTTTAAAACTAAGAAAGAGTTACCTAACCATCAATGGTTAGGGGTAAACATAAGTATTTAGTTCTAACCATCGGTGGTTTATAGGTCATGAATATAAAAGGTTTAAAAAGGGTGATTTAAATGGTAAATTAAAAGGTGGGTTTTAGGAATGTTAGGTCATTAATGAACCTAGTTATCATACTGAGGGTGGGGTGACACTAAAAACTATCTTGTGCAATTTTTAGGTGTCTACATAAACATATTCTATGTTCACAAAAAATTCACCAAGGTCATTCAAATTTGCATCAATTTCCATAATCTCAATCTTGTTTATCCCAAGGACAACTTCCCATTACCTTTTATAGATGCCATCATCAATTTTACTTCTGGCTATGAAATGCTATCCCTCATGGATAGTATTTTAGGCTATAATCAAATTCATATCACCCCCAAAGATTCACATAAGATAAATTTCACCATGGAATGTGGAACCTATTGCTACGTTAAAATGTCCTTCAACCTTTAAAATGTTGGAACTACCTATCAGTAGGCTATGACCCACATTTTTCATGATATTATCCATAATATTGTTGAAACCTATGTGGATGACCTCATTGCCAAATCTAAAATCCACAAAAATTATCTTTTTGATCTCATTATCATCTTTGATCACCTCATCAAATATAAAGTTAGACTAAACCCCTAAAAATGTGTCTTTGACATCACATATGGTAAATTACTAGGGTTCTTAGTCTCTCTTCGCCATATTGATGTTGATGCTGCTAAGATCAACACTATTATTAACATTCCTATTCCTCATTTTATTTCATATATTCACACTTACCTTGTTAATATTGGGGCAATAAGATGATTTATCCCTTATTTTTTTAATTCCCTTCTCAAAAAAGGTAATGCTCTCATATGGGTAGATCTGTATTAGAAAGTGTTTAACAATATGAAAGAATCATTGCTTTATCCACACACCCTTCATCCACCCTCTAATGACCATTGTTTAATATTATACACTTCTTCCACACCCATATCAATTGGGGAAATGCTTGCCCAACAAGATGATATAAAAAGAGAGTATGCCATCTATTATATCAATTAAGGTCTAATTAATTATGAAAAATGTTATAGTAAAGGTGAATGTAATTGCCTTGCTATCTATTTTGTAGTTTAAAAGCTTTGTCATTATATGCTTTATCAAATAACTTATGTTATAGTTAACTTTGATCGACTCCATCACTTTTTCTCTAAAGCCTTTCTCCTTGGAGATAGAATTAGCATGTGGATGCTCCTTTTAATAGAATTTAATCTCTACATTATCACACAAAAATCTATCAAAGGATAAATCATCACTGACTAAATTATTGTAGTTTCCATACCTTCTATTGATCACCTTCAAGATAGTCTTCATGATGACAATATCATCTATATTAAAAGTCTTAATCAAGTTATATCTCTTAAAGATCACTTCCATAACTTCATTACTAATCTAGAAGCTAGTAATCAAGAAGATTCTTTTATCCTTCCTAATACAACTAAATATAAAGTAGTCATCAAAGAAACTAATGAAATCAATTTTGACTTACAAGAAGACACTTGAACCTTTAATTTTGATGATGCTAAATGCATTCAAGGAGATGGGGCAGGTTGTATACTCATTATTCCTTATGGAAAAATTATTTATTTGGCATTTTGAATTACATTTGACATCACTAGTAACATGGTGGAATATGAAGCATTAATCCTAGGCATGAGAGTGACACTTGACTTATAAATTACATATCTACACACTTTGTATGACTCCCAACTCATATGTTGATTGGTTAATGGTGATTATCAATGTAAAAGTGAAAATATAATTGCTTATCATCAAATAGCCACTACCCTTGCCAAAAAAAAATCTTCTTTTACCATCGAGCCCATTATTAGAGATCAAAACACTATCATTGATTCACTTGCTTCTTCAGAATCTCTATTTCATCTAAACCAAGTTTTTATTGATTCTACCTTTCTTATTCAAATAAGAAAGTCCCCTTATTCCATTAAACCAAAAGATTCACTTATCTATCATATTTAGGCTATCACCATTCGACAAAGCCCATGGTACAAAAACATTATCCAATTCCTTGAGCATCAAACCTATCCTTCAAACATGAATTCTAACAAAAAGACTCAAATTCATCAATAAACTTTCAAATATGTCTTTCAATATAACATCCTTTATTGTCATAATAGTGAAGGTACCTTACTTTATTATGTAATGAAAGAATAGGTTCCTCCTCTCCTTTAATAAGCTCATGGGGGAATTTGCAATGGTCACTATAGCGAACATGCTACAACACATAAATGCTTATGTATAGGATAAGTTTTCCCTAATCTTGAAAAATATGCTATCAAGTTCACTAAAAAGTGTGGTCCCTACCAACTTCATATTAGTGTAGGATATTATTTTCCTCATATTTATTATTATGGATTATTCCTACACATGTATTTAATTTACTTAGGTGTGTTGGAGGTACAATTACTAGGGAGTGAATCAGTGATGCAAGATATTTCAAACTTCAATTTTAATCCTTTTAAAATATTAATCAATGACCACAAGGATTAATAAAGCATACAAGATATTCATAAAAATGAATAAGAAAGATGATGCAAGATAAAACACATAACTCATGAATTTATGTGGGAAATGCTCTTGGGGAATAAAACCCACTCTCAAGCCTACAAACACATGGAATACTTGTCTTATAAGATGATCACAACCATGAAATCTTTTAGTGAAGCACCCACTTCACAAGGATCACCCACCCCTAAGTATGAATAATGACCCACTTGTTCTAGATGTTGAGCATCCATACAACTCCTATGAAATCAACAACTCTATAACTCTAATTGTATTTCAATATGATTAGAGAAACAATGTATAACACCTCTATTTCAACTCTTCACACACACTCAAACTTACTCATACAAGCAATGCATCTAAACACCCCTTTTTGATCACTCTAGACTTCTTTGCTCTTCCTTAATCTACTCTGTACTTTAGTTCATCCATTGATCACACTCCATTTGATCTCTTTCCTTCATCTCTATATTTTTCTCTCTCAACACATCCACATCCAAGTATTGAAACCATTACCTTGGTCTTCAATTTTTATGGAGATAATCATGAATATCAACTTCTAAGTTGGCCAAAATACTTATCTTAATCCTTAATACTTATATCATGCTAAGACATAGCTCAGATTCATTGTCACAAGTTGGCTATAGCATCCATGGGTCACACGTAAGTAGCTATGCCTTTCAATTAGGCCTTACTAGCCCTTATAGGTGTCATGGATACCTATTACCCCTTTATCACTTCGTTAGTAAATTAAGAAAATAATCACTTTCAAATACATTGGTCCACTCCATATGACCTCTAAGACATCTTTAGGTGATTATTCTCACCAAAACACTTTTTTAATAAAGCACAAATTGCTCAAACATTATTATATACATACAACCACCATGAAAAAACATATATTAAAATTTGTATCTTAATATATAAAAATTTACAAACATTTAGACCTTCTAATAAATGTTACTAGATGTACCTTGAAGTTCTCTACAACTTTGCCTTTTACACCATTATCAAATTCTGCATAAATCAAAAGTTATAGCTCAAAAACTTATCACTAGTTTTCCTTCACAAATTTGAATATTCAAATTCCAATGGTCACTATGTAAATAAAAAACATCTGACACTTTTCATCATATCATGTTCCTTAGCAACTTTTAATAAATACCCTCCATCAATCTCCTTATGAGCTTCCTGACTTGAATAACTCTTTAACACTCACCATTGATCATTGATCATTGCTTCTATAAGCATGCCACTTGGTGGCTCTACATGCCTTCTACACACATTGACTATTTAACTCAAACCACACCATCAATCTATATCTGTATGAACACCTGCATTTTGTTAATATTTTGTCAAATCATTGAGATTGAGACATATGTCACAAGTGAATGGAATCTCAAGAACCTTTGACAAATTGACTTCATGCATGTCATTTATCTCTATCTAAAAATGTCATGTACTCTATTATATCCTTATCTAATTATATTAAATTTTCACCATTAGATCTTTGATCTAATTGAATGTTTGCCATATACCTTTGATATCACAAATTTGGCTATGTATGGGAACTTAGTGAACTTTGTCTGAGAATCTAACTTTTCACCTTAATAACTTTTGCTACATTTCATGTCCAAACTTCAAATTTGAACCATATGATCACTTATCATATGGGAATCCATCCATGTATCAAACTTCTCCTGAAACCTTTATACATATGAACTATAACATCATTAAACTACTTACTCAATTTTGTCTGCCAAAATGACTACTTGAACCTAGACACTGCTATGACTGCTCTAATGAATTCCTTTCATTTACATAAGAAATCCAAGAACTCATAACACCCCAAAGGGTTTTTGAAACATTCCATACTATCAATAACATACATTAATTGCCTCACTAAGTCAAACACTAAAGAAACATGTAGGAACACTAAAACATATTGAAGCACACTTTTTCATTATCATTCTAGCACACATGACGCCTCATCAACATCCTTGGTCACCTTGGAGACATCATTTAAAATCTCCAAAAAACTCCCCCTATATCATTTATGTCAACACCAATACAAAACTTATGCTCATACTTTGTCTCTCTCTTTAAGTACTTTCTCTCCCTTTGACATAATGACAAAGTAGGCTCATCTTCTAATCCTGAGGACTTGAAAAGACTTTGATAACCAACAATAGGAAAGGAAAACATCTAAAATATTATATAAAATCTCCCTAAAAATATTCATACCTCTTCTTACCTTGAACTTCTTAAACATGCTTCAAAACTATACTCTTCTTTGATCATACTTTGTTCTATGAAGATAAAATAGTTAAGAGCAACAAAAACTACTTGAACTCACCCTAAAAATATTAAGAGGGACTCCCCCTTATTTTATGCACACTTATTCAAGCCTCTATAAATATCTAAGTTACATCGCCCTGACTCCATGCTCTATTTTTTAAAAACATCTTCAACAAGTCTTCTCAATGAACTAGGTCTACCAATAACTCTTCAACACTATCCCCACTTAGTCAATATCCTTATGAAACCACCAAAAGATATCATATATTCATTATACCAACTTAAATAACTAAATTAAACATGAATAACTCTCATATGGATCAAAAAACAATTTCCCTTTATCCTCTAAATGCCATCATGGTTTAGAACCTTTTCAAAATCACTCTCATGAAACCATCTCATCTTCAAAACACTTTCTATACAAATAGAACATTTTGACAACTCACCATCCATGATTAGACACCTAGAGACCTCCATTTCATGGGGACATACCTTTGATGCATAGCTTCATTCTTCACCATATTGACCAACTATACCATCCATCAAAGATTGATCAAAACTTTGACTTTAGGATTATTGTCCTTGAATATATCTTATAAATCATTCCATCACAACATTTTGAGAAGATTCATAAAAATTATTTCTCCCCCTTATCCAAGCAAATTTTCAAAATATATTTATTATCCTTTAGCATCAACCAAATCTCAAATATTATCCACCATGCTTCTTCTTACTTTCAAGTGTCTTTTTGAAGCCTAGATAGAGACACCCTAACCCATAATATCCTAGAACAATGTGAAACTAGGAGTTTCCCACAACTCCTTATATTCCTTAATCTCCTTGGTCATCTAATATTGATATTTCTTCTTTTTCTTCTTAGGCTTAAGATAAGTGACATGCTCATTCACTACAATATTATCCTTTTCTTCTAACATTGGATTGAAAACATATGGAGACAACGAAGATTCATGGCATACCTTTTTAACTAAAGAAAGAACCTCATCAATGGACATTGAAAACTGATGTTATTTTGCATGAAAATTTCTCAATAATAGTAGGATGTTCACTTATATTCACACACACCTCAAAACTAGTCTCAACTAGCACCTTGTTATTCTCCTTGAGCTTGGTCTCTTCATTCCCAAAATGAGCAGACAATGAGATATTATGATTCTCTTCAACCTTTGTAGCATTCACCATTTTATAAAACATACCATTTGGACTTGTAGACTCATTATGACTCACACATTTCATTTTTGGTTTCCATAAGTTAACGTGTCTTCTTCCTTGCACTCTATAAGTTTGATTAAACTTATTTTAACTTGATGGACTTTGCTTGCAGAGCCTAGAAATGTGACCAATCTTCTCATAGTTGTAGCAAACTTTTATTCTTAAAGTGAACTCATCTTGTCTTACCTAGTTTGGACAAAATATTTCAATTTGTCTTATGTCATAATAATTGAAGAACTCAACCTTGCTTATGCTATTTGATTGATGATTCCATTCATTCTTAGCAGGTCTTCTATAATCTCTAGCCCTATAACCAAATTGACTATAAGTATAACAGTAACTATTAAATTTTTCATACTTCATGGCATTTGGTTGTCTAATCTAATTTGTCCTCATCCTAAAAACACCTTCATTCCTTGAATAATGATTGATCTTTAAGGTCTAATTATCTTTTTTTCATATTGGTATTTATCTTGTCTTAAGTTACATTATTTTGTTCTTATTTATAACCAAGTCTAGTTATATCACTAGCATGCTTTTGACTATTTATAATGTTATCTAGAACAATTTATCTCTTTTCAAACATCACATATGACTTCATCTTACTAGATGTATTTTCTTAAGTTAGCTTTCAAAGACTCATTTTCAATCACATACCTTAAACACTCATCTTCTTTAGCTTTCAAACTTGTAGATAGGATTTCCAATTGAAAATTGAGATGCTTGACTATATCTTCATGATCCTTGGTTTATTAATTCATCATTACCTCAAACACATTGAATTATTCTTCATAGTCCTTGATTTGAGACTTCATCTTCTTCTCAATCTTCATTTCTTCACATGTATTCCTCAATTCAGTCTCATAATCTTCTTTGTCTTCTTCAATATCTATATCACTCCAAGTATACTCTTTTTGATATAATAAACTTCTTTATTAAACCATGTATAGGAATTTATCTTTAATATAAAACTTAGAATCATTATCTTCACTCTCATCTAATGAGCTACAATCTTTATTGGTGTAGAGACTCTTCTTATTCTTGAAGGACATCTTGTTGTCATACTTTTTGAATCCTTTCTTCCTCTTATTAGACATGAAAGTCTTCTTGCCTTCATCTTGGCTTTCACCATGCTCTTTAATATCATTCTTCTTATGCTTATGAGGGCACTTGTTAATAAAGTATGCTACTTCTCCATAATTGAAACATTTGAAGGGTAGTTTACCATTATACTTCCCTAAGTCTGTTTTCAATTTACTTGTAAATAAAATTATTAGTTCATCATCAAATATATCATCATACATGACTTCCTTACCTTAAGTTTTTTCTTATTTGGATTCATTTTTGTCTTGAATGTTGCTTCCTCCTTTGGTAATTTTCCATCATTAACTCTCATCTCATAGGCAGTAAGGATGCCATGCAATTCATCCATCTTCATCTAAGTAAGATCTTGACTTTATTCTATAGCAGACACTTTAGAATCAAACTTGAGGGAGAGAAAACTTAAAAACTATTTTACTATAGTACCATATTCAAGCTTCTCTCTAATACCTCTGATAATGTTCATAGTCTCATCAAGTCTCTACAAAAAAGATGCCAAAGAATATTCTTCCTTCATCTTGAGACTCTCAAATTATCTTTGGTGATTCTGTAACTTGGCCAACTTGACCTTTGAATCCCCTTCATAAATGATATTCAATTTGTTCCATATCTCTTTAGAATATTTAAAATGGATAACCTTGGTGAACTCAGTCTCTAAAAGACCACAAGTGATGGCATTTATTGCTTTAGAATTGCTCTCACATAGCTTCTTAACAATTGTAGTAGTTGGAGGGGTTGAGGGGGCTAAATATCCATCCAAAATATATTTCCAAATGTTAAAACCTATTGGAATGATGTAGGTATTCATCCTTTCACTCTATAAAACATAATTGGACCCATTGAACATTGGTGATTGATTTTAGAGAAATGCTATATATGTTGACTTGCCATATTGTACCTTATATTTGCTTTAAGTGATTAAAATTGCAAAGAGGGTCTTGCTCTGATACCAATTATTAGAGGTACAATAAATATGAGGGGGGGTGAATCAATGATTCAAGATATTTCAAACTTCAATTTTAATCTTTTCAAAATCTTAATCAATGACCACAAACATTCATAAAGCATACAAGATATTCATAACAATGAATAAGCAAGATGATGGAAGATCAAATAAATAACACATGAAACTATGTGGGAAATGCTCTTGGGAAATAAAACCCACTCTCAAGACTATAAACATATGGACTACTTGTCCTATAATATTATCACAAACATGAGACATTTTAGTGAAGCACCCACTTCACAAGGATCACCCACCCCTAAGTATGAACAAGCACCCACTTGTTCTAGATGTTGAATACCCATACAACACCTATGAAATAAATAACTCTAGAAAGTTGATTGGAGAAACAATGTATAATACCTCTCTTTCAACTATTTACACATACTCAAACTTACTCATACAAGAAATACATCAAAATACCCCTTTTTGATCACTCTAGTCTTCTTTGCTCATCCTCAATGTGCTTTGTACTTCAGTCCATCCATAGAACACACTCCTGATCTCTTTCCTTCATCTCTATCTTCTACTCTCTCAACACATCAATATCCAAGTCTTGAAACCATTACCTTGGTCTTCACTTTTTATATATTCTTCATGAATATCAACTTTTAGGTCGACCAAAATACTTATCTTAATACTTAAGGATTCTATCATGCTAAGATATAGCTCAAATTTATTGTCACAGGTCAGCCATAGCATCCATAGGTCACACTTAAGCAACTATACCTTTCAATTAGGCCTTAGTAGCACTTATAGGTCTCATAGAGACCTCTTAACCCTTTAGCACTTCATCAAGCCAATTAAGAACATAAGATCACTTTAAAATACATGGGTCCACTCCATATGACCTCTACAACATCTTTAAGTGATTACTCCCACCAAAACACTTGTCTGCTAAAGCACAAATTTCTCAAACATTATTATGTGAATACAACCATGAATGAACATATATTAAACTTTAGATATCAATATCTACAACTTTACAAATATTTATACCTTATAATAAACTTTTTTGGATGCACCTTGAATTTCTCTACAACTTTTCCTTTTACACCATTATCAAATTCTGCATATATCAAAATTTATAGCTCAAAACCCATCACTAGTTTTTATTCACAAATTTGAATATTAAAATTCTAATGGTCATTATGTAAATAAAAAACATTTGACACTTATTATCTCATTTCCCATGGAAATTTTGAATAAATACGGTTCATCAATCTCCTCATGAGCTTCCCAACTTTAACTCTTTAATGATCACCATTGATCATTGATTCTTGCATCTGAGATCATGCCACTTGGTAGCTCTACATGCCTTATACACACATTGAATATTTGACTTGAACCACACTATTTATCTTCATATGTATGAACACCCACATGTCGTTGATATCCTTTCAAGTCATCAAGATTGAGACACATGTCACAAGCATGTGCAATCTCAAGAACCTTTGACAAATTGACTTCACACATGTTGTTGATCTCTATCTGATAAGATCATGTACTCCATTAGATCCTTATTTGGTCAAATTAAATTCTCACCATTATATATTTTATCCTATTTAATGCTTATTTTAGATCTTTGATATCACAAATTTGGCTAAGTATGGGAACTTATTGAACTCTATTTAAGAAGCCAACTTTGTACCTTAATAACTTTTACTATGTTACATGTTTAGACCAAAAATTTAAACCATATGATTAGTTATCATATTGTAATCCATCCATGTATAAAATTTCTCTTAAGACCTTCATACATATGAAATATGACATCATCAAATTGCTTACTCAGCCTTGTCTACCAATATGACTACTTGAACCTAGACACCCATATGATTGCTTTGATGAATTCCTTTCATTTCATAAGTACTTCAAGCACTCATAACA
Organism: Torreya grandis; assembly: GCA_037957365.1. NCBI lineage: Eukaryota > Viridiplantae > Streptophyta > Pinopsida > Cupressales > Taxaceae > Torreya > Torreya grandis. The sequence goes on along the minus strand of JARHVA010000523.1, from coordinate 3,807,750 downwards.
ACCCAAATGGTCTCTTAAATAATCCATATTATCAATAGCATCCATAAATTATCTCACTAATTCAAACACTGAAGAAACATGTTGGAATTTTGAAACATATTAAAGTGCACTTTGTCATTGTCATTCTAGCACATATGACACCTCATCAACATCCTTGGTCACCTTGGAGACATCATTAAAAACTCTCCAAAAATTTTTAATATTGAGGTCACTTAGGTTTAATAATGAATTCATTAATATGCACATGCACATGTGAAAATTTTAGTCAAATTGGTGGGTGAGGATACATTTGACATTTACCCACCAATATTGACATATTACACATGGAGCACACAATCCATTTGGCAAATGTCTTATGTTCAAATTTACAAATGTATTATATGTATACCTATATTATACCTATAAATTTACCTTTTATATAATCTATTTTTAATGAATTTTTAATGTAATATTATCATAATTCTTCTCTAGTTTGATTTCATTCTCAACAACAGAGTTCTACTTCTATTCACTTTCGCATTTGTAATTCATGTGTTCAATTCTCACCAGTTGGATCTTGGACAATTCCTTCATGGCATAAAATATATTTTATGGTAACAAACACTATTGTGTTGTTAATTTATTGAAATTTTGAGTAGTTTTTGAGTTTGTATTCTAATTAAGATTGTAAAGGAGAATCTTGTCGATCCATGTGTATCATCTACAGTCCTTTCTTCTCTAATTAGTGAAATTCATTATTATTTGCATGTATTTTAATTATATTGGATATATAATTAACCTTTTTTATATTTATAAGGAGTATTCAATATGTTTGGATAGTATACTAAATTATTTTTTGTTGATAAGAAGGCAAGATCTGTAAGTTGTATCATTTGCAAAACCATTTTTTTAATAAAAAATGATTGTTCTTTTTTTTACTATGATAAAACACTAATCAAGTGCTCAAAAAAATTTATGGGTTCTATGCACCTTGGTTTCCTATTAATATAACATTTTTAAATTCATAATTTTGTTAAGAATTGTGAAATTAATCTTAGTTTTACTAATTGTGGTACTATTAAAAAATACAATTTAATGGAGAAATTGTAAGGAGTTTTTTTAATAAAAACAATATTACTATGGGAAATCATACTATACGTATTTATTGATTATTGATTTGTAACATTCATTCTATTTCAGGAAGATGAAGGGTAAGGTCTGGTTTGGCAGGCAGTCAAACCCCCTTACGAAAAAAATAAAAATTTTCCTTTCCTTATTTGCTTTACCCATAGTTTCACACTTTTGTTCTCCTCATGGATGTATTTTTGGCTGAGTTTGACGATCATTTGTTGTGATATTTCATTGTCACTTATGTAATCATTGCACAAATTGATTATTTGTGGATGCATTTTTAGTTGAGTCTAACATCCATTTTTTATGAATGTGCATTATCATTTGTGCCTTTAATGCATAGATTTCACTCATTTATATGTCAACCACTTTGTTATTGGTGTATTTCACGATAGTAAATACTACACTATACTGCACGTTTAACAACCTAAAATAGTCATCTTATTGATGTGTCTATTATATGATGGTGGATACTATACCAAATCATGTACTTTGACAACATCAAATATATATTCATGATTTACTATGTTGATATATACCTAAAATTCATTATATTAGAGTGTAGATCTACTGTCTAGTACCTTATTTTCAATATACACATTATTTATCCTTATTAAATTAGTTTAAGTTGCACAAATCAACTCTATACTCATGATTATTGATGTCTTTAGAATTGCATGATATCTTAAACTTTGATGGGCTTTATTGTGCAATAAGTTTATGCCAATTATATATGGACTAAAGTGTTGATTTTATATGCACTAAAATATAAGGTGCCAATTGTATATGAACTATAGTTTTTTTTGTATAAGCACTAAAACATTAAGTTCTAAACTTTTGTAATTGGTGGGGGGGTTATTTTTTATAGTTTCAAGGGGGTTACTTTGTGCCTTACTTTATCTGTTACTCATTCATTATTTACTTGCACTGCATCATGGATCACAAATTGTTTCTACTTCTCACTCTATTCAATTATCATGACTGGAAATCTAAGGTGTAAATTTTTATAAGAAGTAAATTTTTACATAGGATAACCATGAATAAGGAAATTGAACCAAAATTGGGTGAAAATAAAATTAAGTGGTATAATAGGTGTGATGAAGCATATGGTCTTTTATGTTTGTCTATTTCTCTTGACTTACTTTTTCACATTGAATCTGCTAAATCACCATATGAGATTTGGAATATTTTTAAACAACTCTTTGGGAATCAAGAAGTAATAAGGGGTCATGGGAGAAAGAATGAGCTCATTAATTTGAGTCTAGGTATTTTTGACATTATACAAGACTTTTTCACCAAACTTAAATCACTCAGGTTACAATTAAAATTATCTGGCATAGATAAAAAGGATGAATAATTTATCCTCTCCATTCTTGCCAAGTTAGGTTTTGACTACTAAATTTTTATCTCTACCTTTTGTGCTACAAAACATGCCCTAGGAGATGCATGAAATATGCCATCCCTAGATGATTTTGCCAAGTAATTGACTAGGGTGAAATACAAGCTCATACAAATGGGTACATTGAAGTCCTCCATATCAAATGCTTTATTGAGTCATGACAAACCAAAAACTTCAATTAGTAACAATAAGAAAGAAATCAAGAAGGATTTAGAGAAATAAAAGGGTCAAAAATTATATGATGAGCTAAAAATATCATGAGTCCTCTTTAGGTGGGAAACCCAAGAAAGAGAGGATCACATATGCCTATTGTAAGAGAACTGGGTATGATGATATAAAATGTATGAAGAAACAAATTTATAAACTAACAAAGATGCTTGAGAAAAAAACATCAATGTCCCTGATTCAATTAAATCAAGCTCATCATAATAAGAGTATTCTAAGGAAAAAGATAGTAGTAAGGGCAAGGTCCTTGTTGTAGTTGCATCTCAGCCATCCACATGGGTAATTGATGCTGGTGCCTCACATCACATGGATTCTTCACAAGACTTATTCTCATCCTTAGAGCCATATTCTATGTTGTCTATTCTGATAGGTGATGATAATTCTATTGAAGCTAGTGGGAAAGGGTTTGTTTAATTTGATGATGGAACATTTGAATATGTCTTATGTGTTCCCTCACTATCAACTAATCTCATATTTTTTTACTAAATCACCCACATTAGATCAGGAAAGAGAGTTGAGTTTACTCTAGACTCTATGGTCATTAGGGATTTGCATATTAATACTATAGTGGCCATTGGGAAATAAAATCACCAATCAAGGTTGTACACCTTATCAAACTTTGCTCTTGATTACCCTTCTACTACATTACTCACTCATTCTGATGGGGTGAGTAAACTATGGCATGAGTTATTGGGCCATCTAAACTATCACTACTTATAACAACTCAATTGACAATATATGGTGATATGTTTTCCTCATGTAAAATTTTCTAATAGTTTTATGAAGGTTGCATGCTTGGTAAACATCCTGAAGAGAAATATGACAAAGGCAAATCATAGAAAGCCACTTGATTTAACTTTTTTGAGAATTATGGATTTTTATTCCTATTTTAGTTAAGGGTCTAGATTAATAAATAAGTATAGAATATAACAATAATTATAGTCTTAATTTGTAAAATTTTTTTGTCTTTTTCACCTTTCTAAAAATAGCAATAAATAAGAAGAAATATAACTTAGCTGAAAAATAGACTAAGATGGTTGATACAAAAGTTAAAAATGGATGTGCAGGACAGGGAAGGTGTCATAAACTTGAATCTATATTTCCTTTGGTGAAAGGACAAGAATTCCAAAAAGTGGATGCTTTAGTGTCTAGTGTTGTTATCCATTCCTGCCACTATTTTCAAAACTGATCATAAAGACCTAAAACTTTTTGGGTAGTTGCATTGTGCCTATGAAAAATTGAGCACTGGTTGTCAATAAAACTTGTTATGGATCTAATTTTATCTTCAAACCCTAATCCTCTATCATGCTTGATAGAATGATATTTGAATCACTTGAGAAAGAGAGGGGGTTAGTGTGTAATATGCACTAAACACGAAATCCACACCCCTTGTGTGGGCAAGTTGCCTACATACCAATACTTTGAAGAGGGATCAAGCCATATGTAGTTCTCCCACCTAGTGTGCTTTATGAAATAGTGTGATGCAGATGTAAAATTTCAATTTGATAATGTTTGAGGTGGTTAAGGACTAGTATGAAGTTTTGGATATATTTTCATCTGTGTTGGATGAATGTATGTAGAGAATAGAGAAGTTTATCTTAGTGCTTTGTTTATATTCTTGTTTTCTTTGTATGTTTCATCACCTCCTTTGTAAATGAGCTTTAAGTGGGATTTTATAGGGAATAATTGGTCATGGGTTAGATATATTCATGCTAATTCAACCTAATTAAGAATAAGTACTAGATGGAAATGATCATTGGGACTCAAAGTGAAAATATATAAGAGCACCAAAAATGGGATACTTTGGGGTTTGGCACTATAGTCTAAATTTGACAATCTTATCTTATAGGCTAGGACTTAGGGGAATAAGATTGGCACAACAAATACTATCTAGCTAAGGTGGAATTAGGGCTTAGAAGGTTTTGGATGATTGTTAATGAGCAAAAAGGTGTTTATAAGGGTCACAAGAGTATACAAAAAGGACCTATGGATGGGGTCTTGCAAGCCACACTCAAACTAGCAATTTGGACATTTTATATGACTAAATTTTTTCCCCTTTATTTTATTGATGTAGCCAATTGAAATACTAGGATAAAATAAAAATATAAAGCATACTTTAACTTAGTTATAAGGGAGAAGCCCATGAAGATGTGTGATGTTGAGTGTGCATAAAGAGAGCATAGCATGAAGTGTAAATCTAGAAAAAAAAACAAGGATTAGATCAGTTCTTACTAGACACACTATGTCTAAAATAAGAATGTACAAAGGTTGGTAAAAGAGAGAGGAAGAGAAAGGAATGAATATACCTCATCAGGTATGTGAACCAATACAAAACCTATTGTGATGTTAAGTGATGCTAGGTATGTGTCGTACCAAAAGTAATATTGTAAACAGATATGAGGGATCAATTTCCCAAGGGTGGCTCAAGAATACAAAGGCTAGACCTTTGGCTCCATCATCACCCACCAAGTGAATCTATGTGATTATGCATGTGTTAATCAATGTTTGGACTATTTCTAATCCCTCTGAGTAGGTGGCTCAAGAATATAAAGGCTAGCTAGTCCTTTAGATCCATCATTTCTCATTAAGAGTGAATTATGAACTAATATTAGTATGAATATGTGTCATATGAGATGGCTCATGAATCCCATAAATTCTCTATAATCTAACAATGTGGCATGGATAGTTGAATGTGTATTGAGAACTAGGCCAATATTGGCCACTTTGAAAGGTAGAGATTAGGATTATATGAAAGCCACTCTAAAATTGAGAACTAGGCTTAAATTAAAGCCACTCTAAAATGATGCCAACCACCTATAGATGGAATAAGGCATGCAACTATTGAGAATACTTGGGTAATATAATGAACTAGAAAGAAAAGAAGGCAAAATATGCCATGCACATTACCCCTAATCACTGGTGTTTGTAACATGGATTTTGATCTAGAAGTTGTACCAATTACCTAATCTAAAACTAGAAGTGAGAGCCATCATTCCACACATGATGCCCCCTATGTCTAGATAGTTTGAGCAAAATTATACTAAAACTACCCAATCTAAATTAAATTGTAGCTAACAAAACTGTAATTGACCTTACCTTTTTGTTTGTTTCTAAATTTTGTAGGTTTTCAACTGTTTGGATAGGAGCATCAAAAACTAGACACTTTGGTGTCCAACACTATTATCCAATTCTATTGCTTACCCTTTACTATTTCTAATTAATGTTCTATATTCATCACTATTTTTCAAGTTTGTTCTACATGTTTTAAATTTTGATTGTTGTTCTGAGTGTTTTGAAAATTGATTTTTGGCCGATAAAAGGCTCTGATCTCTGTGACAAAACACCTATTTGTTGCCCCCTCTTTTGAGGGTAGGAATGAAGACCCTGTAATGACTACCCTAAAAAAAAAATCCTTAAAAGTGTGTTATGCTATTAAATACATGATATGTCAATGATAATCCAAAATATGTCTCATTGTATAACATAATTTGTATTGGAAATTATTAGATCAATAGGGGTATGCCTTAAATCAATAGGGGTATGCCTTAAATAAATGTAACAATGTAATAACATGTGCAGTATACTAAATTAAAACTAAAAATCTGGTTAGTTGTTTATTTTTAGTTGTCAAAGGGGGATGAATCTTGATGTCCATCATGGCATCCAATAAGGAAAGATAATGTATGATGTGGATCATGGCATTGCAAACAATAGAGAAGCAAACAAGCACACAAGGCAAGAAGTATAAAGAATAAAAAAGAGGCCAAGGGGCTAAGCAAAAAAGGAACATGGGAACATGTCACTCAAATTGAGAAATCAATCATATAAGGCATGTTAAAATTCTCACATACACATATAATTACAAACAAGAAATATTGGCACAAGGACCACAAGCACTTTCAAGAGTACAAGTAGAGGACATTGACAAATGTTCTAAGGCACACAAAAGTAACAAAATAGGAACTAATAAATGAAATCACATTTAGGTACTCAAATCAATAAAATAAGGATGTAAATGCTAAAAATACTATTGTATTTAACTAATCATAGCAAGAAAAGTATGCAAAACATGTAGTACAATACTAGGTAGATGTTAATAAATACACAATTGTTATAAACTAGCGAGTGTCAATAGAATAATTTTTGTAAGCTATTAAGTAATATACATCAATATGATAAATATAGTGTGTGGTTGAGGAATGAAATAACCTGGATGGTGTAGTCATGTAGAAGATGCCCCCAATGGGTAGATATGTCAATGTATGTCTCTAATGTAGAAGTAGGATGCCCCCTCAATGGGTAGAGTGAAGCAATCAAGGATCTAGGTGTCACTGCACACACTCAAATAAGATCAAGTGAAGCATGCTAATGTAGATAAATAAAATAATAATAGCATATAATAAAAAAATATAAGTCTTGCATGGTAGTATAAATCATGGGTTCTGCATACATTTGTAAATTTTTTGATGTTTTGAGTTGTTTGAGTGTTTTTGTATTTTGACATGTTATATTATTTTTTTTATTTTGAAATATTGTATTATTTTTGGCATTTTTAAATAATTTATGTACAAGTAAGCATAAGTAAACTATGTACAAGTAAGCTAAGAAATTATGTACAACAAAAATTGAGAAGCAACTATGTACAATTAAGCTAAGAAATTATGTACAAGTAGGAAGAAACTTTGTATAAGCTAAGAAATTACGTACAAGTAGAAAGAAACTATGTACAATAATGTGAGTAAAGAAATATATACATAATTACGTAAAATATTATGCTGGAGGGGGTAAAGAGTTCAAGGATGGAGCCTATTAGGGATAAATATGGTGGAAGGGATCATGTCTATCATCAAATGCCTCAAGATCATCATCATAAGTATCATCACATGTTGCAAGCTCTATATACATGGTGGTTATCTCCTCAAGTGTCAGTAAGATATTTTCTCTTTGTGTATTCAAAGATATATCACTTATATTGGTGTCATCCTATTAAAGGTGAACTGAGGGCTGCTCTACTGGTGAATATGTTGGTTCTCCTCTAGGGCATTTAGCTCTGATAGGAGGCTACCTTGGTGGAAGTGGTAGAGCCATTGCTAGTGGTGATATAATCTAGAGAGTACTATGAACCTATAGTTTATCCAATCTCTATTGTAAATTGGTACATGAGTTTGTGTCATGGATTATGATTTAGTGAAAGAGACAAAATGGGTGACCAGCCTACTATGATAACCTACTAATAGATATATGTCATATTGTAGGTAGTGTGATTAATCCATGATCAAGTAACATATGTAGCATAATCTATGGTTGATTTTGTGTGCTCCTACCTAAATCTAAATGATTAGATCTATATCTATAGAGGTAACCATGTGCATTATATGTGTTAAGTGATTTATCTATGGCCACAAATGTGGAGTATATCTTGAGAGTGTAGTGTGAGATGCTAAGATTGATGTAAGATGTGTGATGAGGGATCTATAGTCATCTTAGTACTCTCTTGGGCCAATAGGTGTAAATCTCAATCCACACAAATATTCATTTTTGAGTGTGGGTATTATCTCATCATCTGAAGTAGCTTGTGAATCTATATCAACATCATGCACATATGGTAGCTTAGAATTTACCACAAGGGGTAACTATGATATGGGAGTCTCATCAAATGTAGTGTGAGAAGATGGTGATGCTATGAGAGTATATGTAACTATTAAAGTGACTATGACTTCTTGAAGAGCTATATTTGTAGAATCAATTAGGACTACTAGAATTATTGTTAGTGATTACATAATTATAACAAGTATAAGAACTATGACTGATGGAATAACTAAAGATGTTATAATTGGCTAAATATTTAGAGCTAAGGAAATAAATGTAAGTGGAGTGCTAGATGTTCTAGTCTCTCCTACCTCATATGTATGTATTTGGTCAATAGATATGCGATGAGATGGTGACTAAACTATGATATGAGGTGTCCCATCTAGTGAAATAGTTGAATATGACTCTGTTATTATATAATATCTAAAGGGTCAGTTATCTATTGGGCATGTGTATAGGTATCTTTCATGGAAGAACTTAATAATTTGATGAAGAGTGGAAGGAACTACCCCCATAGCATGTATCCAAGGTCATCCAAGTAAAAGGTTATAATGAAGAGGACCTGGCATGACCTAGAATTGTGTGGAGAGAGTTTTGGGCCCTACCATGATATCTAAAGAAATGGTGCCTAATATCTATCATGGTATATCATCAAACCTTATAATGTTATTATATGGATTCTATATGGAAGCCATTTCTATGCCCTTGATTTTTATAAATGTGATATTACATATATTAAGTCTGAAACCAATATAAAAAAAAAACTCTCTTAACTACACTAGTTTTAACTTGAGCTTGTATGAATAGTGGTAAATTATGATCAATAACTGTCTGAGAAGGCGTATCTTTAGGATCAAAATAAATAACATCTTCTATATTTTTTAATGTGTTGACCACTTATGCAAAATAATAAGGCTTTAAATCAATGGTCATAGAAGTCTAAGTGAGTGCCTGATAAAGAATGTCCTTGAACACATTTACTTTTTGAATTAGTTTAAACATGGAAATCTTAGCTGGTGTATTTCATAACTAATTGACAATATCATATGTCATGTGCAAATTTGCCTATATAGGTGGGTTGGACCTAGGGTAAGAGGGAATAGAAGGGTGGTGAGGTCCCTAACTAGGGAGAGGAGGCATGGTGGCATGTTGAGTAATATCTCTAATTGCATTATCTAATATTTGTATAGGTCTAGTAGTATCTATAAGAGGAGAGCAAAGATAATCGATAGATCAAGGTGGTGGAAGGATAAAGGGTGTCAGCTGGGCTCTTTGGTGATGGTTAGTGACCTAGGGAAGAGTAAAATGGACCATGCAACATGACTCAACATGGGATAGAGGCTCTAAAGGAGGTGAGGTAAGAGGTATCTTAATATGCTTAATAATAAATTTATTAATATCATCCCATATTTAAAACAGTAAGCATGAAAAGGAAAAAATGAAGCTTTGCATTAACATATAGTAAAATTTATCATTCATATACATGATAGGACCGAGTATGGACTCCTTATTATTTACAAGAAATGTTTCTAAATAAGTGAGACCCATTTTGTATTTTATGTGAAATCTGATTTGTCTAAGGTGATACCTTAAAAGCATAGGGACATAGTATATTCAGCTAGGGTTTGAAAGAAATTATTTTTAAAATTACTATGGTAAATTTTAAAAATTAAATGTGAAATTCTGATATATATATGCAAAAAAATTTAGAAAAATATTTCTAAAATTAGCAAGGAATTTTCCCTAGAGTTTCTAGGGTTTTTGTGTGCAAAAGAAGTAAGTCAGGTTCATCAAATGATTTAAACTTTTTTAGATTAATGGATTTTTATTTATATTTTAGTTAAGGGTCTAGATCAATAAATTAGTACATAATATAGAAATAAATACAGTCCTGATTTGTACAATTTTCTATCTTTTTCACCTTTCTAAACATAGAAATAAATAGGAATAAATATAACTTAGCTAAAAAATAGACTGAGATAACTAATACAAAATTTTAAAATGGCTATGCATGACTAGGAATGTGTCATAAACCTGAATCTAGATTTTGTTTGATGAAAGGATAGGAGCACTAAAAAGTGGTTGCTTTAGTTTTTAATGTTGTGATCGATTCCTATTGCTATTATCCAAACTAATCACAAAGACTTGAAACTTTTTGGGTAGTTGTGTTGTCCTTTTATGAGCGTGCATATGAAAAATTGAGCACTAGTTGTTGATGGAACTTGTTGTGAGCCTAATTTTGTCTTCGAACCCTAATCCTCTATCATGCTTGATAAAATGATATTTGAATCACTTGAGAAAGAGGGGCATTTAGTGAGTAAGATGTATTGAATGTGTAATCTACACCGTTTGTGTGGGCATGCTACCTACATATCAATACTTTAAAGAGGGATTAATATATATGTCATTCTCCCACCTAGTGTGCTTTTTGCAATAGTGTGATGCAAATACAAAATGCTAATTTGATAGTGTTTGAGGTGAATAGGGATTGGTATGAGGATTTGAATACGTTTATAGCTATGTTGGGTGACTGTATGCAAAGAAGAGGTAAGTTTTCCCTAGTGATTTGTTTGTATTCTTGCTTACTTTGTAAGTTTGGTCACTTATTAAATGAGTTTTGAGTGGGATTTTATAAGGAATAATTGGTCATGAGTTAGATGTATTCACACTAAGATGACTTAATTAAGGATAAGGTTTAGATGGAAATTACCATTGGGGCCCAAAGTGAAATGGATAGGAGCACTAAAAATTGGACACTTTGGTGTCTAACACTGTAGTCCAAATTTGGCACTCCTATCCTATAGGCTCAGGACTTGGGAGAACAAGATTGGCATAAGGAAAACTATCTGGCTGAGGTGCAATTAGGGTTCAAAAGGTTTTAGATGACTGGTAATGAGTAAAAATGTGTCTAAAAAGGTCACAATATCATGAAAAAAGGACCTATGGATGGGGTCTCACAAACCGCACTCAAACTACCAATTTAGAAATTTTATATTACTATACCACTCAAATTTTGGAGCTAATTCATAGTGACATTTCTAGTCCATTTTTAAAGAATTCATTCAAAAGGGTTAGAGACATTCTTACCTTCATAGATGACTTCTCTAAGTATACTTGGGTGTATTTTATTCAACAAAAGTATGAGGTCTTGACCATTTTAAGGATTTTAAGGCATTTGTTGAGAAACAGTCAAAGAAAACCATCAAAGTTTTACACATAGATAATGGTGTTGAGTATGTTAGTTATCACTTTCAGTAGTTCTACACTTCAAAATGGATTAATTTACAATGAATAGTTAAATATAATCCTCAATAAAATGGTGTTACAAAACATAAGAATAGATCTTTAAAGGAAATGGAAACTTGTATGATATACTCCAAATCACTTACACCAAAATATTGGGTAGTAGCCATTAATTATGCTTGCTATATATAGAATAATTTACCTCAAAAAGCATTAAAAGTAATCACTCCTTTAGAATCTTGGAGAAATCAAAAGCCTAAAGTTAAGCACTTTAGGTTCTTCAGATCTCTAGTTATGAATCACATTCTAAAAAAGAAATGTAATGTCATATAATGTTAGAGTAGACCTTGCATATTTTTTAGGTATATAAAATGCATTAAGGGATATAGGCTTATTCATCTTACCATGCATGAGTTTTTCATTGAGAGGAGTGTACACTTTTAGGAGGGTCTGTCAAACTCTATACTCAACACTTATCCCTCCTCCTTGGACTTACTAGGATATGATGACTATTTAGATGATTTAGATCATACAAATAAAATACTTTATGATGAAGATTATTCTTCTAGTTTATATGATGAGGATAGTGATATGGATTCACCTCATTCCATTCATAATCATATTTCTAAAGTTAAATAATCTCCTCTTGATTATCTGACTTCAAGTCCTCTTTGGGATCTATAAACTTTATAGAGTGTAGGTGATTGGGCTAGGGATCTATTAGATATAAGGTGGATTTGATCATAATTTTAGGATGGTTTACATGTTTTCATTACTTGTGCTTTTAATCCATAGTCATTTCATGAGGTGTTAGTAATAATATTCTCATTGATGTCAAAAGGGAGATTATTGGCATTATGAATGTCATTGATGTTCATAAATGAGTATGGTGATTTGAGGATGTGCAAGGGATCCTATCAGTTTTAAGGATGATTGGAGTGTTTGTATGCATTATTATAACTCATATGATTCTTCATATTGATCATCTAGAAATTTTGGGTCTATAAAGGAAAATCTAAATAGGCGATTTGTTTATGTCACCATTGCCATGTGTGGAAGAGTCTAGGGGAGTTAGTCAAATGGTTGTGATCACATTAGTCCCTATTTTTTATGCACTAAATTTGAATTCATGTGATGAAGCATGGTAGAAGATATGAGGATGTAAATCTAGCTACTCAAATAGAATTCACTAAGTTTCTATACTTATCCAAATTTGCAAAAGGGTTCAATCAGAGCCAAGTAACCATGTTGATGAAGTCAATATTTACACACATAGAGGTGTTAAGACAGAATGATCACATGGGTTTATTCATTTTTATGCCTAGTTTCTATGTGTTTAATATTAGGTCACATGATGTAGTGTAAAAAAATATATGCATGAGAAAATTTGGGCTTCCAGGCATTTTGACATTGTTTTCCCACACTTAGTCAAATTTAAAGATGGCAAGAAAAAGTTGAGTAGGAATTTTTATGATGCCATATCTTACACATATGAATGTTTATATAAAAAATGAATATATGGATAGAATCCCCTATGTGAGAGGATATTATGCGATAAATTATAGGTCATGCAACTAAGTACATCAAAAGTTATGCAAAAACAAAGTTGACCTTCCATGTAGTTCTAAGTATAATTAGCTCTATGATAGAAGAATTTGAGTGAGAAAATTATTGGTGTTAATTATAGCATCTACAAAGGATTAAATAAAAAATGAGCATATGTATTTGTTCATTATCATGCCTAGTTTATATGGTCCAAATTTTAGAATAGGTGGATGAGTGAAGCAAAATATATGAAGGTACAAAGTTAGCCTTCCAAGCATATTAAGATGATCCCCATACTTAGTCAAATCTACACAAGGTATTTTTTATCTTGTCAGAATATCTAACAATGAACACTTAATCATACATTGAAGATCCAATGATGCACAGAAAATTCAATATGTCAAAGGCACCTATGAGTGAATACGCTAGTGACAAGTATCATAATCATGGATCTTGAATAGTAAATCTACAGTGTAATTCAAAGTCAAATAGTCAATGATCAATGCAAGGATGCAAAGTGTCTCAATAGTGGTAACTAATAGTAATGTGTAGAAATTATGCATTAATGCTAAGTGTCACATTTTCTAGAGCTGATTAAAGATAAGATCAACCTTATCAAAAGATTGAACGATGAGTAAACGATCATGTAATGAAGATATAACAGAGAGTGGACTCAATGGGATCAAGTGCTCAATATTTAATGAGATAGAGGTGAGTTAGAATTGAGCTAGTTTGATGAGATTAACAAAGTGTATTTATTTTAAAGACTTAGGAAGAAGCTAGATGGGATAAAGAGCTTAATTTTTAATGACAAGACAGAAGTAAAGTTAGTGCTTGTTTGAATATCTAACAACACATGGGAGCTCAGATCAAAGGATCTAATAGATGCATTTTAAAGATGAATCATTAAATCTCAGAAGCATACAAGGATCTAATGGAGCATGTAAACATGTCAAAACTTGATCAAATAGACACATTTTAAGGTTAAGAAGATTGAATGAGGATCATTGGATCATGATGCAAAAATTAAGATATATGGTCAATATATAAAGATATATTCATCCCAATGGTCAAGCAGTAGAACATGTAGGTAAGCCATACATTATGACATAGACAATGAAATTGATTATTGTGATCAATCAAATTTGTGTAATAAATAATGTACATAAAAACTAGAGCCCAATATATGATAAAAATAGTAATGAGACCAAGAATCATGGTGGTGGAGCATGATTTCAAGACACGGGAAACTTGTTATTAAAGACATGAAATAAATTCCAACAAAACTGAGTGTGATGTGTTAGTAAACTAATGTAAACACAAAAAAGATACAAAACCTAGATCAAATTCTTATATATATCATCTAGGATACAGTTATAAGTTATTGTTACTATTGTTGGAGTTATTGAATTGTGTCAAACAAAGAAATATAAGAGACACATAACCAAAAGAGAAGAGGATATAGAGAGAGATGAAGTGTGTTGAATAGAGATATATATAGATATATAGACAAAAGGGCAGAGAGAAGAGAATAGAAAAGAGATGTATAGAGTATGAGTAGTTACAAACCAGACCTGTAATAGAGAACAAAGAATTGGATTCATTTTTGAATCTATATTTTAATCTATAGTTATAGCTCTATATAAATCTAATTGGTGGGTACCATCAGATAAGTTAAGTTGGTTCTCTTAAACTATGAGATTAGTGTCTCCTTAAGGTTGGTGCCCTTAAATGCATAACTAGTGAGGTTTTGACTAGGAGGATGGATTAGAATAGTAGATTCTAGTAGTTATTCTCACCATGGTTTTTCCCATATTAGGTTTTCCATGTATATATATGGTGTGATGTGTTTTTGTGTGCATGTGATTTCTACATATGCTTTCTATTTTATTTTTAAAAGGGTTTTAAAAAGGACTAATTTATTCAATATACTGATTCACCCCCCCCTCTTAATAGATAGTTGTGTTCTAACAATTAGTATCAGAGCCCTAGTTCCTTAAAAGAAGCTTAATCAACTCAAGTAGATCTTGGATGGTGAACACAAATGTCTAGTCAAGAAGGTTCTTCCTCAAATAAAGCATCTCTCATTGATGGATCAAACTATATGTTTTAGAGCTTCAAAATGAAATCATACTTATCCTCATTAGGGTTTAATGTATGAATGTATGTTGTAAATAGATATACAACTCCTGTTACAACTCTTACTGATCAAGCTTCAAAGAAGCCATATGAGAGCAATGCCAAGGTAAATAATGCTATTATATGTGGATTATCTAGACCATAGTTTGTCAAAGTGATGCATTGTAAAAATTCAAAAGATATCTAAAACAAATTAAAGATTATATATGAAGGTGATGATAAGTTAAAGCAATCCAAGCTACAAACATACAAAGGTATGTTTGAAAGTCTTAAAATGATTGAAGAAGAGAAAATTGTGGACTACCTTCTCAAAGTAGATGAAATAGTCAATGTAATTAAAGGCCTTGGAGAAGAGATTAAAGAATCAATCATTATTAAGAATGTATTACAATATTTACCATCAAGGTATGACTCTAAAATATCTATAATAGAGGAAGTAAGAGATGTGGATAAACTCAATATTTATGAGTTTCATGGAACCTTCACTACCTATGAGATGATAATGGGATAAGCATATACTTCCAAGAGAGAAGTTGCATTCAAAGCATCTAAGAAATTAAATTCAAAATCATCTAAATTTGGATCTAATGAGACTGATGAAGAATAAGCCAATTTTTTTAGAAAATTAAAAAGAGGGTCTAGAATTAAAAAGGTAAGTCACCCTTTAAATGCTTTAACTATGGTAAGGTAGGACATTTTACTGCTAAATGCCCTTATGATAAAAAGGATAACTCTGAGTAAGAAGAGGATGGTAAAATTATGAATCCCCACTATTCCAAGAATAATAACTTATTTAAAAACAATAAGGGTTTGTATATAAGAGAAGATAGTGATTCATTGGATGAGTGTGATAGTTTAGATGATAATCATGATTGTAAATTTATGGTTGAGGGAAATGAATCCATATTCATGGCATTAGGATCAACTTATGTGGATCAAAAAGAAGTTAAATACTTAGATGAAGAAGAGGAAGAAGAAGTGGACCTAGAGTGTCAAATCATATGTGCTCTAGATGAGATTGACATATTGAAAAAAGAG
Organism: Torreya grandis; assembly: GCA_037957365.1. NCBI lineage: Eukaryota > Viridiplantae > Streptophyta > Pinopsida > Cupressales > Taxaceae > Torreya > Torreya grandis. The sequence goes on along the minus strand of JARHVA010000523.1, from coordinate 3,791,462 downwards.
AACTCAAGGCAGAAGAAGACTGGATAAAAAGAAATTAAAAAACTATCTAAAAGTCTTGAAAGATCTAATCAGTTAGTAGTGAGCTTAAAGACACAAGTTAAAGAGGATAAAATAATAGAAGATGTAGTCAAATCTAAACTACAATCTAAATATGATGAATGCATGAAGCTAGAAGCGAAGATAGTGGCTTTGAGAAAAGAACTTGAAAAGGATAAAGAATAAATAGATAAAGGTCTAAAGCTGAAAAGAAGTTCAATAATTCTTGATGAATTGATTAACTCTCAAAATCCATAAAAATAAAGATCTAGTCTTGGTTATGAAAAGGGGAAAAGTACCATAACTATTACAACTACAAACTTATATGACAACTTCAAAGTAGAAGGAGGATCAAGAGTAAAGAAAGAGAAAGCTTGTAAGGATACAAAGACACATATAGGCACTGTTGATGTGAAGAAATCTAAAGGAGAAAAGAAGCTTGAAGAAAGGAATATGTAGAAAATAAAAGGAGCTGATGTGGATGATTACACAAGAGTGAGATACTTAGAAAAGTTAAATTTTAGAATAACTCCCCATCTTGCACAAAGAAATGTTATGACCATATATTATTTATTTTTTTATGGTTATTGTTATAACTATAATTAGTTTGGTTATAAGGCTACTGAAAGTAGAGTTATATCTAAAAGGAAAACAAACTTTGTAATAAAAAATACATTTTCACCCTTGTTAGATACAAATGTAATATGCTATAATTGCAATAATTTTGGTCACATAGCTAAACAATGTAGAACAAGCTTTGTAAGACCAAAGACATAAAGTGTAAAGAAAGGCATGCCTTCTAGTGTGAAAAAGGGTTCATAAGTCTCTAAAAATGGGGAAATAGGACATATAAGAAAACCAAGGATGTATGGAAAGTGAAAGATCAAGCTATGATGGATAATGCTATAGAGTTTAGAGAATGTCAATATCTCTCAATGTCTACTCAAGTTGAGAATGAAAAGACCAAGCTCAAAGTGAAGTCCAAGGTAATAGCCAAGGATATTTTGAAAGTGTGTATAGATTCAAGTGAACACCCTGCTATTATTGAGCATGTTCCATGCATAGAACATTAGTTTTCTATGCCTAGTGATGAGATTCTAAACTAAAAGATGAAAAGGTATGTCATGAATCTATGTTATTTCCATGTATTGTTAATTCGATCATAGAAGAAAAAGAGAAAATTTTAGTGGATGAGCATGTTACTTCTCTTAAGCCTAAGAAGAAGAAGAAGAAGAACTATAAGTACAAGATTACCAAAGAGGAGAAGGAATATGAGGATTTATGGGTAACTCTAGTTTCACATTATTTTAGGACATTATGAAGTAGGTTGTCTCTGTCTATGCTTCTTAAGAGACTCCTTTCAGTGGAGAAACAAGTGATGTGGTATTCTTCAAAATATTCTAAAAGGCAATAAATGAGTACCTCCAATTGGAGTTTGTGTTTCAAGATGAGAAAAGTGTTGTGTATGTAGTGTCTACAGGGACATAATGAGTGTTTCCATGTGACATAATGACGCATCACATCTATATGGTCCTCAAGTTTAGATGAAGATAAATGAGTTTAGAAATGATTTATTTTATCTCTTGGACATTACAGGATTTCTAAGTTAAACCCTAAGGGTTAAATCCATGGTATGCGAAGCCAAGGTTCCCAAAGGTGTGGAAGGTCAAATCTTGGTGCATAAGAGTGTGATGGTTGTCTCTTGGTGTGAAAGAAGTATCAAAGGTCTACATAAGGGTTCTAATGCAAGAAACCCTTGACATTGTGTATCTTAGGCTGTGCAATGAGTTGGGTCACCAAATTTGGAGAACATGTGTAAAATAATGATATACAAGTGTTAAATGAAGATATGGTATGTTATAGGTAGTCCCTTGGTGTGAATATGGAATATGGAGTATGGGGGAGCTAGATTGTTTAGTCTGTTAGGATCAAGAAGGCTCAAAGTAGAAGAGCTATGGATGATGTGAAGGGAAGCATATGTGAAATGCTTTAGTCATGTTGAATATGTTGTGATGTCTACTAGAAATAATAATTCAAGTAATTTGTGATGATGACTTGATCAAACCAAGTTAGGTGCATTGACTATGTATTCAATCCTTATACATAAACAAGGCAAAAATTTGTAATTGGTTAGGTCATAGGATCATAGGACTATGTAGTTGAATCTAAGAGAGAAGGCTAGTAAGCATGTATGGTGGTTCATCATGGGGTATGAAGATCTGAAGATGCTCAAGTGATGCAATGAGACATAAATTGGGAGTGGTAACTCTTACATCACATCACTAGATCTTAGTGATAGGGAATGAGTCTAGGGGGAGTCTCACAGAAGCTTTGTTAATCCCTAAAAGAAGAGAGAAAAGGCAACAAGGTATGCATACTTTTGAAAAAAATTAATGATTTGATGGTTTGAAATTCTTGGATAAAACCATTTATTTGATAAAGAGGAGAAACATTTGGAAAAATAGTGAGAAAGAGTCCCTTTGGCATTGATGTCAAATGGGGAGTAGAAGTGAAAATTCTCTTTGTAAAAGTTTGGAGAAAAAGTGCAAATGCTAAATAAGAATATAACATGTTTCCAAGTTGAGTTTAGGAAAATGTGTCATTGCCTAAGGGCGAGCAAGTTTGGTATGAAAAGATTAAGTTCATACTCATTATAAGCCAATGCAAGTAATACCAAAGAAAGAGTAGATATTATAGGATCAAAGCATTTAGTTTGCCATCAATGACAAAGGTGGAGATTGTTGGTAATATGATTGTCATTGATGTCAAAAGGGAGATTATTGGCATTATGGATGTCATTGATGTTCATAGATGAGTATGGTGATTTGAGGATGTGCAAAGGATCCTATAAGAGGTCAAGGATGATTGGAGTGTTTGTGTCCATGAGTGGAATTCATCAAGTTCTTCATATTAATAATCTAGACATTTTGGGTCTATAGAGGAAAATCTGAATAGGTAGTTTATTGATGTCACCATTGCCACATGTGGACAAGCCTAGGGGAGTTGGTCATATGTTTGTGATCACATTAGTCCCTAGTTATTATGCACTAGATTTTAATTCATGTGATGAAGCATGATAGGAGATATGAGGATGTAAAGCTGGTTACTCATACATAATTCACTAAGTTTCTATACTTAGCCAAATTTACAAAAGGGTTCAAGAAGAGCCATGTAATCATGTTGATGAGGTCAGCATTTGTACACATGGAGGTGTTAGGATAAAATGATCATATGGGTTTATTAATATTTGTGCCTAGTTTTTATGCCCTGAATCATAGGTCATGCAATATAGCATGATAAAAGATATGCATGAGTAAAGTTAGGCTCCTAGGCATTTTGACAGTGTTTTCCCACAATCAAATTTATAGATGGTAAGAAAAAGTTGAGTAGGAATTTTTATGATGTCATATCTTGCACATATAAATGTTTCTAGAGAAGATGAATATATGGATGAAATACCTTCTGTGAGAAGATCTTATGCTCTAAATTATAGATCATACGACTAAGCACATCAAAAGTTATGCAAGAACAAAGTTGGCCTTTTAGGCAGTTCTAAGCATAATTAGCTCTATGATAGAAGAATTTGAGTTATCATATTAATGGCATTATATATAGCATGCATGAATTATTCAACAACAAATGAGCATATGGGTTTATTCATTATCATGCCTAGTTTATATGGACTAAATTTTATAATAGGTGGATGAGCAAAACAAAATATATGAAGGTGCAAAGTTAGCCTTCCAGGCATATTGAGATGATCCCCGTACTAAGTCAAATCTACACAAGGTAAAGTTCAAGCTTGTTATAATATATAATGGTGAGCACTTAATCATACATTGAAGATCCAATAACACATAATGAAGTCAATATGTCAAATGCACCGACGAGTGAATGTGCTAGTGACAAGTGTCATAATCATGAAGTTTAAATAGTAAATATTTGGTGCAGTTAAATAGTCAATGATCAACATGAGGATTCTAAGTGTCTCAATAGTGGGAACTAACAACAATGTGCAAAAATCACATGCTAATACCAAGTGTCATATTCTTAAAATCTCATCAGAGATAAAGATCGAGCTTGTTAAAATATCAAACAATGAGCAGATGATCATGCAATAAATATCTAATAGAGCGAGTGGACTCAATGTAATCAAGTGCTCAATATTTAATGAGATAGAGGTGAGTTAAATATAGAGATAGTTTAACAAGATTGATAGAGTGTATTTATTCCAAAGACTCAAGAAGCAATGAGATGAGATAAAGAGTTCGATGTTTAACAATAAGATATAATTAAAGTTCATGCTAGTTTGAAGATCTAATGGCATGCGAAAGCTCAGATCAAAGGATATAACTAATGCATTTTAAAGTTGAATAATTAAAGCTTATAAGTGTACAAGGATCTAACAGAGTGCATAAACCTATCATAACTTGATCAAATGGACATATTTTAAAGTTAAGTAGATTGAATGAGGTTCATTGGATAATGACACAAAACTTAAGATCTATAGTCAATATTTAAATATATGTTCATCCCAAAGGTCAAGTGGTAAAACATGTAAAAACATGCAAGTAAGATATAAATTATGACATAGACAATGAAATTAATCATTGTAATCGATCAAATTTGTGTAATATGGAATGTGCATCAAAACTAGAGCCTAGTAAATGCTAAGAATAATAATGAGACCAAGAATCATGGTAGTGGAACATGAGTTACAAACATGGGAAACTTATTATTAAAGATAGGAACTAAAGTATAATAGAACTAAGTGTGATGTTTTAGAAAACTAGTGTGAACATAAAAAAGATATGAACCCTATATCAAATGCTTATATATGTCATCTAGGATATAATCATATTGGGTTTGCCACGTATACATATGGTGTTATGTGTTTTTGTGTGTGTGATCTCTGCATATATGTTTTAATTTGCATATCCTTTCTAGTTTGTTTTTTAAATGGTTTTAAAAAGGAATAATTTAGTCAATTTACTGATTCACCCCCCCTCTCAATAGATAGTTATGTTCTAATGTGAGGCAATTGGCATTCCTGAGTGGGATATAGCTATGCATGAAGAGTATATTTCCTTAATTAGGAACCACACTTGATATCTAGTACCCCTTCCTAAGGGAAGGAAACTTGTCTGATGTAGGTTGATCTATTGAACAATTTTTTTAGCAGATGGGTTGGTGGATAAGTTCAAAGCATAGTTGGTAGTGAAAGGATTTTCATAATTTCATCACATAAACTATACTAAAACATTTGCTCCCATAGCTAAAATGAATTCTATTTGAATCACTCTTTTCATTGCTATAACTTATCATTAGGATGTTCATCAGATAGATCTAAAGAGTGCCTTTCTTCATGGTGACCTTGAGGAGGAGATATATATGGAGCAGCCACAAGGTTTTATGGAAGATTTTTCATTAGTGTGTAAACTTCAAAAATCTATCTATGGCCTCAAATAGGCCCCTCAAGATTGGTATGCCAATATGGATTCATTCATTTTCATAGTTGGGTTCACTAGATTTCATTCTAATCTGAATGTCTACATATTTTGGCAGGATGATTCACTCTTGATTCTAATTCTATATGTGGATGACCTATTGATCAAAAACAATTATTCATCCTCCATTACAATAGTGAAAACTACTCTACATGATAGATTCTCCATGAATGACTTGGGATTATTTTATTAATTCCTTGGTATTAAGATTTCACAATCTGACTTAGGGATTACCATTTCACAATCCAAGTATGCTCTTGATTTGATCGCACAGTTTCACATGGATACCTGTAATCCAGCTCTGACTCCTTTTCTTTCAGGAGTCAAACTTAAGTCTAGGTTTTCTTCTCCATTGGTTTATGATACCTTGTATTGATAAATTTTTGGCAACCTCATCTATCTAACTCACACTAAACGTGATTTTTCATATGTAGTGGGTATGGTCTCTAAGTTTATGCAAACACTGCATGAGTTGCACTAGAAAACAACCAAATGGATTCTCCACTATAGTTAGGGAACTTAAAGTTTTGGGATTCATATGGATCATGCTTTGATATTCATTGGATTGGGTACATAGATTTAGATTGGATTGGTGATATTTAGCAACACAAGTCCACGTCAAGAAATAGTTTCTCACTTGGTTCAAGACCAATTAGTTGGTCTAGAAATAATCATAATTTTATTGCTTTATCATCTACTATGGCTAAATACATAAGGGCTATAAATGTTTCTACTAAAGCTATTTGGATTTAGGTGATTATTACTAAGTTTTGTATATAATTCAAGTGACCCATAGTCATCTTTTATGACAGCCATATCACCATTTAGATTTATAGGAATTCATTCCAACATTAGTGGACCAAACATATCAAGATTAATATGCCCTTCATTTGGGAGATCATTCATGTATAGGTCATTGATCTTAGATTTTACTAGACTATAGAGTATATATGTGATATCTTCACCAAACCCTTCACTGAGAGAAAGTATCTTCATTTACACTCTCTTCTTAGGGTATGAGTTGCGTCAACATCATCTTCAGGGGGGCTTATAGTCTTCTTCTTCTTTTCTCTCTTTTGGGGGAGAGTTTTTTCCTATGGGTTTTCCCCTTTTCCTCCACTTTGTGAGATTTTCATTGTACTTGGGTACCTTATCAGGTCATGTTGTTGGGACCCCTTTTTTTTACCCGCCTAAGCTATGCTTAAGGGGTGTTAGTATAAGATATTATTTTCTTCATATTTATTATTATGTATTATTCCTACACATGTATTTAGCTTGCATAGGTGTAATATTAAGGTCATCTAGGTGTAATAATGAGTTCATTAAAGTGCACATGTACATATGAAAATTGTATTCAAATCGGTGGGTGAGGATACCCTTGACATTTACCAACCAATATTGACATATTACCAATGGATCACACAATTTATTTGGCAAATGTCTTATGTTAATATTTCCAAATGTATTGGCTATATACCTTTGTTGTACCTATAAATTTACCTCTTATATAATCTATTTTTAATGAATTATGAATGCAATATTATCATAATTCTACTCTGGTTTGATTTCATTCTCAACGACAAAGTTTTGCTTTTATCTGCTTTCACATTATCAATTCATGTGTTCGATTATCACCAATTGGCTATTGGACAATTATATAGCTTCAAGATGATTTCATCCATTTACCACCATCTGAGTTCCACATTTTGGAATCTCTATGGCCATTTTTAATGTGTGAATTAGATCTCATAGGTAAAATAACTAGATCATAGGACAAACATGTCTTTATCATCATGACTACTGAATATTTTATTAAATGGTTTAAATCCATGCCTCTCTTCAATATCACTAGAATAAATATTTATAAATTCATCCTCAATCAAAAAAAATTTCATTTTGGAGTTACCCATATTATGATTTTTTATAATGGTGGTAATTTTAAAAATAAAAACATGAAACAACTTTGTGTTAAATTCAAAATCTCTCACAAATGTTCCACACCCTACCATCCACAATGTAATGGCCAAGCTAAAGAAACTAAAAAAATCATCAATAAAATTATCTAAAGTATAATCCATGAAACTCAAATGGATTGACATCTTCATCTATATCCCACTCTTTGGGCTTATCACACTAGCATACGCACTGCCACTAGGGCAACACCGTTCTCACTAGTCTGTGGTTTTAAATCTATCCTCTCATTAGAATTTGAGCTTCCCTCTCTTTGTATATATCTTCACATATCATACCCAATGGTTAATTACATGAATATCATCTTCATGATCTTTATCTTCCTGATAAACACCACCTATCTTCTCTACAACACAATCTCCAATGTAAGGATCGCATACCAAACAACATAAAAAAAGGGCCAAAGTCCACAATTTAAATGTTCATGATCTTGTCCTTAAATTATATTGCACTCATGATAAATAAGTAAAATACTCCCAAAAATTGTGGGGCTCTTATTTAGTAAAAGACATACTTGGTCCTAGAACCTATCACCTTCAAACTAAAGAAGGCCATGTTTCTAAAGAACCCACCAATGCACAATTTTTAAAGAAATTTTCTTAGATATTTCCCTTATTATAATGATTTCTATATGATATCCTCCTAACACTTTTTTTAGGATATCTACATGGGTCTCACCCTCTACAATAGTTTCTCTTTCCACAAACTTTAGTTCCTTCTCTTGGTCTTTTGGTTTCTATTTTTCATGAGTTGTGTTGTAAAATAATGGATAGGACCTAGTCTTCCTCATGAATTCTTTTTGATTTAATTCACTTGTTACTTTTTAATGCAAATTTTACACCCCTTGTGTTTTTATTTTGTCAATTGTAGTGTAAGATTATGGATAGGATTGGGCCTTCCTCATAAATACCATATTTCTCATCTTTTATTTTCACATGCATTTTGCACCCTCTTGGGTTTTTATTTTATGATTTTCAATGTAAGATTATGGATAGGACTAGGCCTTCCTAATAAAATCACCATCTTTAATTAATTAAATGTTTATTTTATATAATGCCAAGCAATGGTTACAAGTTTATGATCCCTTGTTCTTATCTTTATCTTTTGCTTCTTTTGTAGATAAAATCTACACAACAAACCTTGTTAGCATGTTTCCCTATACCTTACCTCATTATGATGGTAAGGAATCACACTTCATTATCATTGTATCAATTTTTCATCTTTGCCACATTTTTTATGATTTGATGTAATTTAAATTATTTCATGTTTATTTTCCCTTATTTCCTTTCCTTTCATTCCACTTTGGATAAAATAAGGTTGAAGTCAAGATATCAATTTTATTTCACTTGAATAAATAAGAATCTTAGACACCATGCTCTTTAAGGTCTCTTTCTTAGAAACCAATTCCAATGTCTTCAAATGATAGTCATATTTAGCATCCATGTTTGGTTCTCCAAATTTGTATGGAGGAATAGAAAAAGCATTCAAAAAGTTAAAATCTAAATCATTTGAAATAAAAGGTAATGATATAAAAGGCAACATATAAAATTCCAAAGTCAAAATCACACCAAAAGATGTGATTCATAGCACATCTCTTATCTCCAATCAAATATCAAACTCACAATTGGATTCATGATAGAATCGAGGTCCATTTGGGTGCGATAGGATAGTATATTAGAATAGAAGAGTTCAAAATAATCTATGGTTCTACATAATTTTTTATGCAAGTACCTAATCTCAATAGTAGATTGATAACTCTATAAGGGGTCCTGAGGAACAAAGAACACATTGTGGGAAGGTAGGTCCATTTTAATTTTCATGCATATAGCCTTCATGGGATGATATTCATACTTAATTTGGTGACCCATGATTTGTGTGGTTAGGAGAAGTTATTCAGAGTCTTTAATTCTAAAAGTCATATTATTTTGACAAACCAAATTTAAGTGTATTGACTTAGATAAAGAGTTTTTATACCTTGATTTTTCTTTTATTTTCCCTTCTACCCATTTCATTTTCCCCTTTGATAGGCAAGTGTGACTCTAAATCTATTTTTCCACTTTTATATGTCCTCTTGTTCATATCTTAAAAACATGCTATCACTATTTTGTTTCTGTTTTATCTATCCTTAGAATAAAATAATATGATTGAGTGATCATGGATTACTTTCTTTACACCATTGATTTACATTTTTAGAATTGCTTTGGTTTATTTTACCATTGTTGTACCCCATTTTTTTGAACACTTGCATTTGTTTCTACTTTTACATACTTTTTTGATTATTGAAAGTGGTTGGCTTGTTACTTCTCACTCATCAATGTTGTTTTACCATTTGTCTACCCATCTTTATTTAAGTAAGGATTGTTACTACTTTTACATTGATATTTGATTACTATTTTTGATTTGTATCCTTGGTTTGACTTGGTTTATTTTCCTTTCTTACTCAAGGTTTTCTTGTTTAAGTTTTTAGGTCACTTAGTAAATTTGGCTTTTCAGTTACCTCATTTACTCTAAAATTTTGACTTGGTCATTTGGTCCTAACTTAAAATTTGTCATCCTTACTTCCTAAATTTCTATGTATGTCTCACCTACACTACATCGATTAGTTTGGATTTCCAATGTTTGATTGTTTTTTATCTATAGTTTTGTATCTTTGGGTTTATCCAAAGTAGTCTTTGCACCCTCCATGATCAAAGCTACAAACACAAAGATTACCATCTAGTAATAAAGGTAAGTCAAGGTATGTATAAATTACTTTTATTTTCAGTTAGTTCCCTTTTAGTCATTTAATTTTAGTTATTTTATGATTTAAAATAATGCAATTTATTTAGCTTCAGTGTTGTGTGTTGCTATGTTATTTTCTTGAATCACCATCTCCTATTGTACTTAAGTGACACATGATGAGTTTAGAGTGGAGCATATATATACACATAATATTTTCAAAATTTATCAATTATTGATGATTTATCTCTTGCAGCAACCTATGGAGTCTTAACTCTTTGAGGGCATGCCTTAAAGGGTACATGAAAAAAGGGGTGGGTAGACCATTGGTGCTTTGTAAGATTGTTGTCCCCTATATCACCACTTGATATCTACATAACCATCTCCTAAACACTTCCCTAAGCCTAATATTTTCTCTTTCACACTCTTCCAACCATTTACCACCTTTATTATCCCATTCCTAAGCCTAAAACCCTATTTAATGGTTTACGTTACACTATCAGCCCCATCAACCTTGTATTCAAATTGATATAACATTTTAAGGGTCTAGGACGACCCCGAGATGACCTATACCAAGACCTAATTTATTTATATCAATAACAATATAGATTCAACTGGGATGACCCTATCGGTGAAACTTTTAGAAGGTTTAGTGTTAGATTCAACTAGATATACACATTCATTTCACCATTTTTTAAAGAGACAATAGAGTTAATTATTCATTTTTGCTTCTTTACAATCTAATATTCCACCATTCTACTAGAGGAGTTATAAGTTAGGGTTTAAACTTGGAGAAGAATCTTATCTTATGGAAAATTCTTAGATGATTTGGCCTTTCTTAGTGATCCTTTTAAACCACAACAACTTCTTGCAAAGCACCTTTGTTCAAGGGAGAGATTGAGTCTCAATGGGTTCATCTTCAAGGTAATTATCTCTAACTTTACTCATCTATTTTAGTAGATATAAGTAGCATAAGTAATGGATTTTGAATATATTGATCTCTCCATTTATTAGGGTTTTATTTATGCATAGATCAATTAGGATTCTCTTATGCATGTTTACTTTTATGTTTGTTACCCTCACTTTGTGCCACAAGATTTAGTGAGAACTAGATTAGATTTTACTTTACTTGTTATTTATTATGTGAATATAAAAATATATGACCTATCTAAGGTTATTTCATGGTGTTGCTTGACTAGAGGTTTTAAAACCCTTTCTAGTGATGTTATTGTGGTAAGAGATCCCTTAGTTAGGTCTATTAGATCCATCTCGGTCATGACCTTGAATAATTAATGTATCAACAATCAGAAGTGTAAGTAAGATTTATCTTCTCCAAGCTAGGATTGATTAATAGATTGGTTTCATTTCCATTTGCATACATGTGCTTTGTGGTTATGGACTTTTCATCTTTTCTATTTAATTATCAGACTCATGCACCATCCTTGGATTGAAGTTGTACTAAGTCTAGCTCAACTAGGGATCAATTTTCAGTGGATTCATCCAATCAAACATTACAAAGAACCTCTTTAGTATCAATAGGCCCTTTATCCCTTTGTCCCTTATATTTTATAATTTATTTATGATAACGAGTTAATTTAGGAACTAAGCAATCTAAAACTAACAATTTATATTGATTATTTATTCTTATTTTGTTTATCACCATTATATTATTATTGTATTTAGGAAAGTGGTAAACTCATAAAGAAATCAATCATTCTCTTTACATGTAAATCTTAGAAAGTTTTATTTCCATATGAGGCTAACCCTGCATGTGCTAATAGAAAAGTTTGTATTCCTTTAATAAATGTTTTAACCAAGGTGAAATTTCCCCTCAATTTGTTAAAATATGCTCCTTAAAGGAATGGTCCACATCAACCAACTTAGTGAAGACCAGAATTCTAAAACCTAGTAATTTTAGACCTTATAGGAGCATTTTCCTGAGGAATTTACTATTTTTAATACAAGAAAGGATTAAAAACTCCTTCTCCTAATTGTTGGCTTGTGTCAAAATACTAATTAACATGTTATGGCATTATAAGGAGTGCCTTGAAACCATGAGTTGTGTTTGCTGCCAAACTTTAGACTAAAACATTGTTAGAAAACTTCAATTTCATTGAGCTAAATTTCCTCTTAAGCTGAAAGGTAGAAAGATAAGCACCTGATCTAAATCTATTGGGAATAACTTTGAGTTCCTAGATATTACTAATCATAGGATACTTAAATGAAAACCTACCAAAGGAAAAGGTAAAGTTAAGCCTATCTAATCAATTGGGTAATTCACCAATAGTTACAACTGCTTCTTTTATGAGCCCATTCATACTCCCCCAATGTAAACTAATGGTGGCTAATCTCACCTAAATTGGTGTAGGGGGATGCCTTATGACCATTTTACGGTTTGTTCATGATTTTCCAAAAAATACTAACAAATTCCACTCCAAGTACACACCTAATAGGATTCAAACAACCAAGGAGCATATTCAAGCATTTAAGGATGCCCTAATCCAAATGTAAATTAAATATGAAGACATGTATTATTGCCTATTTATTTACTCCTTGGGATAGGTTGTTTATTCATGGTACCTTGGGTTGCCAAATGGATATGTCACTTCTTGGAATAACCTTTAAAAACTGTTTATCAACCACTTTGGTTTGCCTATCTATTTGGTTGTCTTATATCACCACTTTGTGACTGCCCTTAGGGAGATGAATGAACTAATAAGTGTTTTTAATGTACACTTTCACAAGATATATAGAATATTGAAATAAACTTACACACAAATAAAACTGTATTCCATAAAAACATACTTGAGATATTTAGACCCAATGACCTCCATGTTCCTTAGGATAACCCTAACAACACTCTTATCCCTATCTGTAAATCCCTATCAGGATTTACTAGAATAATGTAATATGTTTTATTAAATATATTTACTCAATACTTATTATTTCATTAGATTACACCACAAGAATCTAATTAGTGATCTTCAACATACTAACTAAGCATGTTAAACATAAGTAACATGTAATAATAATAGTTACTAATCACTAGCATTTTATGTAACATAACATAACTGCATAACAAAAGTAATTATATTAAAATCTAGCCATGACTAGTATAATAATATAGCCACTACTATAAATGTATAATTATAAATCAATTACATTTCCATTAGGCATTTTACCTTAACATATATATAATAATAGATACAATGCTCCACAGAGCTCGAGTCACTCTAACTCATGTATCTTTGATAATTCAAAGTATAGTCTCCAAGTAAGTACTATAATTGGGATGGAATGATATTAATTTACCAAATAATAAGATATACAATAGTATATCACAATTATATGCAATTATAGTAGAAATATGAATAATAGATAAGCTAGTTTGAGGGGGCAACCTCTCAAATGCTTTCAGTAAGAATGAATACTCAATTGTGATGATGAATAACTAACCCTACCTCTTATATATAGTCTAACAAGGCCATGTACCACCCATAGGATAACTTAATAAGTAAATGAATGCATAAATAAATGTAAAATAATATGCAAAAGGGTTATGTAAGCCATAAGTCAACTACACATATCCATAGACATGCCAATGGTTAAGGGCATAACATGCCCCTCCCCTTCAAAATAATGTTGTCCTCAACATTGAAGAAATCTCAGATGTTATTTCATGAATTATTTATCCTCTCAAGTAGCATCTTTAGAAGTTAGATTCTTCCATTTGATTAGATATTCAATAATTAATCTAGACCATAGCTACTTAGTGCATGTTTGAAGGACCACTTTAGGATCAATAATAACCCTCCCTTCCTCATCTAATTATGGTAACTTAGTTTGAGTGGTAACTCTCTATCCAATAACCTTATTAAGGCAAGATACATGAAATACTAGATGAATGTAAGTGGAGGGAGGAAATTCTAGCTTGTAGGCCACACTACCAATTTTTTGTAAGATCTGAGAAGGACCATAAAAATTGGGAGATAGATTATTATCTTTTTTTTGTTGCTTCAAGTACATCTACTTATATGGATACAATCAAAAAAACACCCAATCACCAATTTCAAAATGCCTCTCACTCCTGTGTTGAACTACTTATTGCTTCATGTGATTCTGGGACAAAGCTAAATTTTCACGCGAACTAGTAAGGACTTTCTATTGATGTTGAAGGTGTTCATCCACTACACATACCTTTGGGTGGGTATTCAATGGTGAAGTGACTAATGGAGGATAGGATCCATACAATTCCATAAAAGAAGACATTTTGGATGAACTATGCATTGACGTATTATACCACCATTCAACCAAGGGCAACCATTAAACCTATTTATCTTGTTTATTTGACACAAAATAATTAATGTACCCTTTCAAACACTTGTTGACTACCTCATTTTATCCATCAGATTGAGGATGATAGAATGAGTTATGAGCTAATTGGGTTCCCAAACATGTAAATAATTTTGTCCAAAAATTACTAGTGAATATGGGATTTTGATCACTAACAATAATCTTGGGAGTACCATGAAATTTTTGAACTATATTGAGGAAGGTATAAGTTACTTTAATGGCCACCAATGGTTGAGATAAAGAACAAAAATGAGCATACTTTGTGAGTCTATCCACAACAACCATGATAACATTTCTACCTTCAAATCGTGGTAACCCAGTAATGAAATCCATAGATACCTCTTCCCATCCTTGACTAAGGATGGATAAGAGTTGTAAAAGACTTGGGATTTTAATAGCTTCACCTTTATTTTTTTGACAAACGATACATTCAACCACATATTTCTATACATCCCCCTTTATTCCTTTCTAAAAAAAATCCTTATTAACTTTACGATAGGTTTTTAGAAACCCCAAGTGACCACCAAGTGGAGATGCATGAAGTTCTTGAAGGATTTTCTATTTGAGAAGAGAAATTTGACATAGATATAATATATATTTGTAACATAATTCATTCCCCATCCATTTAAACTTTTCAATCCCATCAAAACTCTGATGTAGATTCTGAATCAATGAATGGGTAATACTATCATTCTCCCATTTTACCCTTGCTTCCTTCAACTAGTCTACCTGACAAATGATCATGACACACAACAATGCCTCAATTAGTTCATCTCACCTAGACAGTGCATCGACCACCACATTTTCTTTTCCTTTCTTGTAGACTATTTCAAAATTAAAACCTAACATTTTCATCACCCATTTTTGTTGTTCTTCAGAGGATAACCTTTATTTCAAAAAATATTTAAGGCTATCATGATCAGTCTTTACCTAAAAGTGATGACCTAATAGATAAGGTCTCCATTATTTGAATGAATGTAGAATAGCCATCATCTCTTTCTCATAGATGGGTTTGATTTGATGACTTTAAAATGTAATGGGCCTACCCTCTTGCATGATTACTTCACCCATACCATATCCAAATGTATCACATTCAACCACAAAAGTTTTAGAAAAATATGGATTAGCTAATATTGGGGTGGTGCACATAGCCATTTTCAATTGTTCAAATTCCTTGGTAGCTATATCATTCCATTAGAAGGAGTCTTTCTTCAATAAATAAGTGAGTGGTGCTAAAATACTACCATAATTTTTGGTAAACCTATGATAATAACTAGTTAGCCTTAGAAATTCCTTTAGTTTTTTAAGTTTCTTGTGAATTTACCACTCCATGATGGCTTAGATTTTTTTAGGATCAACTTTTACTCCCTCATGTAATACAATATGACCCAAATATTACACTTCTTGAACTCTAAAAGCACATTTAGATGGTTTAGCATACAACTAATGTTGTTCAAGAACTAAGATTTCCTATTTCACATGATGCAAGTGGTCTCCCAATTTTTTTTATAAATATGTCATCAAAAAACACAAGTACAAAATTTCTCAAAAATGGCCTAAAAATTGTATTCATAAAACTCTAGAAGGTGGATAGTGCATTGGTTAGACCAAAAAGCATGACTAAAAATTCATAATGGCCTTCATGAGTACATAAGGCTATTTTAGGAATGCCCTCCTCATGGATCCATATTTGATGATACCCAAAGCAAAGATATAATTTGGTAAAATAAACAACACCATGTAATTCATATAAAAAATCATCAATTACAAGAATAGGAAATTTATCTTTGATAGTGAACTTGTTGAGCTCTCTATAATATGGTCACATCCTCTAAGCTTCATCCTTCTTTTATACCATGACTACTGGAGAAGAATATTCACTTTGGCTATAGTGAATGGTACTTTCTTTTAATAACTCTTGTACCATTTTTCCAATTTAACTCTTATGGGAATAAGTATATCTGTATGGTTTGATATTGGGTGGCATACTTCCAAGAATGAGTCTAATGGCATGATCATGAGTAAAACTACAAGGAAGACCTTTTGGTATGGGTCCAAAAACAACTAAATGCTCATTCAATATTTATTATAACTCAAAATTGGTGGACTCCTTAAATTTTTGGACATTAATGGAAAACAAGCATGCCATAAATCCTTCAACACCTTTTTTTATCATCTTGGTCATTTGATGTTAACTAACCATTTGTGGAGATTTAAATCTTAATCCTTGTAGTTCCACTAGCTTGCCTTCAAAATAAAAATGCATGAACAATTCATGGAAACTCATCTCAATAGTACCTAATGTGGTGAGCCATTATACACCTAAAACAATATTAGTCCCACCCATAGGAATAGCAAACATAAAAGAATCTAGCAAATAGTCCCCCATTTCTAACTTAATACTATGGCATTTTTTAGAATAATTAACTATACCACTATCAACAATCATGAATTGAAACTATGGGGTTAGGTAAATGAAACAATTCTAATTAATAGCCAACTTAATATTGAGAAATTATGTGTACTACCTAAATCAAGCAATATTGTGACCTACTATTTATTAATAAAACCCACCACCTTAAGAGTTTGAGGAGTAGAAATACTTGCAAGGGTATGGCAAGAGATAGTAGGTTGAGAATCTATAGATTCATCCTCAGGTCCTTCAAAACCCTCAATATATGCCTCCTCATCTTATTCATCCTCATCAGCCCCTTCAATGTAAAATAACTTCTTTTTAGCACATCTATGACCTTTGCTCCATTTACTATCACAACCATAACACAACACATTGGCAAACTTATCCTCAATTTGTTGTGGTGTTAATCTATAAAGTTGAGGCCAATATGGATTTGGGAAGGTACATTCTTGAATATTAGTGAAAGGATGATGTTCGATCATCTCTTTTTCTTCTTCCAAGTGTTCCCTTGGTATAGCTTCAAATACAGTTGTGGGGTTAAACATACAAACCTCCAATTAAATACTATCTTTTAGTCCACCTAGAAAAAGGTCAATCAGATTTACCTCAGTGATAGCCTCCACACATAAGGATAGATTTTGAAATTGATGAATATAATCCTTCATTGTTCCTATTTGTTATAGGTTGGCTAATTAGTTAAAGTAGATTTCAAAAACATTATCCTGATAATGAGACACCAATTCATCAAAGAATACTGACCATGTAACAGGAGCACTAGTCTTCTTCTCTTGAGCAAAAAACCAATGATACCAAATGAATGGCTCAGGTTCTAGATATAGAGACGCAACAACCACCTTTTTAGAGCTAGGATTTTGGTGTAAATCAAATAGATTTTCAATTTGAGTGATCCAAGTGAGTGGATCCCTACCATCAAAATTGCGTAAGTCTACTTCTGGTAACATTATTTTTATCCCCATATTGGCAATTTTAGGTATTAAGAGGAGGAATAGAAGGAAAACATGTAGGGTTGTTGAGTGGTAAATGAGATGAAATGGTATCTAAGTGTGTCATGATTTGATGCAATTGATTGTTCATGTCATTAAGCTCCCCTTGCATTGTTGATATTTAAGTTTGGACTTACACATCCTTTTGCATTAGTCCATGTAGGTTTGATTAGATTTGAGAAAATATATCAGATGATTCAGACTCCATGTCATCCCCTAAAGGGTTTTTATGGGTTTCTTTCCCTTTACCCCATCCATGGATGTTAGGACTAGCCATACAAAGGCTTGATGGTGAACCTTATTTTACCCCATTGAACTAACTTTGACCACTAAGGTTTTTGAATATTTAGGACTCAAATCACAAATATCAAAGAATAGACCCAAACTAATGTTTTTCAAGGTTTCCAAAAATATATAAAAAAATGAAAAATTATACAAATTACGAGCTATGGAGAAAATTTATGAAAAACCCTAAAATGGTGATAACTTTTGTAAAAATAAATCCAATGATCAAAAAAATTAATGAAAACTTACTCGAATTATTTCTCAACTCTAGAAAAAAAATGTGGAGAATTTAGCAACTGTTTGCAATATATCCAAATTTGAAGATCTAGGGTTTTTGACCTGATTATGGCTCAAATCGACGCTCTAATACCATGTGGAATGATATTAATTTACCAAATAAGAATATATACAATATTATATCATAATTATATGGAATTATATCATAAAATATGAATAATAAATAAGCCACTTCAAGGGAGCAACCTCCCAAATGTTTTCAATAAGAATGAATACTTAATTATGATGATGAATAACTAACCCTACCTCTTATATATAGTCTAAAAAGGCCATGTTCCACCCATAGGCCAACATACTAAGTAAATGAATTCATAAATAAATGTTAAATAATATGCAAAAGGGTTATGCAAGCCATAAGTCAACTACACATATCCA